>CAMZMU010000057.1:48704953-49193154 GCA_947311845.1 Poa pratensis | reverse complement strand
GGGGGCAATTCTCCCAAATCACCTTACACATGTTATACAAAGTAATACCGAGAAATTGGGCTTTATAGGCCGAAGATGTCGAGTAATCTCCATTCACCGTGAATTTCCAACTAATGTCATCTTCATGTTTGCGTTGAGGTGCACCTCTCTCACTTGGAGCCAAAGGTTGATGAATTGGCTAGCATGCTCCATGGAGAAATCATCGTCCATATTGATCTTGTTAATCCAAGCGCCTTCATGCAAAACTTGCTTAACACACTATTTCTTTCTTGTGGATGCCTCGAAGATAAGGGGGCAATATTTTTTGGCTTGATGCTAGATTGACTACGAAAGGTAAGCACGTCGTTAATGATTCAGTGATTCGCAAAGCAAACCGTGCGTACACCCTCGCATCAATTATAACCTAAAACAGACCCCCCACCCCTCCCCCCCCCCCCCCCCCACCCCCCCCCCCCCCCCCCCCCCCCCCCCCCACACACACACCACCACCACCAGCAGCAAACCAAACTAGCTGAATATTGAAGTTCGGTCACCTAGCCAGTACGGATATGGTCGTTATAGACCATGAGGAAGGCTTGACGTTGGCATTCTAGTGACCTAGTTCCGTATTATTGTATAGAAGTATTACACTAGGACAGGACGACATTGTTGTTTAGAAAAGTCCACCTAATTCAAAATGAACGTAGCAAGCTATGATCTTGCAAAGTACGACTGTGCACCAAGAGGACGACGTGTGGGATTGTTGTCAGCATGAAATGCCTCATGTACTTAGGTAGTGCGGATGTAAACCCTAATTCTAATAAGTGAAATATTCTACTATATATAAAAAATAACGATGAGGTGCAAAACCGTTTGGGTGTATATGGTAGAAAAACAACAATTTATGCTCATATTGCACCAACTTCACAGTTTTTTGAGTGTTTTACCCTATTTTTAAGATTATTTAAAAATATAGCAAGAAAACGGGAACTTGTAATGCATAAACATAATGTTTAGAAGCCAAGATTGATAAATAAAGCTTTTCTCCTTGCCATTTAAAAAATGTTTATCTATGAGGTAGTTTCTAAAGTCGCAATCATGTTAACCAATCATTTATCAAGACCTAGTAGTTGTCTTCTCTGGATGGTGTGGATCTTGTAGAAACAACATATGTAATGTTAGCTTTAGGGGTGCAAGGTAAACATGAAGGTTCTATGTGCAAAAGAAAGTAAAACACTAGTTCTTCAAAGTTAGAATAGGCAGAGAATAAAAGGGAGAAGAATGTGTTTGTTTGGGATATGATGCATGGAAAAAATATATGTTGCTTGTAAATTGATGCCGTAACACCCACGGAGTTTAATATAGACATTTGTAACTTATCAATTACTTGTTCCAAACGTAGCCAAAGAAGAAGTTTCTTAGCGCTATTGTCCTTGTTTTTATGATTTAATTCCTTTTTCAGACAAGACTGGACGTTTATACCTTTTTAACTAGTATAAATACCATGGTGAACAAATGAGATGCGACTAGCTAGTTAACAAGCATGCAATGCAGTTAAAAATATGCGGTAGAAACACGTGATGCGGCTCAAACATGTGATGCCGATGCAAAATTACAGTTGAAACACGCGATGCGGTTGAGAAAAGGCCATTCAAACACACTATCACTACGGGAAACCGTCAAAACGCCGACGGCCGTCCTGTACGCCGACGGCCAAATGTCGGGGCCGTCGGCGTACAGCACGGGCTAGGGCAGACGACGAACAGGCCGTCGGCGTACGAAGCGCCGTCGGCGTTAGAATTACGTCCCCGACGGCTGCCGTCGGCATTCTATATCCCGTCGGCGTACAAAGGGCGGCACAACGGAACCGTCCAGCGTCGTTGATACACCGACGGCTGCCGTCGGCGTTTAGTTGTTTTTTTAAATTTATTTTCGTATATAATATTCATTTCTTTATTTCTCTACATAATATTTAATGTAGTTGTAATTTATATATATTGGACCTATAATTGCCCTCCCAATTTCAGTATCCCACCCCCGTAAAATAACGGTTTGAATTTTCCGGAACCCAACCCTACAACATATACATGTAAAACAAATAAAAACTTTCCTGGCTCACTAGAGAGAAAGTGATGCCGGTGATGTCGGTCACACCTAGGAGTAGAATCTTGCACATTTACAACACACAACACACTTGTATACATATGGTATGTCACAAGCTAGGTTTGGGTGGGGTTCCGACGCTCCGGGGCCCCGCTTCGGTGAAACCCTGAATCCGCTGGAAAAACCCTAACGTTTCCGTCTACCCCCATAGACGTGCGTCGAAACGGGGTAGCCCAGTGGACTTTTTTGCTTGGTTGTGTTATGTTAGGCCATAGGAACATGAGAAACCAAAGTCTACCCCAAATCGACACACGATTCCATCCGGTTCGCCCGAAAGGGAGTTTTCACCTCTAAGTGCAGAAACTAACTAGAGAGAAAGTGAAGCCGGTGATGTCGGTCACACCTAGGAGTAGATTCTTGCACATTTACAACACACAACACACTTGTATACATATGGTATGTCACAAGCTAGGTTTGGGTGGGGTTCCGACGCTCCGGGGCCCCGCTTCGGTGAAACCCTGAATCCGCTGGAAAAACCCTAACGTTTCCGTCTACCCCCATAGACGTGCGTCGAAACGGGGTAGCCCAGTGGACTTTTTTGCTTGGTTGTGTTATGTTAGGCCATAGGAACATGAGAAACCAAAGTCTACCCCAAATCGACACACGGTTCCATCCGGTTCGCCCGAAAGGGGAGTTTTCACCTCTAAGTGCAGAAACTAACTAGAGAGAAAGTGAAGCCGGTGATGTCGGTCACACCTAGGAGTAGATTCTTGCACATTTACAACACACAACACACTTGTATACATATGGTATGTCACAAGCTAGGTTTGGGTGGGGTTCCGACGCTCCGGGGCCCCGCTTCGGTGAAACCCTGAATCCGCTGGAAAAACCCTAACGTTTCCGTCTACCCCCATAGACGTGCGTCGAAACGGGGTAGCCCAGTGGACTTTTTTGCTTGGTTGTGTTATGTTAGGCCATAGGAACATGAGAAACCAAAGTCTACCCCAAATCGACACACGATTCCATCTGGTTCGCCCGAAAGGGGAGTTTTCACCTCTAAGTGCAGAAACTAACTAGAGAGAAAGTGAAGCCGGTGATGTCGGTCACACCTAGGAATAGATTCTTGCACATTTACAACACACAACACACTTGTATACATATGGTATGTCACAAGCTAGGTTTGGGTGGGGTTCCGACGCTCCGGGGCCCCGCTTCGGTGAAACCCTGAATCCGCTGGAAAAACCCTAACGTTTCCGTCTACCCCCATAGACGTGCGTCGAAACGGGGTAGCCCAGTGGACTTTTTTGCTTGGTTGTGTTATGTTAGGCCATAGGAACATGAGAAACCAAAGTCTACCCCAAATCGACACACGGTTCCATCCGGTTCGCCCGAAAGGGGAGTTTTCACCTCTAAGTGCAGAAACTAACTAGAGAGAAAGTGAAGCCGGTGATGTCGGTCACACCTAGGAGTAGATTCTTGCACATTTACAACACACAACACACTTGTATACATATGGTATGTCACAAGCTAGGTTTGGGTGGGGTTCCAACGCTCCGGGGCCCCGCTTCGGTGAAACCCTGAATCCGCTGGAAAAACCCTAACGTTTCCGTCTACCCCCATAGACGTGCGTCGAAACGGGGTAGCCCAGTGGACTTTTTTGCTTGGTTGTGTTATGTTAGGCCATAGGAACATGAGAAACCAAAGTCTACCCCAAATCGACACACGATTCCATCTGGTTCGCCCGAAAGGGGAGTTTTCACCTCTAAGTGCAGAAACTAACTAGAGAGAAAGTGAAGCCGGTGATGTCGGTCACACCTAGGAGTAGATTCTTGCACATTTACAACACACAACACACTTGTATACATATGGTATGTCACAAGCTAGGTTTGGGTGGGGTTCCGACGCTCCGGGGCCCCGCTTCGGTGAAACCCTGAATTCGCTGGAAAAACCCTAACGTTTCCGTCTACCCCCATAGACGTGCGTCGAAACGGGGTAGCCCAGTGGACTTTTTTGCTTGGTTGTGTTATGTTAGGCCATAGGAACATGAGAAACCAAAGTCTACCCCAAATCGACACACGATTCCATCCGGTTCGCCCGAAAGTGGAGTTTTCACCTCTAAGTGCAGAAACTAACTAGAGAGAAAGTGAAGCCGGTGATGTCGGTCACACCTAGGAGTAGATTCTTGCACATTTACAACACACAACACACTTGTATACATATGGTATGTCACAAGCTAGGTTTGGGTGGGGTTCCGACGCTCCGGGGCCCCGCTTCGGTGAAACCCTGAATCCGCTGGAAAAACCCTAACGTTTCCGTCTACCCCATAGACGTGCGTCGAAACGGGGGCAGCTGCATGCGGTTTCTGACCATACAAGTTATATTACAAGGTATGATCTTTTCCATCTTCTGTACAGTCGGCGCTAGTGCTAACAACGTGCGAGAGTACGCCGTATTTTCACATAGCAGGCGTTGTGTCACTGGCATGAGTCATCATCTTCTGGGACAACCTAGCTAGCGTCACTTGGAGTAGGTCTGGTCAAAAGCTGCATGACTAGCGTAACTTGAAACTTCGGTGATCAATGATAAGGCGGGCCTCTGCCAGAAGAGCCTGGCCCTCGGTACAGGTTCTGTGGAGGATTACCCGACATGTCTCCTCCGTATCCAGGGACATCGGGGGCACCTCTTGTTGCGTTGTTCGTATCCGCGAGGGATGGAGCATATCTGTCCATTACTGAGCTCACTGCTACACCTGGACCCAATAACGTGGACGCATACTTGTCCATGACCGAGGCTCCTGATCCATTTGCACCAAACAACCCCGAACCATACCTGTCCGTGACTGAGCTTCGTGATGCACTTGTACCCGAGAGCTGGTCATATCTAGCAGCTGAAGAACCAAGGGAGTATCGACTGGTCTGAAGGTAATCGTCCTGCCTCCCGTAGAGGTTGCTACCATCTCCCTGAGCTTGCGGACTGTACACGTCGCCAGCTGGGGCAGCAGCATACCGCTGAGTCAGGCCTTCAATACTGGAGTTGTACTTCCTTGATACATCATCAGCACCGTTATAAAGCATAGGATTATTCCTTTCCTCAATTGCATCATTGTGCCCATCACTGCGTGCCATATAACTTCCCTGATATGTGTTACTCTTGAATGTAGGGACGTCAGGTTCCTTCACATGATAGCTAGTAGTTCTTCACATGGCAATCAGCGTTGGCTCTCTCTTCTCCAGATCTAGCTAGGTTCTTCACAATGGGTTCATCTGATCGAGTAACCTCTCTTGCATAACCTGCTGTCCTCTCTCCACTAAATTATAAATTAGGGAATATATTGACTAAAAAAAAGAGAGGATACGCCGACGGCAATGCCGTCGGCGTAGTCTTATCCACTTAACCCACCCACCCCTACGCCGACGGCATTGCCGTCGGCGTAGTCTTATCCACTTAACCCACCCACCCCTACGCCGCCGCCACCTCCTCCCCGCGCTGCCCGCCTGCCCCTCGCCGCCGACACCTCCTCCCCGCGCCGCCCGCCCGCCCTCCCCGCGCCGTCCACCCGCCCCTCGCCGCCGCTTCCTCCTCCGCTCCCCGCCCCGGCCACCTCCTCCTCCGCTCCCCGCCCCGGCCACCTCCTCCCAGCGCCGCCCATCCCCGCGCCGCCCGCTCGCCCCTCGTCGTCTCCTCCTCCGCGCCCCGCCCCGGCCTCCTCCTCCCCGCCCCGGCCACCTCCTCCTCGGGCTGCCGCGTCTCCCGAAGCTCCTCGGGCCACCGCGTCTCCAGAAGCTGCCCGGCCCAGCTCCTCCTTGCTCCGGCTGCCCCCGACGCCCCACCTCCTCCGGCGCCACCGGATGTAAGCCCCACCTCCTCTTCTCCACATTTTAGGAGTAGGATTTTAGGGATTTTACATTTAGGGATTTTAGGAGTAGAAATTATAGATGGGATTTTAGGAGTAGAAATGATTTAGGGATAGATGTAGTAAATAAAATGTTGTTGTACTGCTAGACTTATCATACATGCTACCTATGTATTATTGTGCTACTTGTCTATATGTGTTATGTTTAGCTAATATGGTTACATCGTTCTATGGTTTATTCTGTTTTATGTTTAATTATTAGGTAAAATGGAGGGATATTTGCTTATATATTTCGATTGTTTGTACTTTTCAGATGACGTAGCTTCCTCTCGGCCTTCTCCGGCCACCGATCACGCTTCGAGGGTATAAATCTTTCGCCTCTCTTGCTGCATAGGTTTATTTTGGTCTAGATCACCAAGTCAGTCGCGTAACCCGAGTCAGATCCCATCCGGAAGGGTTACAAATTTATAAATATGCAGGATTGTCCATCTTTGCATATTTATAACCGTAACACTTCCGGGTTGTCCTGTTGGACAGTCCGAGTACGTGTAGATCGGGTCGTGTTCCACGTTCTACCCCTTCCTGAGACGGAATTTCGGCAGCACCTCCCTGTTGTTCTTCGGATGCACACCCTCTCGGCTTGACAAGCTCGAGACGTGTATTCTGAAGAACAGCGGGGAGGTGCTGCCGAAATTCCGTCTCGGGTCGGGGTAGAACATGGGACACGACTCGATCTACACGTACTCGGGCGGGATAGGCCCCTACCTATTAGAAGTGTATGTGAACCCTTGCATGTTGTAAAAGATAAAATTTGGCCGTAATAAAATGGTGACATTGCATGCAAGAAAATAAAAATATGATGCATTTAATTTCATGTTATTATTATTTGGCTCACAGTAAAGCAGCAGAGGATGGCAGATAATGGGTGGATGTACAGTGGCCGAATAGTTTGGTTGACAAAACAGATGAGTGGGTATGGAAGACGCATTTGTTAGTGAAGGAGTTAGCGCGTAAGGGTTCAGAGTCAGGCGCTCGTGGACAGTGCCCTTGCCCTCGTTGCAAGTTTCGTACACGTCAGGGAAAGGATGATATGATTAAACACCTCTTCTCTCGTGGGTATATGCCGAACTTCGTGACGACAGTCAACTTTGATGAGTACGAGCGCGAGAGTGGCAGGGTGATGCGGCAGCGGATCAATGGCAATGAAGATGATGGGATTAGAAACTGGCTAGATGATCTCCGTGCTGGCGACATGCCAGATTCGCCACCATCACAGGAGGAACCGGAGGAACCTCCAGAACCGGAGGAACCGCGTGAACCGGAGGACCCAGAGCCAACCGCGAAGGCCTTCTTTGCTATGATGGCCTCGTCTCAGAGGCCTCTGTACGAGGGTGCAAAAGTTTCTCAGCTCGATGCCATCTCGCAAGCACTAGCCAACAAGCTCCAGTATGGCAGCACCCGTTCATGCTTTGAAGCGCATCTGCAAACAACTGGTAACCTGTTGCCTGAAGGGCATTGTCTGCCTCAAAGCATGTACGAAACGAAGAAAATCCTGCGAGATCTCAGCATGGATTATCAGAAGATAGATTGTTGTCCAAAAGGATGCCTTTTGTTTTGGAAACAGTTTGCCAATGACAAGTACTGTATCTTGTGTAAGGCCTCTAGGTATCATGTGGTAAAAGGACCCGATGGTACGAAGACGCAGTCAAATGTCGCCATTAAGATTCTTCGTTACCTCCCATTCATACAAAGAATCAAGCGGCTTTACATGAACAAAGAGTCTGCCACACAGATGCAATGGCACAAAACGGGGAAGAGATACAAGGATGAGCACGACCGGGAATTGATGGGACATCCATCTGATGGTACGGCATGGAAGAACTTTGATGCGAACCACCCCGATGAGGCAGCAGATGCTCGAAACGTGAGAATCGCGATAGCAACCGATGGATTCAATCCATATGGTTTGTCGACTACCGCGTACAGCTGCTGGCCCGTGTTTGTTATTCCGCTCAATCTCCCTCCTGGAGCCCTAATGCAAAAGAAGACCATGTTCCTCTCGCTGATCATTCCAGGTCCTGAATATCCGGGGAAGAATTTAAGTATGTACATGCAGCCAATTGTGGATGATCTGAACCACTCTTGGCACCACGGGACGTTGACATATGATCGTGCATCGAAGACAAACTTCTTGATGAAAGTTTGGTATCACAATTCCATGCATGACATGCCCGGGTACGCCCTATTCTGCGGATGGTGTACAGCTGGTAAGTGGCCATGCCCAGTGTGCAGGAACCGACTTGAGTTCATGTGGCTAACGGCGGGACGGAAGTATTCCGCGTTTGACACACATCGAAAGTTCCTCAAAAGAGGGCATCCGTTTAGAGAAGACAAAAAGAACTTCAAGAAGGGCAGAGTTGAGCGTGAAGAAAAAGCGATACCAACTTTCGATGGTGCAGCTGTTGACGCCGAGCTAAGTGCTCTCGTGCCTGCTGGGGAAAAGGCCCACGATATGTGGGATATGGTGTGTCGCACAACTGGACTCACGTGGCAGGCTTGACGCAACTCGAATATTACAAGGACCTCGAACTTCCCCATAGCATCGATGTGATGCACACCGAAAAGAATGTTGGAGAGTCCCTCTTTCACACAATCCTGAACATTACCCCGAAGTCGAAGGATAATGTTAAGGCTAGAGTTGATGTTAAGAAGCTCTGTGATAGGGAGAGAATGCACATGAAGCCTCCTGAAGGCCGTCAAAAGAACTGGTTCAAGCCGCATGCTGACTTCTGCCTTAATAGTATGCAAAGGTCTGAGGCATTCCATTGGCTCAAATTCGTCGTGATGTTCCCTGATGGCTATTGTTCGAATATAAGTAAGGGAGTCAATATACAATCGGCAAAAGTCACCGGGCTCAAGAGTCACGACTATCATATATGGATTGAGCGGCTGCTACCGGTGATGGTTCGAGGGTATCTCCCCGACCGTGTCTGGCGAGTGCTCGCGGAGTTGAGCCATTTCTTCCGCACGCTCTGTGCTAAGCAAGTATGTCCCCTGATTATTCAGAAGCTGCATGAACTAGTGCCGGAGTTGCTGTGCAACTTAGAGACGATATTTCCGCCAGGCTTCTTTACTCCGATGGCACATCTTGTTGTGCATCTTGCGAATGAGGTACTCTTGGGTGGACCGGTGCAGTTTCGTTGGCAGTTTTGTATTGAGAGAGAGTTTAAGTATATTCGAACCAAATGTGGAAACAAAAATAAGATTGAGTCATCCATAGCCGAGGCAACTATCCTTCAGGAGATGGCAGACGCCAGGCTAACGTACTACCCCGATGATGTTCCCACTATGCATAACCAGGCCTCTCGGTACAATGTCGACGAGCCCAAGCGAGACCCCAAGCTCGTCCTCTTCCAGTGTCCCGGTGGCAAGAGCGGTGGCCCAACAAGGTATAACTTGACCAATGATGAGCTGGAGTGCATAATGCTCTATGTGCTTATGAACATGAAGGAAGTGACCCACGACGAGCAGGGAGAAGAGGGCAGTTTCCTTAGGTAAAATGGGGAACAAATTACTTTGCAACTACTATCATGATTTCGTTCTAATACGTATTTTCTCCTTTTAGTCAATTCACGGATGAAATGTGGTCGGGAACATCAGATGGACCCAATGAAGCCGCGTTGGACACTCTTTTGAAAGAGCCTGCCCCCGGAAAGAAAAAATTCACGGTTTGGTTCAGGGAAAAGGTAATTTCAAACCTGTCCCTTCTACCTTGCAATTCGTGTATTATCCCTCTTACTAATGCACAAAACAATTTGTACTTGTAGGGAGCTGATGCCAACGTTGTGATGTCAGATGAGTTGAGATGTGTCTCCCAAGGTTGTAACCGTAGAGTCGAGAAGTATGAGAAGTATGATGTGAATGGGTACCGCTTCCATACAGAGCATCACCAGAACAGTCGGCCTAATGCAAAGACTATAAATACCGGGGTCTTCACCAAAGGAGCCGGTAATTATGATTACTACGGAAGGTTACAGAACGTATATGAGCTGACGTTCAATAACACGAACATATCACTCAAGCTTGTTGTGTTCAAATGCCACTGGTTCGACCCTGAGCATGGAACCAAAAGTACCCCTTCCATTGGGTTAGTTGAAGTTAAGCCTTCAACCACCTACAATGGATCCGATGTCTTTGTTGTGGCTCACCAAGCCTTTCAAGTTTATTATTTGCCCTACCCATGCAAGAAAGAGGGACTCATTGGTTGGGAAGTCGTGTTCCATGTATCGCCACGTGGTAAGCTACCCATGCCCTCCGAAGACGATTACAACAACATTGACCCTAAAACATACGAGGGGATTTTCTATCAAGAGGAACAAACCTTTGGGGACTTTGGCATACAAGGTCTTGAGGACCGCGAGGACAATGCACAAACAGGTGGTGACGTAGTGGTGAATCTAAAGGATATAGATATGCTCAACAAGTTACAGAGTGATAGTGATGACGATGATGAGCCTCCACCGTGCGAGGAGGTTCCAATATACAACACTCGTGATAGTGATGTTGATAGTGATGATAGTGATGATGACAACCCAGGACTTAACTATGAGAGTGATGATTAGGGGTGAGGGTCTTTTATGTCCTTTTGCGTACTATTTACTTTTCAACATGCTTCTTCTTAATTGCATTACGTCTTTATTCTTATTTACTACATTTTTCAACATGCTTAAAAGTTTATCCTTTCTCAATGCAGGTGATTGACCAAGATGAGCCAAGGCAAGGAATCATCGGCCTCGGGCTCTCGGGAGGTGTAGGATGTGTTCGGGTGTAGCGTGTGTGAATTCGAACTTGTTTGGAGTTTGTATGAATGCTTGGATGAATTTGAATCATGTTTGTGTCATTTGGATATGTATGTGGTGTTTTATTTGATGTTTCTGTGATGTTTTATAATTTGTGCAATTTTAATTGTATTTAAAATGCGCCAGAAACCAGCAGCAAAAAATTTCAGAAACTGAAAATATGGTCAAGTCTACGCCGACGGCAGTATGCTGCGGGGCGCACAGGATCGTGCCACGTCGACGCTGGAGGACCATATGGTCATCTATACGCCGACGGCACTGCCGTCGGCGTATAGGTGGAGCAGACGGAGACAGTCAACGTTCCTTTTGTGGGTCCCACTTCAGATACGCCGACGGCGACGGATACGCCGACGGCATTGTTCATACGCCGACAGCGTCCTACGCCGACGGTGGCCGTCGGTGTAGGTCTACTCTACGCCGACGGCGATCGTTGCTACGCCGACGGCGGCCCGCCGTCGGCGTTTTGACTGTTTCCCGTAGTGTATGCGGCTCAAACAAGGAAACGATCGACCATAAAGTACAGTTTAAGCAAGTGGCATAGTTTTTAAAATACAATAAGAACAACTAGAATCATTACCAACTGTACCATATAGAATCTTATAACATGATTCCATAGACACGCGTTAGCAAAACGCTCCATATACATGCCCTCTATCTTACACCGACACTCGGAGTGAGATACTTCTCTTGGATCGGAACGGCGAGACCTACGCATTGCATGCAAGAAGTACACATGGCGCGCGTAGTCAGCAATCAGCAGCATTCCACTCCCGTGCTCACCTCACGACGTACGCACGCAACTCTCGTCAGTAACATCGGCCAGATAGATAGCTGTACGCTAGGATAAGTGCCCAATCAACATGCATGGCCGACATCCGTGAAGATAAACTCACAGCTGTGTTGCACCCAAGTACCAAACACTGCGCACGTACAGTAACAGTATATCACATGACACGAGCTAGCAACAAGGTGCTGATGCATGCCCTGACCGCCCGGCCGGCCAAGCTGCAGGAAGCAGTCTTACTTGAGCAAATTCATAGTATACAAACCGACTGGAATATCGTAAAGACTAACATGTTCTTAAACCATCACGATCGAAGTCAACACATCTATACAATAATACAAGCAGACTGGAATATCGTAAAAACTAGCATGTTAGAACACCAATTGTAAGTTGTAATGCCAACTTTAAGTTAGTTTATGTTCTGTATTGTAGCCAACCTTAAAACAAATACACAGTAAACTTATAGCAATTTCATGGCAAACATGATCAGCACCGGATCTCATATTCACAACGAATTCAAATTAACTACACGACATCACCTCACAAGTTCTAAATTTTAGAAGTGAAGACCGCAAGTAGCAACATTATATGACAAATGATAACCTTGTAAAACATAGGAGGTGAAGTATCACAAGCACTCAAAGAGGGGCCAAAGTATGACAACCAATTGACATGCTTCGTCGTGGTGGAAACTCTTTCCAGTTTCATGGTGTCTTTAACAAAGAATGTAGCCACCTTCCCCCGAATCATCGCGAGGTCGGGCTTTGGAAAGTTTCTAGGTCCACCATTGACCTCCGGCCTTTGCAATTGTTTCCTACCCCTGGATAAGCGAATCTTTTTGTCGTGGTCTATGTGGCGCTTGAAAGCCGCTACTATCGTCTATTGTCCAAAATAGAAAATAGTATCCAAAAATGTTTTAGATACATCCATACAAATAGGTAAATCTAAACTAAATATGTTGAATAATATTTGAGTCGATTTTGTAGAGTAACAGCATCAAGTTAGATTGGAGTGGAATTTATGTTTTGCCTAAATGTATCGGAGTAACGTATCCGAGTCAGTTGAATTTATCAGCTGACTGAGTGATAAGGTGAAATCGGTTTATATTTTCATTTGACTCAAATATTTTATTAGTGCAACTGGTTTTTTTCTCTACAATTGCGCTTTTATAACCCCCCACGTGTCATGACATTAACGTCGGTTGCCAATTTAGCGATCGAAACCGATCGCATGGACTGACTTGAATATAATTATTTTTGAAAATTTATTCTGGATCATTGACTAATATGACCATATATAGAGTATTTGATACGGAATTAATACCACCACTCATCTGCATAGAAATGTAAGACGTACGCTTCTTTAAAATTTAATTGATATGGTGGAGTAGGTTTATATTTTCATCCGACTCGAATATTTTGGGTTACAAGTGTCAAATGCCAATTTAGTTGTCGAAACTGACTGGATGGACCGACTTGAACATAAGTATTTTTTGAAAATTTATTTTTGTCCGTTAATTAATATGACCATATATAGATGATTTGGTACAGAATCAATACCACTCTTCTGCATGGAAATGGAAGGCGTACGCTTCTTTAAAATTTAATTTTGGTCATTGACTCAGCACCATATATACTAGAGCGTATATTATTGTATAGTACAAAATCAATAGCATTGAAAGGTGACTTCAAATGAGAATCTAGTGACGCCAAATCAGTATCAGGTAATTACTAACAAAGAAAATCTGTGTGCCCTCCATCTGTCCGAAAGAAGAAGAAAGAAGGTTGGGTGGCATGGACACGAGAGAGAAACGGGAATGCGAGGCTGTCATGTAAATCTCCGTTCCCACCATCTGTAAGATATCTGAACCCCTTGGCATCTTCCATTCTTTTCAGCTGTCCGTCAGAAAGAATGGGGCGTCAGTCAGACAGGGCCAGCTCGGCCTCAGCCATCCGTTTCGCAGCAGCACCAGCAAAAAAATCCACAATTAATCAGCATATAGGATATGCTAAAGTTAGCAGCACTAGATATATATGGGATATTTTTCGTTATTTGGTGGTACTACAATGAGCCAATATATTAATTGGCCAAATAAACAGCTGAACAAAAAATATTCGTTTCTTTGGTACGCAATTATCAAGCATTGCAAGACTGCTAATCTTTGCAATTTGCATGCATGTGACTTGTGAGCGGCGCGGTAGAAGGTGGTAACTTGCAACAACAACAAAAATCACCGGCGGTAATCAAAAGTTGGTAGGGATCATAGATACAGCTCACTGCGATGGATGGAAGCGTCACCCGCGCAGCAGCGATCCATCTTTTGTTCCCATGCATCCTTTGGACGGATGCATGCATGTAGTATTATGAGTCAAGAATTAAAATCCATGCATGCACACGTATAATTTTTAACATTCTTGCTCGGGACAAGCTGACAAGTGACAACTCCACTCCGTCAGAAGGGAGCTGCTGCTTTTGATTTCTGGGATTGTGATGAGGAGCAGCTGCTGTCTGCCTGTATTATTTCCAGCTCGGTTGACAAGCTCCGCCTTCGCTTTTTTCCAGCAATCATTGGCTTCTTCTTCCTCGAGCGTTCATCTGAAGAAATTCTATTCTTCCTGTTCAGTAGCTCGATAGAAAGAAAGATTCATCGCCCCGGAGGACGTATAATAATCTGACGATAAAAATAAATAAAGAAGCGTCGTCGGCGCCGTGTCGCGATCCCCACGAATTGTCGCCCTTTGCTGGCAATCATTGGGAGATCCATCCGTCCGTCCGTTCATAATCGAAAAAAGTCTCTCTCTATCTATTCTTTGGAAGGAATTAAAACCGAGGTGGACCAGTGCTTGAGAAGCTCTCACTATTCTTTGGAGGTCAAGATTCTGGGGAAATCTTTTTCTACCTGAAACGGCTGCAGAGCTCACGTTTTCTGCTATGCGATTGCCTCTCCTACAGCTCAAGAACACGTTATATATACTCGCCTGCTGCTTCCCTTCCGCGCTCCCTCTCCCCTCCCCTCAACCAAACCCCTCCGGCCCCTTCTCAGTCACAAGCAACTGGACTCGCCACACAAGGCAGAAGAGGTTTCTTCATTCTTGCTTGCCTCCCTGTTTTTCCATGGATTCTTGCTACCCTGAACATGTTTCTTCTGATCTTTCTCTATGATAATCTGAATGTCTAAGCATTTTTCTTGGTTGATTTTGGTTTTCTTGCTTGATTGTTGCCCTAAACAAGTAGGAATTGCTTTTCCTGATGTGTGGTGACAGGAACAGAGCAGGGAGGAAGGGAGGTGACAGTCAGAAATCGGTAGGGGCAAGGTGCTATTTATCTGCACAATGGCTTCATCGCTTGATCTGCTGCTGTGGCTGGACTGAGTTGAAGCCAGGCCACCTGGGCAATCTCAAGGTATGGATGGATAGTCTCGATATCTATATATGTCGGCGTTTCATGATCTTTGCATGCTCCTGCTCCTTTGTTGGACGGCCGGAATCAGATGTATAATTTGGGGGATAAGAAGAGTATGAAACTGATGAATGCTCTGGAATCTGCTGATCTTAGGTTATGTGTTAGCGATCATCCTGCATGCTTGTTAATCTTATGTAACATGTAGTATGGATCAACAGTTATATATGTCTCTGTTTGTTTGTTTTCTACAGTTGGAATTGTTGTCCTATTGCATGGACTCAGATCCCACACTATTAGATCACGCAAGTTGTAGAACTTTGCATTGCTTCATACACAAATCGATTGAAAATGTGCATCTAAAACTTGTATATTGCCGTGGATCCAAACAAAAGACGTTCATGGTTCGCAATTACGTACAGAGAAAGCTTCTACATATCCCTTATACAGTCGAACATTGACAGTATTATGTAAAATCGTGCAGTGAACTTTTATTTTATGTGCGCATATAGGCATGCATTGTCAACCAATAAAATACATAGTATGCATTGCTACATCTGGGATGAATTTTAGTACTGATAGGTATGATTTATCTGAGTTCGAGTATTATGGCGCGAACTGTCGGGGCCTACCCTGCAAAAGTTATGGCGCGCAATAATTTGAATATTGCAACGGTCATGCACGTTATCCGGGAAATAAAAATGTTATGGCGCGAAATATTTGAATATTGTAACGGCCATGCACGTTATCTCGGAATTAAAACGGAAACCGTTAAAAGCAAAAGGCGCAAACCGACACGACACGTAATATTCAGTTTCGGATGTCAACATGTTTGCATTCTTCCATGTAATGATTACTTGTCCTCTCTTTGAATTATGCACTAATAATTTCTTGGTCCGTACTGCTCATATCGTTGTCCGATTGCGGTTTCCTATTTATCGTTGCTCCTATCTATCTTTTATTTAACAAATCCATCCATATATGATATATGGCACATATGTTCCATTGGTATTTTACAATTATTCAGTTCACTTTGTATTGATATACTCTTGATTCAACAAGCTGTCTGTTAAGGCCAGATAAATTAAATGTACTACTATTTAGGTTATATGCCCATCGCCGCTGCTACAAAAATTAGAACCCTATTCTAAAGGAGGAGATTTCATACTAGATGTCAGAAATTCTTGCAGTAGCTCTAGGATGTGCTGCAGGAGGTGTGGCACTACTAGGCGTTGTCACAGTCCTTGTAGTACTATGCCTGCGGCACCGCAGAAGAACTTCAGATTCTTCAGAGAGTAATTCATCAGGTCCAACTCTGTCAGGTACCGCTGAAATTACTTTTCAAGAGGCTGTTAATTTTTTTTTTTCTGCTACTGTCTAATCATCCTGCATGCCTGTGAATCTTATGTAACAGACAGGCAAGGAGCAAGATGTATAACACTGGAGGAAATAATTTCTGCTACAAATAACTTCAGCTGTATGAATCTCATTGGACATGGAATGTTCGGAGAGGTCTTCAACGGTTTACTCCAGGATGGCACAGTTATAGCTGTTAAAAGGCGGCATTCTCCTCCTAGCCAGGAATTTATTCAAGAGGTGCCAAAATTTTCTCGCATCCATGTTGTAAGGGTGCGAGAGGAAAGAAATTAAATATTCGTTGTTTCATCAAAGAAATTTAACATTTGCTTTCTAACAGAGTTGACAATATAGTGGTCCTGAAACTCATGTGTTGGTACCTTTTTCTTCTCAGGTTAATTACCTATCGTCTATCCGTCATCGTAACCTTGTAAAACTTTTGGGATATTGCCAGGACGATGGCATGCAGATGCTTGTCTATGAGTATGTCCCCAATGGCAGTGTTTCTACGCATTTGCATGGTGATTATTCATTCTGTGTTTCCTATTATTGTCTTCATGTACAAGATAGCATCAGAAGTGCTTACTTTTCTGTCTGCCACCCTTCTTCAGGTAACGGCCATTCTCCAGGGACACGGCTAGAATTCAAGCAGAGGCTTTCTATTGCTCTTGGAACTGCTAAAGGCAAGTTTTCACATCGAGGACGCCAACTCTGCACTTTCCTTTAGCGGCAGAAACTTATTTGCATAAATCCGTACCTGTCATGAAGTATATTATGAGTTGCTTCATTTTTCAGTAGCATGGTTATGCAAGGAGTCTTAACATAATGAACTTTCCTGTTACTCAGGCCTAAGTCATTTGCATTCCCTGACCCCTCCTGCTGTTCATATGAACTTCAAAATGATGAATGTCCTGGTGGATGAGGATTTCGTACCGAAAGTTGCTGATGCTGGGATCCGAGGCCTGCTCGGTCGACTAGGCAGCGCTGACCCATCTTCAAGGACATCTAACGATCCATACCTTGATCCTCGGTAATACGAGCTTATTTTAGAGTATTAACAGTTCTTACATCCCTTGATTCCATTAGTGAAGAGTACAAAGTATCTGTTTCAGTGTGTTGCTAGCAATGGTAACAATTTATCGACATCCAGCGTGCTTGAATTTAATGGAGATTTTGTTGCATGACCAGAGGGAAGGAGTCCATCACTTTTTCCATACAAAGCGATGTATACAGTTTTGGTGTGTTCCTTGTGGAGTTGATCAGTGGAAGGAGAGCTGCGTCTGATAAAAACATTATCAAATGGGTAAGTTCTACTGAATTCCGAGGATTTCTCCATTCCTCGCTTTCTAGAGGCGGTTTTGGTCTTATCTCATACTATATATCATCTTATCGATTTGCTTACTTTGTATCTGCTTACATGCAGGTACAGAACTTTCAAGATTCAAGTGATATCCTTGCAATTATAGATAGCAGAATGACCAGTGGCTTTACCTCAGAAAGCATGAAGGAATTGTTGCGCTTGGCGTTGTTGTGCCTGAAGCCAATGAGCGAGAACCGTCCTTCAATGAGCTCGGTGGAGGCTGAGATACACCGGATACGCGAGCAAGAGATCAGGCTGACAACGATCATGCCCGAAGCCACCGCTACCGTGACTCTAGGCAGCCAGCTCTTCACAGCATCAAGATGAAGTAGAATGGAATGTTATAGCATTCAGAGGCTAAGCTAGTTTCCTCTTTCAGGATTATAGATTAGCTATTCTTTTTCCCATTAGATTATTTTCATAGTGAGTCAGCTTGTCAGCTGTTAACTCAATTGTACACAAAAAGGGCAGCTGTGAGCTTCCCTTTTCACCCTGGTTCCTCATCTTCATTATTTTCCATAGGTTTTCAAATTGTGCCAGAAAGAATGACAATTTTTTGTTAGATATTTGTAACATTAGAAGGGTGGCGCCAAACTGGCGATTATATATCTATACCGCATTAGTCTGCCGTAGTATTTTCTGAGTTTATTTGAGAGCAGATCAAATAACCATGAAGTTGCAGGAAGATCAAGGAATAATGTGCTACCTGATCAAGGCTCTGTCCAGGGAACATGTAAATCTGCAATGCAAGAAGCCTTACATACATATGAGGATGAAACAGACTTTTCAGCTCCACCGCTTTATTTGAAAATCCGTCTTCTTGGAGCTGTGTCATCCCTGATTTCCTTAGAGAATCTTTAATATCATACATGTCATCTGAGATGACCTCCAGCTGTATCTAGCCAATGTGACCACCATTTTTTGGTGGTGCCTATGATTTCACGATGTCTTCTCCGTTGACAGTGAAGTCCCAGAGCTCGCCGTACTTCTCGTTGAAGTCCCAGATGTCCATGGAATTGTAGTCGGCGATGAGCTTGTCTCTCTTCGACCTCTCCATCATGTAGATCTCTGGCTCAAAGTTGTGCGGTTTGTCCGGCTTGTCCATCTCAATGATGCAGAACACAACGATGAAGATAGCTGCCCCGATGTAAAGGTACTCCCCCTAGTGGCACGAATAGACCACCGTGAATCTCCCTCCGTTGAGCGAACCCAAAGACAGATGATGCATGTAAATAGGAGGGAGAGGTTAATGGGACTACGCGATCCATACCGGCACATCGAAAGCCATACCAAGGATGACTGCGGGAGGAAAGGCCCAGGAGATGAGTGCTGCAAGAGTTCGCCATTGATGAGAAAGCTTGTTGGAGAAAGATTCAAGGACATGTATATTGTCTGTTTCCAGACAGCAAAAGGCACCATGAGTGTACCTTGGAAGCCCTGAGGAGGCTCAGCTTCTTGGTACCACTCGGAGACATCCTCCCAGAAGCCCTTCTTTTCTTCAGTTGGATGATTGGTTTCACCACATCACATCAGAATCAGCTTTAGCTAGAGAAAACATGTAGCTCATTCTGCATACATGATACTAAATTTCTATTGTACGAGACTACGAGGGAGTTGAGATAAGACCTTGGCCTTCATCATAGGTGTGGTGTCCATCATACACTCCATACACAAAGTCATCCTGGAAAAAAAATCATTCTAGTGTCATCCATTTCTTCAGACAACAGAGACAAGAACAGGAAACCAAGGATAATGCTCCTGTAAAAGGAAAACCACACGGATCCCAAAGCAAACGAGGCGGAGGACAGACCGGGCTGACGCCGTTGGTACGCCACTTGTCGACGGGGTCCTCCTGTAGGTCTGGCTCGATCTCCGTCAGCGGCCCGGGCCCAGCCCTCGCCACCACTGCCCTGCCATTGCCAACATGCTTCTGGTGTGGCTTCACCTTTATGCTGAGCTGCTGCTTCACTGCGCCATGGCGAGGACGGGCAGTAGTGGCTGCTACAGAAATGGCGGAGGACGCCAAGGTGCTGCTCATTATCTCACCCCTAAACACGCTGTGCTCTCTCTTCTCCACACCCCTTGCTTGCTTCTGCTGCACATGTACCTCCCTGCAAACAGACAAAAACAAGTGGATAATGGTCTGGACATGTACCGTCCAGGAAATTCTGCTACTTTTCTTTCTCCTTTTCCAGAGTTGATATCTGTACAGAAAAGGGGTATATAAATTCACAGAAACTGTTACATGACTTTATGTTTACACATTTTGTGATTATAAAGTTACTGCATACTACCAGAGTTCTTAGGAAGTACAGGGATTAATCATACACATGAGGAAGAAAAGACCACAGCAATATGTGGAGCAGAGACAGGCAGAGCAAAAGCAATGCAGGTATTTTTTTTTTCTTCATTGACTTGATCAATGAACAAGCAATACATAAGTTTCTTGAACATATTTCCACACATGTTTCCAGAAGGGGATTTCGAACTCTTACACCACACTTTATATATTACATAATACAGTACATCCTACGGCAAAATCACAGCGGCGTCTCTCGTCAGCTTTCACATGAGAACTATTCCGCTTCAAGCCAGGATGTTTTTACCCCCCTAAAATGAAAGAAATTAATGTCAGCCTGTGAGGACTTTCTTGGAGTAATCCAGTAACGGTATTAGACCAACAGACCAGCCTAGAGCTTACAAAAAGATTACCTGGTTCAAGTTGAGTTTAATAGCTTTGCCTGGCTTTCATAACCAGCTCCTCGGTTGTAGCACCAATGATCTCATTGGATCGCTTTAGAGGAACACAACAAATTCTTCCAATAGAATCCTGATTACACAACCGAATTTATTATTATGACACAAGGAGGTAAAAAAAGGTAACAACACGATGTTAGTGACATTGATCTGTCATTGTTTATTGCAAAAATCTGTAAACTATGTTCGTAAGAAACCTTTCGTGTGATCTGGCAACGCAAGTATGCAATAATTCAAGAAAAGAACGTAAGAACTCACTCTTGTAACAATACCAAATCTCTCCAATTTTTGAAGAGCATCCATCACCTCAAAATTGCATTGCAAACCAAACTCTTCTTGGATGAGCTCTTCACATTGCAAATCAAGATCCTAACATATTGGGAAAGAATAATTTAACTCAACCCTTTGTAACTGCGTAAAATAACTTCAGACAATAAAAATAGTCGTTTTAAATGGAAAAGGATGTAATATACCTCAACAGTAGCCTTTCCATTTTCCATCAATATATAGTAGGAAATTATGACCTCCTTGACCTGAACACCAGAAATCGCAAATGTGTAAATAGATTGTGAGTTGAAATTTCCCATGAGCACTACATGTGTAGACCTACTTCCTGCTGAATCACATCATCACAGAGGTGCAGAAGTGTGCCTTTCCCACTATCTAGTTGCTTGTCATACATCGACTGAGTGATTAGGTTTTGATAGGTTGCCATGTTCTGTTGAAACCTGCAGCAAAGGTAAATAGTTAGCTCAGCGCCATCAACCAGTAACGCAAATACAGGAAAATCCTAATTAAGAAGCGCTAAAAAGAAGCCAGGAAGCAAAAGTGCATTTTGGGAATGTATTATGGAGTCCTAGCAGGTCACACGAACAAAAAGTCTCACTGTTCGATCATCCACACATAATACAAATTACTGATGGAATGAAAATAATACATCGAGACGGACTCACGAGAAATAGATCTTAGCACAATATCCAGCCAGAGCAGAAAGGATGGCAGCCACAACCCAGAAATCAGCTTTATCAGGCATTTCGAGTGTACCAACGAGTGTAACCTGCGTAATGCGGCAGAGGTAAAATCATCAACCGATGAAGCACAAGAAAATTAATGAATCAGGTCGAACCAACTCCACTCGACTTACAAGACCAATAACAACAGAAACAATAAACTGAACCCAGTCCATTGGTGTGAGGCTCGGGTTTTTCTTCTCGGGCTGCAAACACCATAATTTATCTTCAGCATAGACCCAGTTGAATATATGAATATGGATGTTTTCTCAAAAAAAAAAAATTGTGATGCATCTTTTCTTAGAAAATGTAGAGCTTCCAGCACTAACCAGAACCAGCTCCATATCTGCCATCGGAATATTTTTGAAGTGTTTTACATGAATTGCTCTATCATCCTGGCCCTTCGGACTTTTCTTCCTGAAGTAAATATGTGCCGTCAGAAATCAGTTTGGACATGCTAGTTTACACGGACCATGCAAATGACCATTTCACAACCAGGACACGAGAATTTTTTGTCTGCAACCTCAAACCAAAACATTATGAGTTTTACCTGTACAAGACAATCACCTCTTCGAATGTAGGCTCCTGAATTGTGACTTTGCCAATTAAGTTGCGCAGGCTGCAACAAAAGTAGGAAAATATGAGAAGGAAAAACAGCAGTTATCGAGATTGTGATGCCGCAATAGGGTGATCATCACAAACCTCAACTTCATTGTTTCAAGTCGTATACGTTCAACATATAGCTCCTTGTCCTCTTCATCAACTAGATCATCATTTTTTTTGGAATCTATCACTGGCTTAACCTTGTTCTTTCTCAAGAAGAGCTTTTGCAGTCTGACATTCCAGTATGAGAATAAGTAACCTGTCGAACAGAGCATGATAAATTGCACAGAATAATACATGAGTGGTGAATAGCAAACCTCGTCTTCTGTAGCAACCATCGCCATGTACGAGTTATGACCATATCCACTTTCTCCATGAAGAAAAAATCGCTAGTGCGGTCCAGTCCTATGCCCCTTCGAAATATGACGTACTGGAACAAAAAAGATCATGCTACCTATTTATAAGGTTTACACGTAAAACAATGAGTTGTTTATGAATAACATGAGGAAAACTGAGCCACAGCCACCACGAGGAAAAATGGGTAGGGTGCTAGTGCATGAAAAGATAAGAAGGAACTGACTAAGTACCAACTCCCTCACTTAAAATCCTTCAATGATCTCCTATAACTAAAACTAGAAAACACCAGTGAGTAGATGCAGCCAGAAACCAAAATCCAGCCTACTGAATATTATCAGTGTTGCATATAAGAGCCAGAGAATTCTCACCTTATCCGTGAACTCAGGTAGGTTGTCATGATGGTGCTCCTTGAAATACTTTGACAAAAGTTTGTTATCTAGCTGCAACAGCAAACAACAAAATTGTAATGTCACTGTGGAATCTAGTGATTTTAGATAACGTGGCCAGTTTGGAGTGAGAGGACATTTTACCTTTGCTTCATCAACTTTTATTGGAAGATTCAATAGATATTGTCCAGACTGGGCAAGTTCAACCTCGTCATCAGATATTATGTTGAAATTGCTTTTCTCCATCACCTGCACCAAATTAGAGACACTTAAATCTGCAACGCTACAGAGGAGCTATAAGGGAAGAGACTTTTGAAAAATGCAAAATTTCAAATATTGGTACTTATCTGACTATATATAAGAACTACATATGGATTGCCTTTTAATATTAAGAAAAAACTACCTCTTGTGTCAAAAGAAAACACCCTCACTTGGAGATGTAACATTATAGTAATGCTTTCTCCCAAAGAAGTTCTTACTTGAAAGAAATAGGTCAGGAAATTCTGCTCGAGTTTATCGATTTCCTCGGACGAAAAGTTCTGCTGCTGCAGTTTTTTGGCACCGTGCACAGGGTCGAAGAGAGCAAACAGTTCCTGTAAAAAAAGATTAACATACCGAATACATCAAATCTGCTTCAACCTCAAGCACTGCCAGAAATGAGCAGCTCTCATAGATCGTTGTGCGCATCAGTTTGACCCAACAAATGCATGAAAATGTATTTTTCAGAGAGGTGTGCGAGTTCTCACCATCATATCATCAAACTGGAGGTGATACCACGCTCTGATGGTGTACTCCACCCTCTTGCAGAGCTTCAAGAATTCCTCTCTGTCGTTTTCGCGTTCTTCATGAAACAGGTGACAGAGTTTGCTTTCAGTTGCACAGTCTCGTACACCCAAAATAATATCTTTGCTTCGGCATGTGGAAACTAAAGACAGGTGAACACAAAACATGATCTACTTGATGGCCCATATCAGTAAGAGACATATTACTAGACGGGTACCAAAGCACAAGCAGCGTGGACTGCAACGCCTACGTTTACTAGGATTTCTCTACCTGCACTCTTTCTAGTGTACAGGTAAAAGGTGAATCAAACAGACCAAAATTATTTCTTTCCTTCAGAAGAGACAATATTTAGCATCTTCCCAGGGTAACGCCATAAAATCAGATCAGTTCTGGGGTCGAAGGGGACCTAGAAATGCAAAACGCCATGGCGAACGCCAAAACGGAACAGGTAAAACGAGCAGGTAAAGGAAGAAGGGGAAGAGACAGACCAATGAGGTAGGCGAGCTTCATGATGAGCTTGGGCTTCATGATGGGGATCACCGACTCGCGCTCCAGCCGCACCACGTCCTTGTCCTTCCCCATCTTGGCCCCCGCCCCACCTCGGCCGCCGGCATTGCCTTGTTGTCTAGCGCCGCCGCCGAGTCGTCTCTGTGGTGAAATTTTCTTGCGGAGGAGCAAGAGGAGAAGCGGAGATTGGTGGAGAATACGAGACCGCGGATTGGAACGAGCAACGTCTCCTGGATCAATTATGGCGTCTGAGGAAGAAGTGGAAACGCATTACGGTTACAGATCCATACACAGCACACCTGTTCTTGTGTCGTCTTCTTCCTCGGTCGGCCGGCGCGAGAAAGGCGAACCTAAGAAATACGCCTTCGACTGTAGAATACGTAGTTTGGATCATATAGTTGTTCTATGTTTGTCTTTAGCCCAGCTAGGGCATAAAACCGGATACCGAAGCCCGAACCTGTATAGGTTGAACCCGAAAAACCCGAGAACTCATTGGGTGGCAACTTTGAAAACCCGAAATTTATAGTCACGTTAACCGAATAACCCGAGTAAGCAAATATTCCAAACAACCGAAGGTCCAACCTAACTACGCAAATGCTCACATGGAAGTATGTAACCCTAGTTTCCCTTCAAATGCTCACATGGAAGTATGTAACCCTAGGTTCCCTTTGCTCACTGCCACATGCGTGCCCCCGACCCTGACTCCCCTTGTCCCATCTCCCATGCTTCCAATTTCAGGGCAACACAGAAGTATCCTCCTCTCGTCTTGTATGTTCTACTCCTACATATCTTTAAAGTGTACCCACCATGCCTGCAATCATATTTGCCAGCATATCCTAAATTGTGGTGTCAACGTTGGGTTAGGGCACCGACCTTAATTACTTGTTCGGCCATGGTTAACCTACGAGAGTGATGGTCTGTATCCAGATCAACCTGTTCACTGGTCCTAGACCCTATCTTTTTTTCTTTTGAGTTTTACACCCTTCGAAAATTCACTTTGGCACCCGGGTGCATATGCACCCGGTATTTGAAAAACATATTTTGAAATGTCAAAAAATCAGAACTAAAATTTCGCGGATACATCTTCACATTATATGTGTTCACAAAGTCGTTTCACCAAAAACCGATATATTTTGTGCCTTGTGTAAAAAAGACAAAAAAAAAGTGTCGGACAAGCCTTATTTTAGCACCAATTTTTTCTTTTTTATACAAGCCACAAAAAATGTCGGTTTTTCGTGAAACGACTTTTTTTTTTTTTGAAAGCCCACGTATATTCACCAGCGTACCACATACACCGTACACAGTACAAGAACAAAGATCAGAGTACAATACGCGGGGGATCCAGAACCAGAACTGAAGACGACTTCTTCTCCGGCAACGACGACGGAGGTCGCCAACCACCTTCTTACCGCAGCCTGAGAGCGCCTTCCTTGAAGAAAGAGGCCGCAGAGCTTGTCCGCCGCCCCGCGACGGATCCTTTGCCGATGAACGGGCACGGCCAACGCCCTCCCTCTCCGGCAACACCGCCTTGCCGCAGCCACCCTCGAAGTCGAAGCAGGACGAAGCCGCCGTCCTCGTCCGGTCCTGGGTTCCAACCGCCAGATCCACCGCCACCACAGATCTGGCGGAGAACAAAGGTACACGAGAGCCACGCCGGGCCCCCAGCACCTGCAAGTCGAAGAAGAGGACGCCAAGCTCCGAAGAAACTCACCGCCGGAGAAGATCTTCTCGACACCAAACCAACCCCCAGCCGCGCCATCTTCTCCAGAGCACCGCCGGCGGGATCCCCACCCTACTCTACCATATGTACAGGCCGGGGCCGGGGATCCCCACCCTCCCGCCGCCGAAGCAGCAGACGGAGAGGAGGAATCCCGCGGCGCCGCCGGCGCGCACGCGGTGAGTCGACGGAGTCGCCCAAAAAAAGTCGCCTTTCGCCTCTCTCACTACAGTGACGGGGAGGAGGGGAAAGTGCCGGTTCGTGAAACGACTTTGTGAACACATAACATGTTATGATCTATGCGCGAACATTTTTCCCAATTTTTTTGACATTTTAAAATAGAAAATGCATTTTAAATAAAGGGTGCATATGCACCCGGGAGCCAAAACACCACTCCCTATCTTTTCATTTTCTATCTCATCCTCCTTATATGTCACCATTTCTCCTCAAATCCTACAAGAACATAACTGTACAAAAACCTCAAATAACACTCACATGACAGCATTTTACTCCCGTTGGAACTAAATTTATTTGGCACAATCTTGTAAGTTGGCTCTAGCACGATGGTCCACGCACACCAACGTTGAAAGTTCATAAACTAGACGTTCAACTAAAAAAATCAGAGGATCATGTGCGTAGGGTGTGAACCTTAAACGAATATTAGCGAATAAATCCGATCAAAAGGAACGAAATATACGCAATATCTGAAAGTCAATATCTAGGCAGATTTTGTGTTCATATCATCAGCCACATGAGCGAAACAAAGGATGATGACGGGTTCCTTATGTAAGAAGAGGCTTCCATCAAGGAATAGTCAAGCGTGGACTTTGCTGCGTCACTACAAACAAAAAGATTTCAACAGGGCAACTCCAAAAACTCACGTTTTTATATCAAAAAAAGGTGACGAATTGCTCAAAAATAGTATGAAGTTGCTTCGAAATCAAGGAGGCGCTTCTGGCGATCCGGTGCTCCGCGGGTGAGCTGGAGCCGGACCCCACACCGCGTGAGCGGCGCGCTGGCCGCTAGGCTTCCTTCCGTCGCCGCCGTCCACGTTCAAACAAAACAAACGGGCCGGCCGGCACCGCCCCGTTAATCTCACCGCCCCCCAATCCTGAATCTGTTCCAACCCGGCAACCAGTCACCATCGGGAACCATTGGCCAGTCGCCACCCCTCGTCGCCGTTGACGACCACTTCCCCCGCCCCGCCCCGCCCCGCCCCGCTCACGTCGCCGTCGCCGCCCGCCACTGCGCCAGCCTACGAGTACCGCGCCTCCCTCCCGCTCGCCAACGCGTGTGCCGCGTAGAAGGGAGCGACGAGGATGGTGAGGCTCCCGTACCTGACCGCGCTCACCACGCTCTTCAGCTACGGCCTCCTCTTCGCCTTCGGCCACTTCCGCGACTTCTTCCGCAGGATCCTCGACGCCGGCAAATCCAGCAACCTCAAGGTCAGTCTGCTCCCCTCTATCCCTATCCTCCCCACAGAGATTCTGGTTTTTTTTCTCTTCGGGGCGGCTGACGCTGTTCTTCGTGTTGCTGCTGATTCGGTAGGGCTACGCGCCCATTTGCCTGGGGTACGAGGATTTCTACACGCGCCGTCTCTACCTCCGCATCCAGGTGAGCAGGAGATCTCCTTCCCACCGCCACGATTCGTAAAATTGGAACCTATTTTCTCTGAGATGGAACTTGGATCATGTGATTCCGAGTCAGTTGCTTGAGTTCCCTGGTAGCGGTGGGCGTGGTAAATCTAGTACCTGCTTAGGTAGATCATATGATGGAAGAGTTGGTGACTATTCCACATGAAAGTTCTAGAGGTCCATCAATTGCTAGGATATCTGAAACCACTGTAACCTCACCTAGTACTACGCTATAACTATGAGATCCCAAGTGAAACTTTGGTTCATAGGTCTAATTAATGGTTGAATGAGGTGAAACTATTGCTTGTTTTCAACGATCTTGAATGTGCTATTCATTCCTCAGAGGAAATTTTGTGTGCTATTCATTCCTCGGCATTTTTTGTGTGCTATTCCACTTCTCATCCAGGGTACAAAATAATTAACAGAGATAACTAATCTTTAGTCTGAGTAGATGTATGAAACCATACTTTACAACGTATTCAATGATTTTTTATGCAACTTATTTTTGTTTGTCTTTCCTTATTGGGTGGGCAGGACTGTTTTAACCGACCCATTGCTAGTGCGCCGGATGCTTGGTTCGATGTGGTTGAGCGAACCTCAAATGATGGTAACAAGACACTCCAGTATGTTTTCCTCACATTTAACTCCACACCTACTTAGCATAAGCAATTGCTGTGGATTTTATCCCAGGACAAATGCTAGTCTCTAATGAAATGCATCTCTAATGCAGACGTACCACAAAAACATCCAAGTGTCTTAATTTGGGTTCCTACAACTACCTAGGTTTTGCTGCAGCAGATGAGTACTGCACACCTCGTGTTATTGAGTCACTCAAGAAATACTCTGCCAGTACTTGCAGTTCCCGAGTTGATGGAGGTAGGTGCTTAATGTCCATGCTGTAGTTTCCTCCATTTAATACTTTAATGATACAGTGAAAGTAAGATTAATTGATTTGTATATGATCTAGGAAATACTAAGCTCCACACAGAGCTTGAGGAGCTGGTTGCACGATTTGTTGGCAAGCCTGCGGCTATTCTTTTTGGCATGGGTTATGTGACAAACTCTGCGGTCATTCCTGTTTTGATTGGGAAGGTATGTGGTGAGGAGATATTCATTTTCTTCCTCTGTTCTTCTGATACATGCTGGAGCTAATGTATTGTAATGATTGCAGGGGGGACTGATAGTTAGTGATTCATTGAACCATATTTCTATAGTGAATGGAGCTAGAGGCTCAGGGGCTACGGTCCAAGTTTTCCAACATAACAGTAAGCTCCGTAACAGGTTCGTCTCAAGTTAGCTCAATGATGAGGCTTGGAGTTTAATCCTTCCTTTATTTTCTTCCAGACCCTGCACATTTGGAAGACGTATTGAGGGAGCAGATTGCAGGGGGGCAGCCTCGTACACACAGGCCATGGAAGAAGATAATTGTTATTATTGAGGGAATTTATAGCATGGAAGGGGAGCTGTGCAACCTCCCTGAGATTATGGCTGTTTGCAAGAAATACAAGGTTTGAGAACTGTGCATACAGATTTATTGTGCTGTTAATTAGAAATAAAAACACTACGCATTATATAGAGTTAAATACAGTCACGGTACCCGTAATTTAGGTCGAAGCACAATACGGTACCTGTACTTAGCAATACGCTCAGTGCAGTCATTGAACTTCTTAAAGTACGGGTACCGTGACTGTATTTAACTCCATCATATATATAGTATGAAAAACAAAAGTTCCTTGCATACTGACTATATTACTTGTGGCATATACAGTACTGGTGTTCACCATCTTTTCAAACTGGTATGATCTATTCGAGTATTGACTGTAATTCTTGAACTTCTTAATAGGCTTACACATATTTAGATGAGGCACACAGTATTGGAGCTGTTGGAAAGTCAGGAAGAGGTGTATGTGAACTACTGGGAGTGGATCCAGCTGATGTTGATATTATGATGGGAACATTTACAAAATCATTTGGATCGTGCGGAGGTTACATTGCAGCATCAAAAGTATGAAGAAAATTCACTTGCCAATTCTTGACTGAACATATACAGATTTGATAATCTGACCCATTGGTCATTCAATATTTTTTAGGAGATCATTCACCACCTCAAGCACGCTTGCCCAGCCCATATTTATGCAATGTCCATGTCACCTCCAGCAGTCCAGCAGGTCATCTCCGCGATAAAGGTTGTCCTTGGGGAAGATGGATCCAACAGAGGTATATCAGATGAGGATTCAAATATTTTATCGCCTCCATGTCTCTTGTCTTGGGAAAATTCCTAATCGAGTCATTGCTCTAAATAGGGGCCAAGAAACTTGCTCAGATTCGGGAGAACAGCAATTTTTTCCGTTCAGAGCTTCAGAAAATGGGTTTCGAGGTGCTAGGAGATAATGACTCACCTGTCATGCCAATCATGCTTTACAACCCTGCTAAAATCCCTGCATTCTCGAGGGAGTGCCTGAAGCAAAATGTGAGTTTTTCATATTGCGCCACACCATGCATTAGATCCACAATAAATTTATACTGTCTGTTTAGTTAAATTTGTAAGAGAACTTCAAGCAATTCATACATATGTTTCTAATTCGTGAAGTTTGAGTTCCTCTTTACTAATACGGCATGTTATGTAATTCTAGGTTGCTGTTGTTACTGTTGCATTTCCTGCTACGCCACTACTACTTGCCAGAGCTAGGATATGTATCTCAGCTTCCCAAACCAGGGAGGATCTTATTAAAGGTTTGCAGGTAAAGTCCGCACTCCCAATTATTTTCCTACTAGGTGGTTTGGAGCAACATTTTACATTAAACACATGAATATACTTGATCTGAATTCATGAACAGTATGAATGCATTTATGGATTATGTGATGCACTGATGTAGATACAGTACATGTATACTCAACACATGAGTATACTAATGCATTTATGGGTTGTGTGATGCACTGATCATGTACAATACATCCGAAATCATGTATTAAATTCGATCCAAATTATTCAGGTTATTAGCAAAGTTGGTGATCTTGTGGGGATCAAGTACTTCCCAGTTGAGCAAGAGAAGACTGCATCTGTTGACAAACTTAAGAAGCTTCAGTGAGCAGTTAGAACAGATAAGCGTGCTGCTTATATGCAAGATGGACTGGGTCATCTTGATAGTGCATCATGCCTCGGTTTCGCTATTTTGTGCAGCCCAGGACCCTTCACTCTTCTTCTATTTCTGAAGCAGTTTCGAATTTTGTACAGCTTGTATTATCATCCATCATAGTTCGAAACATAGCACGTTTATATAGACACTGTTTTGTCAGATTCAAGAAAGCAGAACCCTGTTACAACCTTGAAACCCCTTAAGTGACAGAAATCTTGTAGATACTAATTCCCTTCTTATTATTAATTTATTTTCAAGTCTCAACTCTCAACATCACCTGCATTGATCATGTCTAAAACCAGCTTGACTGTCAAGTACTCCCTCCGTTCCACAATGTAAGATGTTTTAGCTTTTGTCCACATTCATATGTATCTACATGTATTTAGACATGTTTTAGTGTGTATGTTCACTCATTTGGGTCCGCACCTAGTCAACGTGTGAGGGACGTAAAACATCTTGTATTTAGAACGGAGGTAGTATTGTTTTATGTGACCTGAGACTATGGGGTGGGCTTAGTTTCATAAACTGAGTGTCAAAACAGGCGAAACAAAATTGAATCTTTAATCTCTGAAGTGCTCTACTGTTGAATGATCATATTGAATTATCTCAGTAGGGCTCCCCATCAGGCGCAGCTATGTAGGTTCTACAGTTGTGCTGCAAGGACATGAAGATGTTGATGAGCTGTTAAGGCAGGCCAAAAAAAGGAAGCTGGCCTCTTGCCAATGATAAGAAACCAGTTGGGCCTTGGGGGCAACTATAGATGTGAGCAATGTGCATATCAAGAGAGCCGAGGACAGTCGCTCAAGTGTTACTATCATCAGAAGGCAGTAAACAGAGATGCTGTGCCATGCTGCTGGGATTGCACAAGCATGTGACTCAATTCAACTGGAACAACAACACTTGTCTTTCTGGTTCAATGTGCCTCAGCTCAGCTGCTTGTCTTGTTATGGCTTGGTTGTAAGTGAGATCAATGAAGAGAAGAGAAAAGAGATATGGTTACAGTGTGAAGCTGTAGCATGCATGTCTAGGGGCTAGAGCATGCAGGAAGGGGTAGAGGCTTGTTATGATGCAAATGGGAGTGCATCATGTACTGCTCTCCTGTGGTCTGATTGCCTTGCATGGCACAAAAGGGCTCTCTACTCTATATCACACACTCTGTCTGGTCAAACAGCAGCCTGCAGCACTAGGAAACAATATGCAGGTGTATATTTTGCACTTTGTCTTGACAGGAATGAGAGAGAGAGAGGAGTATGTGGTGTGGTTCTTTTAATAAAGCTCACTACTGGATTCTCTTTTCTCCTTTGAAGGAAAAGAGCTTGCTAGGATTCTCTTTTGGGTGATTCAGACTACATGCTGTACTAATCTTCAGGCTGATATGGTGTACTGTAGGGCAGTATATGGGAAACTAAATTCAGATGCAAAAAAATTGGTGCATGAGAGAACAGTGGGAGGCATGGCATGAGACAAAAAGAGAGCTTCTACCTAGCTAGCTACTCCTGGAAAGCATCACCAGCTACTGCTGCAGATCCATCATCCACGTACATGGAATAATAACTGTTATATGGTAGAATCTTGATCAGCCAGATTTTGGAAATTTGACAAGATGGGCTAAGTTAATTTTGCTGGAGCCAGCACAGGTGATTTTATTCCTGGTCATCTGTTCTGTCAACCACCTTTTTTCTTATCTGTTACTCCTATTCTTTCTGGAGTAACATTTTTCCTTGACTAGCTTTTATTTTCTGCTCTGTAGTGGAGTAGCTTAAGATTATAAGTATTTCCCTGCCTCCTAGCCTGCAAACCGGGATAGAGCATTGCATATACTGTAGTAGCTAGGTGGTGCGCACATACGTGTGCGTGCATGATCTGCATATGCTTTTTACATGCATGCTGGCTTAATGCATGTTTCTTTTCAGAGACGTGCATGCACAAATTTGTACTGGTAAGCTTTTTTGTGAGTAGGAGTGAAACACCCTAGGCTGGCTATCAAAGAAAGAAGGATACAAAAACAGTAAAAGGAGACAGCACATGAACAGGGAAGATGCCCTCCTAGGACTGTATTACTAAGCCTGAAGGAAGGCTGTTCCCTGCAATTATATATAAGCTGGCGAGTGAGCACTAGCTACACCTACGAGAGAAGGCTTTTTTCAGAGACAGCTAGAGACAAAAGAAAGCAGAGAACAAGCTTAATGGGGACACTGAAACACAGCGGAGGACCCTAGCTTGTGTGGTTTTGGTTTCACAAAGATTCAGTGATGTGTCTTTCCATGGCATGATCAGTGCATGGCCGCAGGCTTGTTTGCTTGCGTTGCAGCATCAAAGATCGCATGCATGCAGCATCCATGGTCCACAAGATCTTCCTTGGCATGTCACATGAAACCATGATCAAAACCTTGATCGACCTCTCCCCAATCCAAACATCTTGTCATGCACAATCTTTTCTGCCTGCCCTGCCACATTGGAGATATGAGAGAGAAAAGATACACAGCTTTCAGTCTCTCTCTCTCTCTCTCTATATATATGCTTTGTGCGTGTGTGTGAGCTCGCTTTATAGGCATGCAGAAGTGTGGCCAGGCCAAGACACTGCAGCACAAGGCAAAGTGAAATCCACATCTATATTATGGGTATATACATCTATGCATTGCAGGAAGCCAAACAGTACCTGGCTATCGAGTGCATCGTTGGCTCTCAATGCTCGAGTGCTCTTTGGCCTGGCTGCCATCATGAGGTGCGTGCCTCATTGCCTGTGTGGTACATTTGTTTCAAGAAGGTGAGCCAAATAAAGGAAACGTGTCATGAACAAAGAGGAGCATGTGTCCTCTAGAGTTGATGGATGGATTGCTCACCACACACAGACACACATTGAGCAACGCAGAAAAGACATGCTCGCTCCTCTTGTCATTCTCACCTTTACAAATTGGAATCCAGATTTGTTTGTATCTACATGTACATACATGTGTGGTGTTGTATACGTACATGCTTTGTGCTGACAATAGATTGAGGACAAGAGTGAAGAATTTAAGAAAATAAAATGCTTGCTGAGCACCAAACTATCTTGTCTCTGGAGCATATGGGTATATATTTGCATAGGCATTTTAACTTCCCATGGCTGTGCTCTAAAAATGTATCTGGTGAGTGCCATCTTCTGGGCATTAATTCTATGACTGATTGGAATATGCATATGTCAATTTGTTGTAAAGACGATGCCATCCATCCTCTACTTATCAACCTACTCTGTGTTCAGACTTAAGAACACGAGTTCATAACAGAGAGCAGGCTGTGCCACCTGAATTGTGCATGTTGTCGTGAATAAATGCTGATGGCTGAAGGACAAAAAGTGACACCTGAATATGTCTTTCCTTCAGAAACACAAGTTAATTAATTGAGGAGCATAATTGTAAAGAAACAGATCGTTGCAGCCTTTGCTATTCAAGCTCTGACAGCAAATTTTGAGGCGGGGCAAAAATCTACTGCAACAGCAAAAGTGGTAAGTTGGTCAAAACCATTGCCGGGTAAGCTCAAACTGAATATCGATGGCTCGTTTCATGCAAATGGCACGGGATCAGTTGGTGCTGTCCTTCGAAATGATAGGGGAGAGGTACTGGCTGGAATGGCTAGCTTGATCGACAATGTGCTAGATGCTGCTGCGGCAGAGGCGCTGGCCTTACTTTGGGGCATCCAACTTCTGGAGAGGCTGGGCTGCTCATCGGTAAGTATTGAATCTGACTCGCTGGACTTAACCAATGCTTGCAGTAGGAAGATCGAGATTTGGACCCCGCACGCAGCAATTCTGGCAGAGAGCTTTATGAAGATAAGTATGATGGACTCTGTTAGTTTTCAACATTGTCTACGGGATGCAAACCAAGTAGCACACAATTTGGCAAAACATGTGTACCAGACGATGGAGTTTTTGTGTTGGGAGGGGGATCCCCCGGGTTTTCTTTTACCTTTTGTAATCAACGATGTAACTGTTCTAAATGCTTAAAGGCGGCAAGTTTCAGACGCACTCTTTTCCCTACCAGGGTACTTTTGAGTACTGGTAGGGTTTTTAATGAGACGGTTTGCTGACCTAATATATGGGGTGTTTAAAGTTTCAAAAAAAAAACAGATCGTTGCAGCCACTAATGATCTTCAGCTAGCTACGTAAACATACATCTCTAGCTTGTTTGAGAAAGCAATTTGGAATTGATTTTACAGAGAGGCAGGGAGGTTAATTTATCAATATCAATTGCATGCAAAATGTACCGTTAAGTAGGAGAATTCAACACACATCTTTCTGTCATATGCTCATAGCGCAGCGTAGCCATTAGCATGTTTATAAACTACCTTTCTCCCTTTTCAGGATTTTTTCTTCTTCAGAAAAGTCTAAACATCTTCGTATGGATTATAAGAGACTAATTTGGTGCTGATGATGAGTAGTGACTGTCACGTACGCATTCTATATATTTTTTGAAATATTTAACGAAGTAAATCGACAATTTAAACGATAAAACCTTTATATGCTATCCATGTCAATGGAGATGATCAACTAGCTGGCAATATACTACATTGCAAATTTGCAATTACAAACCGGGTGTACGCAACGTGAAGGCACTATCCGTTGCTGCATCTTTTATTTTATTGATAAAACTGTCAATTGTGCTGCATGATTGCACAATGATTTCATTTGCCCATAACAAATTGGTGAAAAATCACAACAACATACGCGGCTGTCTTTGTACGCTTAATCACACAGTTGTTTTTTGTTCATGTGCTGAATAAATTAACTTTCTTGCGCAGCTGCGTTAATTAATTTATGGAGTAGTTCAACTAATGATTACTCCATATTGCAGTCTGAGAATGCTCATGCATGCAGTCCCTAAATTAACTTCTATTAGTATTACGTGATGGCCTCACCTGCAAACAACTGACAACGACTAACCAAAGTATACATCCAGCTGATCTGGATTATTATGGCACAGAAAATGTATATTGTTATACTAAGCTCAAGTGGATACATGTCAATTATGGGCTAATAGTATAATGATCTATTGTAGTAGCATCATCATTCATTTTCAATGTATGCCATGTGTACTGATCCATGTACATGCATGCCCTTGAATTAACGATGTGCTCCATCAAGAAAACAAAGAAACTGATTAGCAAGCTGCCAAATTACTGTCAGGTATGTATTACAATGCTAGTTTTTTTCTAGCATACGTATTACAATGTTAGTGATCAATTAATATGATAATTCTCAATATAAGAAAATAACCAAAGATGACACGTATGCTCTTATACTCGGTAGTATTTGTTTTATAAATAGTGAGAGTTGTTATCGCGAGATACCTGCTCATTTTTTTACAGAATGAATGAAATACATGCATGATCATGAGTGCTTAACACACATGGTGCTGTTGTCATAGCTTCTTGTATGTGTACGATAATTGTATGATTATTATGCATGTACCACCCATGAGGATCTCACCCCATTTCTAACTACCCTTTATCATATCTCACCAGACAGAAGTATCACGACTGCTGGACTAAACAACCTCCTTACATCCAGATGTAAATAGTATTAAGCTCTGAAGGAACAAAAGAGACACCAACTTCCCAGAAAGTGGCACTCCTTAACTATAAGCTTTCTGAACTTTTTTATTTATCTAATCATCATTCATGGATTAGTATCCAGCTCAATAATCATCTATTACTATTACGTTTATATGTACTATTAATATTTTTTATGATGCTAGCGAGTAGCTAGGGGGATCAGAAAATCATATATATCATCTGTTGCATGATACGACTTGGCATCAGAAATTAAGGTTTTGGAGACTAAGGAATCTGGCCGAATGACCCTGCAACAGGAACAGAGACATGACAGCGTGTTAACTTAAACAGGACCATTACAAGATATCCTCCAGTGAAAGGTACCCCATGCCTCATCACGTGAGCGTGTCATTCCTCTTGAACCGATTGATTAAGCATACCTATTATGTGTTCGACAATCGGCAGACAATCGACATTGCGGTAGACCATGGTACATAATCTGGATTGTTGAGAACGACGCAGTAACCCACTGGTTGGGTCATACTGTCGGATCCCAAATTCTCCCTAGGAAGCAATTATATCTTAATTAATGAAAATTCAGCGGGGCTCCTCCTTCGCTGGATTTGTTTTTTTATATAGTCTAGATCGTTTGGTTGGGCAAATTTTGCATAGACCAACCGTTTCTCATTTTCGAGCACAAAAGAGCTTAGAATCTCGTTGTAGCTAACATAAAAACAATCGATAACGAGCTGCGTGTGTGGTAGGTCTAGTGTATGTTCTTATGTTTGTGTACTTTACAAGTTAGTTATACGATAAAGCTATTTTCTATAAAGTTTGCAAGGTAATTAAATTCACTTTACCAATCCCATATATTTGAATGAAGGCAAATATGAGTTCCTTTTAGATGAAGGGAAATAGGAGTTGCACAAATAGCCAACTTTTAGTTGGTGAAAAGCTACACTACTTAGACCAGATATAGTAACCTTGATCGACCATGCATTTAGGAAGGAACTATTATTGGCCTTGTTTTAAGATTAGTAATAAGGTGAGTCAGTGAGTGAGTTGCCATGCTGTCACCTCAACGTAGAACATACTTCACTTGTTACCTCCATCCATCTCCCCCACCTGATCTCTCTCTAGCCTTCTCTTTCTCTCTGTACCCTATGGCTATGTCCTACCCGAGTTTGTTTGCGTAGGTTGTTTTCGTGTCCAGTGCCATGCCCACCTAGCTTGCACACAGATCCTACAGCAAGATGGCATGGACATAGTATATACTACTCCTATTTTTGAGCTCCACTTCCATCACAAATCAGTACATGTAATTGTAAATTATTCTTTAGCTTTTTTCTTCACTTTCTCTCTCCTCTGGATGTCCCCTCTCTCTAAACTTTTCTTATTAAGTTCCAGACCAAACGGGAAATAGTTGTCTCTCCTCGGTCTCCCTCCCCTTCCCCTTGTCTTCTCCATTCCTTTGCTAGCTTGCTTGCCATAGGAGAAAAAACTAAAGAAGATTCAGAACAATTTGATCTTGGGAGGAGATCGAGAGTTGAGGCAAGCCGGGCCATGAATGGAGCTTGCCGCTGTCTGGTCAGCCACCGCCGGTGAGTCGATCGAGACATGAGACGTGCTGCTGCTCGGCCGAGGTCATCATCATCAGCAGCAGCAGCACATCGCCGGCGGCGCCACCATGGTACCAACCACTAGGAGCCTGCCGCCGCACCATGACAGCAGCAGCAAGAGCATCAAGCCGCCGTCGTACTACGACCCAGGATACTACATCGCCGCCCAGTTGGAGGCCGCGCACGGCGGCGACCTCAAGCAGCAGCCATCATCAAGGTTGCCTCGGCGGCTAGCCATGGCCGATGACGACAACGCCGTGGGGCGCCGGAGGCGGCGGTCCCAACAGGAGGAGGAGGCGGCGGGCACGAGCTCGCGGGGCGGCGGCGAAGAGGACGACGAGGACGGCCGCGACAAGGACTGGCTCCGGCTGGGTCTCGGTGCCATGGCGTCGTCCTCGTCGACCACGTCCTCCTCCTCCATCGTAGGCGACAACGACGGCGCCACGGCTCCGGCCCCGCCGGCAGTGCTGGACCTTTTCGGCGGTGGCAAGCAAAGCGCGAGCATGATGAACCGGCCGCCATTGTTCCCTCTGCCCATTAGGAGCTACCACTGCCAGAGCCAGTATGGCCACGACCGGTACCGGCCAACGACAGCGGCGAGCGGGTCCATGACCCCGGCGCCGCCGTTCTTGCCGTTTGCTCGGCCGCTGAGGAGCTGCCCCGCCGATCTCTTGATGAGAGTCGTCAGCCCACCGCCGCCAAGAACGACGGAGGCCGCCGGCTTGTGGCTAACACTTCAGGCAGCTCCCAACCAGTAAGCATATTATACTACAATACACCTGTTATGTAGAAATATTCTAATTTGATTTGTTTCTCAGAAATGTTATTTTGAATTTGATCATATACATAACAAAGTGTGTATATTTGCGGAAGCGAAGTTTTGGCTCTCGGGCACACTGCTGCCTTTTTTTGAATTTTTTGAAAATCGTATTTTTTTGGTTCAAAAAAGTCTGCATTTTTTTACACAACAAGATATACATGTTATGTAGGTACGCAAGAAATTTCGTAAGACAATAATAAATTTTGTGGCCTACAGAAAAAAGATAAATTTCTGACAGAAAATCCATACTATTGTTACTTGTTGCTGCTCCCGAAATTTGTTATTTTTATGTAGCTCGTAATACGATTTGTTTTTCTCAAATAATTTGTACCGTGCGTAGAGGACATGCATATACATCAGCTAGTATTTTTTTGAAACTCGTTTAATTTTTTTCAATTTTTTTTGAAAAAACGGGTGCACTGGTGCCCGAGCTCCAAAAGGGGTTTCCGGTATATTTGCACCCAACTAATGCATCTGATAACAGTGCAAGTACCATGGCATGCTTTATATTTTGGATAAATTGCATGGTTTTGCAAGTGCACATATGCCAACAAAGTTATAGCTTCAATCATAATTAATTACTGTTGTGTTCAAGGTGCAGTGTGGAGCTTTAGTACATAACTACTCTTCTTGCCATGCTTGCAGAGTTAGAGAGCCCATTTTGCCTCAGATACCAAAGAGCTACTTAAGAATCAGGTATGATTAATTATATTTTCATTTCTTGTTTACCCTCTCCATAGAGTACAATTTAAATCAATTAAGAACAGTGTTATCGATGCACATTTGCGTTTGTAGCTAGCTCTCCTTTTTTTGTTAGTTTCTGCAAGTCCTACCTAGCTAGCTGCTAGCTAGTCTCCAAAGTTTCTAGGTAGGCCATGCATCAGTTAGCTCGCTAGATGTAGGATTAGTACCTATCAAATAAACCTATTGATTTCTGTAACGATTTGGTCATATATGAGTATGAATTGAAAGGTCATGCTTACATACACACATTATCTCAAAATGCATATTTTTCACAGGGATTGCAACATGAAGGTCGAAATGGTGCTAAAGTACTTGGCTGACAAGCTAGGAATGACACAATATCACCAGGTACATCTCGAAATCGACCTTTAAAAATCATCAACTTTGCAGTGGTATATATATATATATATATATCTATTTTATCCCTTGTTATATTTGGGAGTTCTATACATAATCATTTTCCTCCTTGGTAGATATTGGTAGGGCACTCCTGAAATTTTTCCGCGAGTTGATCACTCGCTAAATGGGTCCAAAACTTTACATTATTTTCTTCTGTTATTTTGTTTCCTTTATTTTGTCTCGTAATTTCCATACAATTTTTCTGATCATATTAGTTACATCGAATTTAGTCGGGAAGCACCAATCGAGTGATTAATAGCGAATATGTGCGCAATTGTTGAATTTGCACTGCAAGGTATAGAGAGTATTGGTCTCTTGCTATGTGGCCGCATATATAGGTACGCTATTGGCACTTGGAATAATCATGAAAGAAACACTATACCTAATTAAGGCAATTCAGGTAGCTATGTCAACATCTCATATTTTGTGGGATACTAGACAAAGCTACAGGTCAAAGGCCCACATCATATGCATCGAAGTTCTCTTAAACTTAAGCAAGTACAACTATATGGCGATGTAATTCACTTGAGTACCATTTTTTACATTTATATATATACACAATATTTTTTAAGCAACAAAACTCTATTTATGTAAATGCGTATGTATGACCAATGGTGCTCAATTATCATAAACCAGTTTGAACATATATAATACTCCCTCCGTTCCAAATTAATTGACTTCCATATATCTACATTTGGATGGAACGGAGGGAGTATATATGTGTATTTCCAGATCGATAATAGAAACTTACCATTTGTAGCACCTAAATATATATGTGCATTGTCGATAGGTTGATTATTAGAATTCTTGCCAATAAAAGCTAGTAAACACCGAGACAAATATGTACACAATTATGTCAGCATCTTGTACGAATTCATGGATCCTATCTAGCTGCATGCAAGAATATTTGCAGCTTAATTAGTCTCTTTTGCCAGTCGATTTCACTCACACAAAAAAGCACTGTTTTCAGTTGGTACACAATTAACACGCCATTACTGACTGTTGAAGCGTCGATGCATGTCGAACTGTTGCGATATGCCTGTCCCAACTCATCTAATTAGTGCGCCTGCCAGGCAACTTCATTTTCATTAAACTAAGTACTCGACGTTCATGTACGGTATCATCTTAATTAGGAATAATCAAGGTCAACTTGATTGTCCGACCTCGACGTGCTGATCGGCCGCCTAATTTGTGCATGTTTTCTTTCATGCATTTTGGAAAATAAAAACTAGTTTATGCTAGTTTATATACATAAAAATTGTACAACATCGACCAATCGCTATCGTCTTGGAGTTTATATGCATGCATCATCTCCTCGTCACGCTCTCGTGTGCAAATAAATATATACGCGTGCGTGCGTGCATTGCTCAATCGGTTCCTGGAGTAGTAGTGTACATGCACATCACAGCGGCTAGCACCACCAATAAATTGCGTTACGTCTACGTGCTGAGGCTGGCTTACTACCTGCTAGCCATGTACTCTCTCCGTTCCAAATTAATTGATTTCCATTTGTCCACATGTGGATGTATCTATACGTGTAACGGAGTAGTATGAATTACAACTTCCCCATATACTCCCTCCGTTCGGATTTAATTGACACACATTTGGTTACACATGGATGTATCTAGACACAATACAAGTATAGACACATCCATATTTGCACAAAACCAAGTCAATAAATTTGGAACGGAGGGAGTAGTATATAAGTGATTTTCTTTCTTTCTTTATCGGTTAAAAACAGATTTTCATTACTTTTCATGCAACAGATAAATAATTATTTCTAAATCACCTCTAAGAAAGTTCTGATTTAGGATTCATGCAAGTGCAAAATTAAGAAGAAAAGATTCTAATAAGGATTTTTTTCCCCTGTCGGCTTAGAAATAAACGATGCATCTATGTATATCCAATACCACGTACGATGCTTCATATGCATCTTATAAATATGTAGGTCATTTAGAATGCGGCCGTGTCACTCATTTTTCTTAGTTAAGTTCACTATTTTTAGTTTATCTCATATTATTACTAATCTTACTATCGTCAAATTGCCTACCAAAGCTTGAATATCAGTTCCACTATATTCTTAGAATCTTCATTGGTCACATATTTTTTTAGTTTTATTACTAATGTAAAAGTAATTAGTAGATTTTGATGGCGCAAAATTTGTACTAGTCAATGGATCCATCATCAAATTTATATTTGCATGATAGTATTATTTGTTTGGTGCGGCTAATTCTAAGCTGGACAAGAATTATCTTAACTCTCGGTCTTATGGAATCACCAAGTCCCAGCGCAAATCATGAAAAAAATCTAATGGCCTAGAATTTTGTTTTAGATGCAAATTTGTACTAGAAATCTCAGCTACGAACAAGTCCCACGGTAGCACGGATCATAACGCAATACAACAGTACCGAGAATTAGTAAATTTCATGTTCTAGAAATGATGATCCTACCCACATGGCATGCTTTTTATTGACACGGATATGTATGGCATCTTAGTTTTTGAGGCAGGTGACCACTATAGTACAAGTCTGAATTTGCACACGTGCTGGTATGTGAACCGTCACCACCCGGCCGTACGTGCACGACCATTGCATCACCAGGCGATCGACACGTCCAAACGTTTGGCATGCGTGCGCCGCTTGAATTTGAAGTGTGGAATGATTACAGCAGCGCGCGCGTGGGCCGGTCGGGTCGATCGACCGGTCGCTTTAGCTAGGCACGGGAGAGAGGTACGTGACGCGGTCGTTCGACGACGACGACAGAGCTACTGTAGCTAGCTTTAGGGCCTAGGGCTGGCTCGGCCCGCACACGTACATACTGTACCTAGCCAGTACTGTACGACTGTACGAGCCAGCAGCGACGGCCGGCAATCGTACGTACGCACGGTACGTATATCCTCTGTACGTATTTCTGCAATATATACGTACTCCCTCCGTTCCAATTTAATTGACTTGGTATGTACCACATGTGGATGTACATAGGCATGTAACATGTCTAGATACATCCACATTTTGATGCATAGCAAGTCAATTAAAGTGGAACGGAGGGAGTACGTATGTATGGTCGTATGGACGGTCCCACGTACGCATGCCAGTCAACATATAACTCTTTAATATCCACGCAAAAAAATATAACTCTTTAATATCTGGAATATGCTTATAGATACTGTACGTACATGGTATGCTAGTGTTAGGTGTCGAATGCGGGCGTGCTGATCGAGCCGGCCGGCAGACTGCACCGTTGATGTCTGCGTTGCAAAGCCAATATCGATCTGTGGTATAACATGCGATCGATCGGTACTTTGCAACCAATCGCGGCCAAATGTCTGTCCAAGTATATATGGCGTCATGCTTATGTGAAGTTGGGGGATTGCTAATCTTCGCGCTCGAACGATTTTGTCGTTTAGCGCTAGGCAGAGGAAGACGACCGTCGCCGGAGAAGAAGAAGACGTCGCCGTCGACCCCCCCCCCCCCCCCCCCCCCCCACACACCATAAGCTTCCTCCTCGCCGTCGCTGGAGATGAAGATGGCGGCGGCGCTCCTGCGATTTCCCCCGACCCCGCACCCCCCGCCCTAAGATTCGTCCTCGCCTCCGCCTCGGCCTGGCCGTCGTCTCACTGAAGAGGAAGTGGCGCCAGCGCTGATTCGACTTTCCCCCACCACGCACCCCTGCCCTAAGGTTCGTCCTCGCCTCCGCCGCGGCTCCGGCTCGGCCGTGCACGAGGAAGGAGAGGCGGCGTCGTGGGTGTCGTGCGTGAGGGAGCGGTTTGACTTGGTCGCGGACGCGTCGTGCGCATCGTGCGAACGCTCGCACGTTCGTACAGAAGCGTTCCTGGTGAAGTTGGGTACGTACGTACGCAGATCGGCAGATGAACGTGCATGCAACATACGACTTCCCTCAAAAAGCGTACGACTTGGAGACGCCACCATGCTTAATACTCCCTCCATTCCTAATTGCGAGATATTTTAGAAATTTTTCAGATTTACATGTACATACATGTATCTAAACACATTTTAGTGTGCATGTTCATTAATTTCAGTTTGTATCTAGTCAACATGTGAAATAGTTAAAACATCTTATTATTTAGAAACAAAGTGAGTATATATATATACCATGCATGTCTACGTGGGCAGTCTCCAGCAGTGATTTTTTTTTACGGTTCTGAGTATAATTCTTACAAGAACTCTACCGACATTTTTTTTACCCTGCAGGTGGAGCTGACATGCAGAGGGCACCTCCTTCCTCCGTTCCTGCTGATGACACACGTGAGAGACAGCATCTGGCGCGGCTCGCCGGCGCCAGGCCAAGAGGAGCCACCTCGGCGCTCACCGGCGACGGCGGCAGCTACAACTACTGACCATGTCATGACACTCTTCTACAGCACAAGTAGGAACCATTGATTAATTGCCAAGTAGTCGACCGATCGATCCACCGGTCAATTCAATCCCTCTGTGATTAAACTGATCAGCACACGAGTTCTTTGATTTCTTTTCCCGCTGCTCCCTCTTCCCTGTGTCCGATCTGGCTATAACTGATGCTTGATATATTGGTCCGAGATTAACCAACCAGCTAACCATGTACCATCCCTCTTTTGTTATTGTTGTCTCCTTTTACATTGTTTTGGAAGAAATGTATGTCCTGAAAAATGCCCGTTTCGTTTCTTTATCTTTGATCATACACATTTGCCACGAACTGAGCTCAGTTGATAGCTGTTTTTTTACAAGAAAACCCCCTGCATCGGGTTAATACACATCGTCATATATTTATTCGTTATTAAAAAAAGTTGGACAAAGTAGGCACCTGCCGAACAAGTCGACTACAAAACGAGAAAAAACCAAGGTTACTCACGACAGTAACTCCACAAAAATACGACAAGACTACCCACAGTGGAGGTATGATAGATAATATCATACATGTAAAAAACTAACTTGCGAAACATCTTCAAACGAACCGAAGACCCGCTCCCGACCCGCTCCCGTGCCGCACCCAGGCGGCACGGGGCGCCACCCTCGCGCCGCCAGCAACCGCCCCCTCCACGTCATCCTCGCCGCTGCTGCTGCCGGCCTCCGGGCCGCGGCGCTCACCGCTGTCACACAACTGGCACGGGGGGGGGGGGGGGGGGGGGGGGGGGGGGGGTTCTCCCATTCCTTCGACGCGGGCGGACGCCGGGCCCGACTGGGACGGCGAGGGCGGGTCGCCGGCACATGCACGCCGGAGCGGCGGCTCCGGGGACGCAGGTCTGCTGCGGTGGGGCGCGCCGACCTAGCCTCGAGGGAGGCGGATCGACGGCGCAGTGCGGTGCGGGCGCGATGGGCTTAGGCGGGCCGGATCTAGGCGCGAGCGGGCCCGTCGCCGGGATGCTCGTCTGGGTGTGCTGCGATGGCCAGGGCTCTCCCAGGTCTGCGGCGCGCTGTGGCTCGTGCCGGACAAGGAGTTTGGTGCGGCCGGGCCGGCGGGTTGGGAGTTGCGTTACGGGCTTCTAGGATGTGGCCTGGGCTACGGCGCGCGTCCTCCGTGCGGGCGCGGAGGCGAACGTGCGGTGCGGAGGCGGTCGCGCTGGCGCGGAGGCAGGTGGCCGATGACGCGCGGGTTGACCGCGGAGGCAAGCCGGGGTGGCGGCCCCGACCTGCGGCTGCTTCGGCGGTGCGAGCGTAGTGGGCATGCCGGCTGCCGTGGAGGGAGGTGTCGCGGCGGCAGCAGCATGCGGTGAAGCTCGGCGGTTGACGACATGACCAGGACGCCATCCTGTGGCTCCCGAAGCTTTGCGGTCGGGTTGAACTCCGGGCGAAAGCTCGCACGGATTTCGGTCGGTGCCGACGACGGCGGCGCCCTCGGGCGTCGTTCTCCTTCTTGATTGCGTCGTTGTGGAGCTTTTCGATCTCGACTAACACGTTTGGTTCAAGAGCTCCGGGTGAAAATCTAGCTCTTCGTGAGCGGGCGGCGGTGACGATCTCGTCACTACCTTGTTGGAGGCGCGCTTTGGATCTCTTGGCCTGCGTGGTGCGACGGTTTCGTGGCGGATGTGCAGAATGGGCGTGTGGTCGAGGGTGGTGGACGTCGGGGCGGCGGCCCCAGATGGTGGTGGACGTCGAGGTGGCGGCCTTGGTCTCCCACGCTACGACGGTGACGTGGTCCTGCCTTTCGGGTGTCCCACTATGACATACTGGTGCATGCCAAGACTAGGGCCCAACAAGGAGGCCCACTAGAAGATGGCGACTAAAGCCCATGAAGGATACTCGAAGACACTAGAGTACGCTCCAAGTTAGCAAACCAATGTCGGTATAGACTTACCAAAATATGTAAACCTACTCGGTTACGATCACCCGAGACCCAGCCTCCCATATAAAGGCTGGGAGGGGACACCGATCAAGGACAACTCATAGCTAGCCATACATCGCCACCCGAAACCCTAGCGAGATCGACATCTCGCCGGGATCGCCATTGTAACATCTCATCAAAGATCAATAACAGACAAGCTGGAAGTAGGGTATTATCCTCCGGGAGCCTGAACCAGGGTAAACTCGCCTTGCTTGTCAGCCGTGGTAACTAACAGCACTCCAACTCTCTCCCTCTCAATCAACCTGGGGTACTCGACCCTGGGATTTGCCGTGGCCACCCCACGTCAACTGGCGCCGTATGTGGGAAAGAAGAGTGCTGGAATCATGGTTGCACCGGCTCCATCCACAATGAACATCGACACGCCGACGATCATGGGACCGATCCGCTTCGGCTCCTTCGACTACAACCCACACCCACCGGCGACTCGATCGGTGTACGACGATCTCTATGGAGGTATGTGCTTTGTATTTGGTAACATGCAAATTCATGTGAACAAGTATGGGACGTTTCGACCTTCCGACCGCGCACGGCTCGCGGAACACGCATCTTCGTCGACTACGGAGATCACGCTGCTTCGACTACGACACCCGCATCTTCGTCGACTACGGAGATCGCGCCTGCTTCGACTACGACACCCGCGTCTTCATCAACTACGGAGATCGCTCCTGCTCCGACTACAACACCTGCATCTTCGTCAACTACGGAGATCGCACCTGCTTCGGCTACAACACCCGCATCTTCGTCAAATACGGAGATCGCGCCTGCCTCGACTACGACTCCCGCATCTTCGTCGACTACGGAGATCGCATCTGCTTCGACTACGACTCCCGCATCTTCGTCTACTACGGAGATCGCGCCTGCACCGGTTACACCATCTACAATCAAGGAGATCGCATCTTCACCGACCTTCACACTCGCGACATCCTCGTCTACCTCGGGCCGTCGAGATCTACCGGACGAGTTCTACGAGAACCATGGCGTCTACCACATTGCCGCCATCTTCAGCTCCAGCGATAGCTCGGCAGCGAAGGTAGCAGCGGCAACTCGTACTCAATTGCACCACAATACCCGCCCAGGTGTTCATGACGGACGCAACACAGGACAAACAACCCATCAGATACCAGCAGGAGGAAGAGGACATGCGTGACGTCATCCCTCCGCGTCCAGAGCTTACACCTGAGCAGGAACTGGAAGAGCCCTGCAAATTCCACATGTTCAGAAGCGCAGAAACATGCAAGCTCACCTCCACCCACATGTTGAAAGACTGCCCACAATGGTAACGCCTCAGTAGGGCTTTTGCCAAGATACTAGGCCGAACGTCAGCACCACATCTCGCTCCACAATCAACTCCGTCGGTAACGCCAGTCGCATCACCTAAGATAACGGTAGCAATACAACACCAGATGGGGCAAGAGGCACCAGCAGAACCCGGGGAACAGTACCCTCCAGTAAAAGGAGAAGTCAATATGATACAGAAGGGTTGCCCCTCGAAACGGTGTCAGAAGCTGATCACTCGACAGATCTACCAAGCAATTACTATGCCTCCAGCTGTACCCGAGTATCTCAAGGGCTCAGAGACAGGCGTCACTTTCTCCCAAGCAGATCACCCGCGAGCTGTACCGCGCCCAGGCCATTCAGCCCTGGTAGTCGATGCATTGATAGGACAATTCCATATGACCAAAATCTTCATGGATGGTGGCAGCGGGCTCAATATCATCTTCACGGACACACTGCGAAAAATGGGCATATATCTCGACAGCCTCACAAAATCTGAAAACACGTTCTACGGAATAGAGCCAGGAAAAGCAGTACACCCAGAAGGAACAATCACACTCGAAGTTGTTTTTGGCACACCCGAGCACTTCGAGAGTGAGATGATCGACTTCGAGGTAGTAAACTGGGAATCGCAGTACCACGCCATACTCGGACGCCAGCGTTCGTCCGATTCATGGCTGTCCCACATTACGCCTACCTCATGCTCAAAATGCCAGGACCAAAAGGGGTGATAACCGTGCGCGGCGATTTCCAACGTTCGGACACTTGCGACCGCAACTTCAACAAAATTTCAGAATCTTTCGGTATGCAGCAACAGCTCGAGGAGCTCTCACTCGACAATGACAAAAATCTTTTTCCTTCAAGCAAAAAGCCGGCACCCGACGCATCTTTCAGCACAACCGACGATACACAGGAGTACCAAGTCCATCCGACTGACGCTTCCAAAACGGTCATGGTATCATCAAGCCTGCCAGCCGAGCTAACAAGGACACTAGTCAAATTCCTCCGCGAGAATTGGGAAATCTTCGCCTGGTGCCTAGCAGACATGCCAGGCGTACCTAGAGAGTATGCCGAACACGCTCTCCAGCTCTATCCAGATGCAAAGCCTGTCAAGCAGACCATGCGGCGTTTCTCGAGCCAAAGCGTGTCGCCATAGGACAAGAAGTCGACAGACTACTCCACGCCAAGTTTATCCGAGAAATCAAAAAGTCCGATTGACTCGCTAATCCAGTCCTAGTCGAGAAGAAGAAGACAAAGATCTTGCGTATGTGTGTTGATTTCACTTCTGTCAACAAGTGCTGCCCAAAGGACCACTTTCCTCTACCACGAATCGACCAGATCGTCGACTCTACCGCTGGCTGCACGCAACTGTCCTTCCTGGATGCATACTCAGGCTACAACCAGATAAGGATGCGAGTGGAGGATGAATAGAAGACAGCCTTCATCACACCTCACGGCGTTTATTGTTATCAGACAATGCCCTTTGGACTCAAGAACGCCGGAGCAACATACCAGCACATGATGCAGTCCTGCCTCAAGGACCAGATAGGACGCAACGTCCAAGTTTACGTCGACGATATAGTCATTAAAACCAAGCACGAAGACACGCTCATCGACGACTTGCGCGAGACCTTCGCCGCGCTCAATTCCTACAAAGTCAAGCTCAACCAACGAAGTGTGTTTTTGGTGTCCCAGCTGGAGAATTATTCGGGTACCTCGTATCTGCTAGAGGCATCGAGGCCAACCCCGAAAAGATTGAAGCACTTCTCAACATGGCAGCACCGACCAAGCTTCGAGAGGTTTAGAGTTTAGCCGGTCGAGTCGCAGCGCTCAGTCGGTTCATTAGTAAGTTGGGCGAAAAGGCACTTTGAAAGGACAATGATGTCGCCTAGAGGGGGGGTGAATAGGCGATTAAAACTTTTCCGGTTTAGGCTTGATAATTGCGGAATAAAACTAGGTGTTTAAATTAACAAGCCAACAACCTAAATAAACTAGGCTCACCTATGTGCACCAACAACTTATGCTAAGCAAGACAAGCAACAAGGTGATAGCAATATAGAATACTTCAAGCACAAAGGCTATCACAATGTAAAGTGCATAAGTAAAGAGCTCGGGTATAGAAATAACCGAGGCACACGGAGACGAGGATGTATTCCCGAGTTCCTCCTTTTTAGGGGAGTACGTCTCGTTGGAGAGGTGTGAACCAACACAATGGTTCAACAACCTGTGGCGCCCCGACCCGACTGTTATACAGTGATGCTGTGTGTCACCGGTTAAGCGATACAACCGGAGGTTACGGGTTTACCAATCCCCGGCCAAAACCTTTGGCAGGCGTTGCTCGGAATGGATCATCGGCAACGCAACACCCGATTGATGCCTTAACACAGGCACAACCCTCAATGTATAATAGAGAGATCAAGACTTGTGGAACAACTGGCACACCACAGACTCTACGACACAAAACATTATAGTTCAACTCTTATAATAGAGAAAGATAGCAAATGACATTCAGAGGTCACAGACCCAACATTACATCAAGCGGAAGCGAATTAGGTTGTTCTAAACAACAAGATCCAAAATATGGCCTAAGAGGCTACAGATAAACATCACAGCGCCAGCTGTTCCGGGATGTCCCAAGCTGCCACCTGGGAACCCCAGACTACTCGTCGACGTCCACGAAGAACCCACCTTCAAGGTCGGTGAAGTCCTCCTCTGAAACAAAACAAACGACGTTGAGTTCGACGAACTCACAAGATTATATATAGAGCATTAGCTCGATGAAGCTTTCAAGGTTTTATGGCTGTTTTGCATAAAGCTGATTTTATTTATGAAAGACATACTCAATGGCATCGACTATTCAGAGTATTTTAAAAGAGGTAAGAAGTAACTCTTTCTTTTATCACCTTTCTTATCATCAATCACCATCAACCACAGTACCTGTTCATCAAAGGCACCTCCCCGAATCACCCTCGAGGAAGCTCACCTTGCATTTGTGAGTGGTACCTCTAGTACCCAGTTTTTAATCATTCCGTTAAAGTTATTCTATGATCTTACCTTCACTTCCCAAGTTCGTCCATAACGACACGGCTTTTCAAAAAGATTTAACCTGCAGGGGTGTACAAATGTTTGCCACACGTACCGTCCGGCCCATTACCTGATCATTAGCTCTCTTCCATGGAAAGCCGGCTGGGTGGGTGCGGTGTCGACTTCTCCCTCGTTAAGGACTAACCCAGGATCATCAGTGAGGACGGAGCAGTGATCCAACACACTGCCCCGTGGCCACTCATTTTCCTAACACCACCATCCTCATCTCAGTTCATTCCACCATCATCACGCACGCGCAAATGGAAGCCCGAACTAGAGGACCCTGGCTAGTCCCGCCCGAGTTATTTAGTCTATGAGGGTTCCTGCAATTGCATAGGCCTCACGCATGGTTGCACGCTTAGTCTTGGTTCAAGAGGTATAGAACTCGCACCTAGGCGGCGAGAACGAGACAAAGCACCACAACCATAGTGGCCTCTCATCCCCACCTTTAAGCATTTTATTATCCGTCACCACAATTTCTCCACCATCATTCTCATCTCATCACCTGTTTCCAACATGAACCATCCATCGTATAGCTATGCAATTAACTAAGCATGGCTAAGCATCAACATAGCATAGTAAGTATCTCGGCCAACAATACAATCCTATGGATAATAGGCGGGAGAACAGGTATTGGCATCGGAATCTTAATACAACTATAGGATACTCTAATCCAATAAAAGTGACATTTTGAACCGCATGCAATATTATAGTGGAGAAAATATTGCGGAAATATAGGATAAGACATGCTCAGAGGGGGGATTACGCTTGCCTTGTTGATACGGCTGGTAGTACGGATCGTCACGGGACGGGGGTGGCACTTCACCTCCTTGATCTACCGATGCACAAACAACACCGGAAGAACAATCAATCACCATACATGCTTAACATAAGCAATGCGCAAACACATGATGGCATGACATTTTTAATGCACTGGAATTATTATAACAAGCTCTACCAATTTTAAAGGGGGTGCGAGATAATTACTCAACAAGAGAGAAAATCAAGCTCCTCCTTTGTTTTTATGCTTTCCTGTGCTATAGATTATTTAAACATGCGTGAATATGATGCTACGGATTAATGCACATTTTTCGGAGCATTTTGATATGAAGAACACATTTTTCGGAGGTCCCGATAAAAAGTTATTATCTAAATAATTTCTCTTGTTAATTAAGTACTTTTACTTATTTCAATTCCAACGATAAGTAATAACTACTCGATCACGAGGGAAAAAGATGGAACACGACGGAATCATCGTAGTTCGATAACCCTAAACGCGAGAGGGGGAGCGGGGACATGTGCTAACGAGAGAGAAAAGGAAAAACAATAACCAGGAAAAAACACTGGGCAGCCGGTTTGTGGCCCGGCTGGGCCGGGTGTGAGGCCGGCCTGGCTCCAGAGGGCTCCGGCCAGCAGCCCGGTCTGGGCCGGCCCAGCAGCCGGTCACGGGCCCAAGCCAGACGGCACACCGGCGGTTATGCCGTCTCCACGGCCGGGCAGCTCGTGCAACAGGACACGCCGAGCAGCACGGCGACGGAAGCGACGGCTCTGTCGAGGCGAGCTAGCGCGAGGGGAGAGGGAAGATGGGTGCTGGCAGCACGGTATGCTCACCACGGTTGCGTTGGTGCAGACGGCGTGGCGGGGGAGGGCTCAACGGCGACGAACACGGGCGGCGGAGCCGCGGCGGTGGCGGAGAGGGAAATGGACGGCGCGGTCGATTCACGCCTCCTCCGGTTGATTCCTCTGGCGGAGTTGAAGCAGGCGACGCGGCGGTGCCTCTGGTGGCGCTCGATTCGCTCGGGGAGGACCACAGCCTCGGCGACGAGCACGGCGGCCTCGGCGGCTCGGGGGCGGCTCAGTGGGGAGCAGAGATAGCGAGGGGGCGGGGCAGGTGAGCGGGGAATGGGGACAGCACGTGGTGGGGCTCGTTTCCTTGCTCACCTCGCAGAGGAGGCAGAGGGGAGGGGGCACGGGCGAGGCGTGCGTGCGGCACAGCCATGGCGAGCTCGCGGGTGCGATCGAGCTCGTCTCGGTCGCTACAGGGAGGAGAAGTAGATTTTGCGAATAGGTCCCTGGAACTTCTGTTCCCATCACGATCGGGTCCTTTTTCCAATCTTTTAAAATTCCAGCGGGTGTTAGGGATTTATTTGAAGCCTCTAGACATATTATAAAAATCAGGCAAAATTTGGGTAGCCTCCCAACAGCATGTAAAGGCACCACAAAAATTGGCGTTGCAAAATACAAAGTTTGGAGCAACATTTGTTCATAGGTTCAAATAGGGCATTTTGCAAAATTGAAAATGTCGCTCCTTTGTAAAATTTAGAGCAATTGCAGATTATTACTTTTGAACACTTGGAACTTCCTTGACAAATATGAATTGTCCAAGTACTTTGTTTGCAAGTTTGAGTGTCTTCTTTGTGGTGAGATTTTGTTGAAGCAAGTTGGGCATTTTGTTTTTCCAATGTTGCCAACCCAATTTAGTGTGTTGTTTAGCAATTGCAAATGGATGCAATGATGCATGCATGGAATGCAAAAGTGAAAATTTTGTCCATAACTTGCATTACCAGAAGTGGGCTGTTACACAACCACAAAGGTTTCACCTTCTTCTCCGATGAACCGCACCACAAAGGTTTGGTTCACCTTCCACTATCGGAATCCTTCGAGGCAGAAATCCGGAGTCTTTCAACACGATCCGGGGCACAACCCACAATGGATTGGGGGCTCCCGAAGATACAAGTGACCACACAAGGGTCAACCACCACACGGGCGTCTAGGGTCCAAAGACCCAAGAGTAACAAGTTCACAAGCTTTCAACTTCCACGAATCTCGTGGAGAGCACAAACCGATGCAACGAAGCAATGGCAAGAGCACAAGGCTCAAATCCTTCACTCTCGAATCCCACCACAAGCAACTAATGCTTATGGGGGGAGAAGAGAGGAAGAACACAAAATGGAACTCCAAGATCTAGATCAAGAGACTTCCCCTCACTTAGAGGAGAGATGGATTGGTGGAAATATAGATCTAGATCTCCTCTCTCAAATCCCTCAAAGATATGCAAGAATCATGGGAGGAATTGGGAGAGGGGCAAGCTTTCCAAGGTCAACAAAGGAGGTGAGAGAAGAGGGAAAAACGTGCTTCGAAGAGCTACCCTTTGGGGAAGAAGGGGGGCTTAAAAAGACCCCCAGAAAAACGAGCTGTTGGAGACAGATTCGCGAACGAGCGGTACTACCGCTGGATGGGCGGTACTACCGCCAGAGCGGTACAACCGCTGAAAAGGGCGGTACTACCGCCAGCGCGCTTCGTGCAGCCGCAGGGTCAAATGGTCAGCCATAGCCTCATCCCGTGCGGCGGTACTACCGCCGTAGTACCGCGGTCGGTACCGCACAAAGCCTCGAGGCATTCTAGAGCGGTAGTGCGGGCGGCACTACCGCCGCTTCGGGCTGCGCAGGAATCCCAGGGCGGTACTACCGCTGGCAGTGCCGCCGCCAGTACCGCACATTGCGACCGAGATGTATTTCGGCGGTACTGGGAGCGGTACTGCCGCTGAGGCTTCCCAGCCCAGGGCCAGCGGTACAACCGCCCGTTCCGGCGGTACTACCGCTGGCAGGATTTCAGCCTGAAACTGAACAGCGATAACTTTTGCAAGGAAGCTCAAAACGAGATGAAACCAACGAGGTTAGAAAGGTAACGACAAGAGCTAAAATGAAGATGGTCTACAAATTCCACCACAAATATGAGTATCACTTGTCATGGACAAGGAGTTATTTAATATTTCTCGGTGGTAAATAGGAAGAATATTCAAGACCAACTTCACAACAACAAAGCATATGTCAAAGGATAGGAATTGAAACACATGCTTAGATAGAGATTCTTGACGGCTTCAAATTGATCAACGATCATGCAAAGCACCAAGAAACTCTCTCACACAAGATCCAAAAGATGAGAGACAAAAGGCATTTAAGCAAGTATGGAACTTGTTTGAGAAACATGCCACATAGGAACAGATAATTAGCAATATCAATTCTAGGTGGCAAAACCTCACTTGTTCACATTTTCTAGGCTTATAATATGCACATAGCTTATTACTCCCCATAATGTGGTAATCCATTTCTTTTAAAACAAGAGGCAAACAAAACCACTCGAGAAACTAATGGACATAATAGAATTTGAATTTCTCATGAGCAAGACATACCACATAGAGAATAGATAATATAGATGTATCATCACTAAGTGGTATTCCTCATGTACACACATTTTTAGGATTGTGAAGTGCACGAAGCATATCACTCTCCCAAATGGAATAGTCCATTAATCTCTCAAAGAGAGCCAACAAGATAAGATAGCAAATAAAAGCAATAAGGCTCAAAACAAGTAAATGATGTGCAATCCAAAATACACATACTTGATTTCTCAAGATAAGTAAGTAGAGAGCACAACACATACAAAAACTAGCGAGGTACAAAACCTAACACATGCAAGGGTGCAAGCAACTTTCAATGTATATATGATTTAAATAAAAGTTACCGCAAGGAGGAACATTGGATATGAGATAGAACAATATAATCCAAATGACTGGCTTGAGAGAATATAATTGATGAAGATCCTTAATTCTTCATAGTGTAGCCAAGTCTCCAATGCCCTCCAACAACACCTATTGATCAAGTTTTAGCTTGTTGGTCCCCAACCAAGTTGGGTCCTAAGAGGTTAGTCACAATAGGCTTGGCAACCAAAGGTTCTTTTCTTGACACCACTTTGAGTACCAACATATTTGGCAAACACATTGCCAACTTATCCTTCTAAGAGAATAAACATTATCAATAATAATGGGGTTGGATAAGGTACCATTTGTGCGTGAAGAAGCAAAGTGACCCTTCTCACGGCATAGGTAGCAACATCTACTTCCTTCTCTCTTCTTAGTTGGAGTCTTGACTTGAGGAGGGGTAGCTTGATTTTCTTGGGAAGAGGCCGTTCTTCAACTTGAGGAAGTTGAGTTTGAACTTGAGGCTTCTTCCTTGTTGCTTCTCACTAAGAGCCTTCTTCTTCAAAGGGCAAGATCTAACATGGTGCCCTTCAACTTTGCACTTGAAGCAAACAATCTTGGCGAATCCTTGACTTGTTCTTGGCCCTTGTTCTTCTTGTTATACTTGGACTCGATCTTAATATTGGAGTTGAATCCAAGTCCACTCTTGTCATTGAGGCGTCCTTGAACACTCAACATATTGTCAAGTGTAGAATCCCCAACATAACTCTTTTCCAAGTCTTTCTTCAAAGAAGTGACTTGGCCCTTGAGCTCATTTAATTCCTCTCCATGGTTAGTATCAACAAAAACACTAGAGGAAGTAGAAGCTTCATTGTTAGAGCAACAAGGCAAGAAAAGTAATTCATCACAAGATGTAGCAACATTGTGAGTGGTTGAATTACTAGGACTAGCACAAGACAATATAGCATTAAGAGTAGAAGTTGTGCCATTGTCCACATGAGGCTCACAAGATGTTACCTTTGACATAATAGCCCCATGAGCTAACTTTAGCTAGCATGGGATGCTAGAAGATCCTCATTAGAGCTAGAGAGCTTTTCATGAATTTCTTCCAATTTCCCATACTTACTAGTTAGCAACTCAAGCTGAGCCCTTAGCTCAACATTCTCTTCAAAATAGATGCTTCACAAGAAGTGGAGTTAGTAGCACAAGCATCATCAATATTAGAAATGGAAGAAGATAACTTGGCAAGCTCATCACTTTTAGATAGTTGAGTTTGGAGTTGATCATGAGACTTGCTAAGGAGAGAGTGTTCACTTTTCAAAGCCTTATGAGCTTTGTCAAGTCTCTCTATATCCTCAATTAGTCTAGCATTGCCAACACTAAATTCAACCTTTTCCTTTTTAAGCACTTTATATTTAGCAATAGCATGATCTCTTTCCTTAATTATTTAGCAATAATAGATCATTTGATTCATCAAGAAATTCAAGTTCTCCTCAAAGACACTCGAAGCTCTTGCTCTTCCTCAAGGGCATTAATTAAGGATGCCTTTTCATCGGCATCCTCTCTCTCAATTTGACATTTCTCGAGAAATTGAGTTTCCAAGTCCTCAATGATATCCCTACTCTTAATAGCATAAACAATGATTTCATTAGAGGAGGGATAGCTTTGTACCTTTGGGGAGAGCACCAAATACCATCTTACCCTTCTTTGTTATGGATTCAACATCCATAGCGCTCCATGAGAATCCTCATCCACATCATCACAAGATGTAGAGGGTTCCAAAGGTGGAGAAACCTTTGAATCCATAGCCATAAGGCAAAAATGAGTAGTGGGCAAAGATGGTGAAGAGATACTTGAAGCACCATTGAGATCCACTTCTTGTTCCAACAAATGTTGTGATTCCTCTACATTGTTAGCCACACAAGAAATAGAGGATATGGAAGTATGTTTTCATGGCAACAAGACGAATGAAGCATATCATCATGAGATTTAGTTAAACAACTATTACATGATATGCAAGGACTAGCAACACTAGCATGTAAAACATTTGGAGTGCTAGAAGTGTTTAAGTCCAAAGATAGAACATTGCAATTTCTATCACCACTCACCATATCATTACCTTGTGACAAATCACATGTTGGTGAAGTGGAAGAAGTTGTGAACTCATCACGGCGGAGGTGGAGGGAGAACAATCAGCCTCAATAATATTGGACACTTCATATTTATCTTGAAGCTTCGTCCAAAGCTCATGAGCATTCCGAAAAAGGCATGATTCAAGCATGAACTACATCGCTCCAAACACATATAAGACCATTAGATACAAGAGTATCGAGATAAGTGTTTTCCTCATACCCCTTTGGAGAAGAAAAACCCATATCTACAATTCTCTTAACATGTGGGTCTATGTCCCGAAGAAGGTTAAGCACGCGAATTTTCCAAACATCATAATTTGTGCCATCGAATTTAAAAATGGGATTGTGCACTAATTCTCTAAACAACATCTTTACTCTCTAGGCGGTAAAGCCAAAAAGAGAGCCGAGGCTCTTATACCAATTGAAAGGACAATGATGTCGCCTAGAGGGGGGTGAATAGGCGATTAAAACTTTTCCGGTTTAGGCTTGATAATTGTGGAAATAAAACTAGGTGTTTAAATTAACAAGCCAACAACCTAAATAAACTAGGCTCACCTATGTGCATGGTGGCTCTAAGTTAATAGTGCCAGAAACAATGCTTGTACGTCACACGTCAGTTGGGAACCCCAAGAGGAAGGTATGATGAGTGCAGCAGTAAGTTTTCCCTCAGTATGAAACCAAGGTTTAATCAGTAGGAAAACGAGGTTTGCTTCGAAGGTGTTGGTGAAGGAGTGTAGTGCGGCGCAACACCAGGGATTCCGGTGCCAACGTGGAACCTGCACAACACAATCAAATTACTTTGCCCCAACTTAACAGTGAGGTTGTCAATCTCACCGGCTTGCTGAAAACAAAGGGTTAAACGTATCGAATGGAAAATGATGTTTGTTTGCATAAAACAGTAGAGAACAATGATTGCAGTAGATTGTATTTCAGATGTAAAAGAATGGACCGGGGTCCACAGTTCACTAGTGGTGTCTCTCCAATAAGATAACTAACATGCTGGGTAAACAAATTACAGCTGGGCAATTGACAATTGATAAGTGCATATAACATGCATGTGTGAGCTGTGGTGTCTACTATGAGATTCATTTGGGCATTACGACAAAGTACATAGACCGCTATCCAGCATGCATCTATGCCTAAATAGTCCACTTTCCGGTTAACATCCGTACCCCTTCCAGTATTAAGTTGCAAGCAACAGACAATTGCATTAAGTAATGTGCGTAATGTAAACAATACATTCATCCTTGAATAAAGCATTGCTGTTTTACCCCTAGTGGCAACAACACATCTACAACCTTAGAACTTGCTGTCACTATCCCAGGTTAAATAGAGGTTGAACCCAACTATCATGCATAAATACCCCCTCTTGGAGTTACAAGTATTCACTTGGCCAAGGCTTCAACAAGTAACGGAGAGCATGCAAGATCACAAATGACATAGACATGATAATATAATATTCAGCTCCACATAGGTATCAATATAAGTCAGATCCCAGCAAACACAACATGTAGCATTACAATAAGATGATCTTGATCATGATAGGCAGCTCACAAGATCTAAACATGATGGCACAAGTGGAGAAGACAACCATCTAGCTACTGCTATGGACCCATAGTCCAAGGATGAACTACTCACGCATCACTCCGGAGGCGGGCATGGCGATGTAGAGCCCTCCGGTGATGATTCCCCTCTCCGGCAGGGTGCCGGGAAGAGCTTCAGAACCCCCCGAGTTAGGGTTGACGACGGCGGCGGCAGCGAATATGTTCTGGATGAAAGGCTCGGTGTTTTAGGGTTTTCGCGTCTCGGGGAATAAATAGGCGAAGGGGCGATGTCGGCGGACCCCCGAGGGGCCCAAACCACCAGGTGGCGCGGCTGGGCCCACTGCGCCTGGTGGTTTGGCCACCTCGTGGCTCCTTCGTCTCTCCTTCGGACTCCGTGTACGTGCTGGAAAAATAGGGACTGGCCTTTTGTTTCGTGCAATTCCGAGAATATTTCCAGAAGTAACTTTCTGAAACCAAAAACAGCAGAAAACAGGGAACTGGCACTGTGGCATCTTGTTAATAGGTTAGTCCCAGAAAATGCATAAAAGTGATACGAAGTGTATATAAAACATGTAGCAAATGGTATAATATAAGCATGGAACAGCAGAAATTATGGATACGTTGGAGACGTATCAAGCATCCCCAAGCTTAGTTCTACTCGTCCTCGAGTAGGTAAAACGATAACAACAAATAATTTCTGAGGAGACATGCTTTCACACAATCTTGATCAATATATTGCAAGGCTCATGTCATGAATGAAGTGACTCAAAGCAATGATCTATAGTTTGCTAACAAATAGATAAAGAGTAAACAATGAATCATATAAGCAAAAACTTTTCATGAATAGTACTTTCAAGACAAGCATCAAAAAGTTTTGCATAAGAGGTAACTCATAAAGCAATAGATTCAAAGTAAAAGGCATTGAAGCAACACAAAGGATGATTAAGTTTCAGCATTTGCTTTCAACTTGTAACATGTATATCTCATGGATAGTTGTCAACATAAAGCAATATAACAAGTGCAATAAGTAAATATGTAAGAATCAATGCACACAAAGTTGACACAAGTGTTTGCTTCTAAGATAGAAAGGAGTAGGTAAACTGACTCAACATAAAGTAAAAGATAGGCCCTTCGCAGAGGGAAGCAGGGATTAAATCATGTGCTAGAGCTTTTTAAGTTTTCGAAAGCATATAGAGAGCACAAAATAAGTATTTGAGAGGTGTTTGTTGTTGTCAACGAATGGTAGTGGGCACTCTAACCCCCTTGTCAACCAGACTTTCAAAGAGCGGCTCCCATGAAGGACGTTATTCTACCAGCAAGGTAGATCATCCCTCTTCTCTTTTGTTTACACATGTATTTTAGTTTCTTTATAGATGACACTCCTCCCAACCTTTTGCTTACACAAGCCATGGCTAACCGAATCCTCGGGTGCCTTCCAACATTCACATACCATGGAGGAGTGTCTATTGCAAAATTAAGTTGCTTACTGATAAATCAGGGCAAAACATGTGAAGAGAATTATTAATGAAAGTTGTAATTAATTGGGGCTGGGCACCCCGTTGCCAGCTCTTTTTGCAAATTATTGGATAAGCGGATGTATATGCCACTAGTCCAGGTGAAAGTCTGTCAGAAGTAAATGACAAGATTGAAAGATAAAACACCACATACTTCCTCATGAGCTATAAAACATTGACACAAATAAGGAGTAATAAAGTTTTGAATAGTTTAAAGGTAGCACATGAAATATTTACTTGGAATGGCAGGAAATACCACATAGTAGGTAGGTATGGTGGACACAAATGGCATGGGTTTTGGCTCAAGTTTTGGATGCACGAGAAGCATTCCCTCTCAGTACAGAGTTTAGGCTAGCAAGGTTGTTTGAAGCAAACACAAGTATAAACCGGTACAGCAAGAATCACATAAAAACATATTGCAAGTATTATAAGACTCTACACTGTCTTCCTTGTTGCTCAAACATTTTACCAGAAAATATCTAGACCTTAGAGAGAACAAATATGCATCCCAAGTCTCAACAAGCTCTACGGTAGTTCTCCACTACTAGGCTTTAACTACATGATGCAAGAGCTTAAACATGATCTACTTGAGAGCTCAAAACAATTGCAAAGCATCAAATCAAAACAAGACAATGATCTACAAGAATGCATATGTCTTTTCCAATACCAACTACTACATGTAGCATTTTCTTTCTTCCAAACAAACACCAATAATTTATTTAAACATAAACTCTCCAAATGATAATATAATGCAGCAAGAGAGTATTTATAAACAAGTGCTAACAGCTCGAAGAGATGCATGAAAAACAGGAGCTAAAAGCACTGCAGTAGCTAGTTAAGAATACTCAACAAATATAAGTGAAGAACATGAGTATTCACATGAAAAAGCGGAGCGTGTCTCTCTCCCACACAAGGATTGCTAGGATCCGAATTTATTCAAACAAAAACAAAAATAAAAACACACAGACGCTCCAAGTAAAGCGCATAAGATGTGAAAGAATTAAAATATAGTTTCACTAGAGATGACCTGATAAGTTTGTTGATGAAGAAGGGGATGCCTTGGGCATCCCCAAGCTTAGACGCTTGAGTCTCTCTGAATATGGTTGGGATGAACCACGGGGGCATCCCCAAGCTTAGGCTTTTCACTCTTCTTGATCACATAATATCACCCTTCTCGCTTGATCCTTGAAAACTTCCTTCACACCAAACTCAAGACAGTTCTCATTAGAGGGTTAGTGCATAATCAAAAATTCTCATATTCTGTAATGATACAATCAATCCCAAAGCTTCTGGACATTAGCTACAGCCACCAATGCTTTGTGGAGCAAAGAAATCCACACAAACACAGTAAAAGAGCGAATGCAAAACAAAAGGCAGAATCTGTCAAAAACAGAACAGTCTGGAATGACGAATTTTTTCGAGGCACTTAAGTTGCTCAGATGGATCTGGCCTAAAATAATGAAAGTTGCGTACATATCTCAGGAATATGCGTGATTTTTCTCAGAATTTTTTGAATTTTCTACAGGGAGATAAGCTCAAATCCGTGACAGCTAAAAATCTGTCACTGCGCAGAAATCCAAATCTTGCATCAACTTTCAATATAGAACTTTACTTGGCACAACATTGCGATAAAATAAAGATACAAAGGAGTTGCTACAGAAGTAACAAAACTCCTTGACTCAAAGAAAACAAAAATAACAGCAAATAAAAACGATGGGTTGTCTCCCATAAGCGCTTTTCTTTAACGCCTTTCAGCTAGGCGCAGAAAGTGAAAATCAAGTGTTGTCAAGAGAAGAAGCATCAACGGAGAGTTTAGAAGTTTTCTCAACGATGCATTGCACTTTATCTATGTAAGTTTCAGAAACTCCCCTTTCATTACTTTTAGGTAAACTATCCTCATCAAATAAATTTTCAGGCACAATCCAATTAAAGTTCTTTTCTAGTGCCTCATGCATTCCTGCAATCTTAAAAGGAATTGGTATTTTATTCTCTCCTTCATAACTAGTTTCTTTAGTGTACTTGGATCTTTCCTTCTCTAATTTTTCAAGTATATTGGCGATATCAATGTAATAACCAAGCATCCTATATCGCATAAAAACTTTTCTAGCTTCACTAGCTACATCTCCAAATTCTTTGAGAAGGGTTTCTAAAACAAAATCCTTCTTTTCCCCCTCTTCCATATCATGAAGTCTAAGAAACATATGCTGCATTATAGGGTTAAGGTTAACAAACCTAGCTTCAAGCATGTGGACTAAGGAGGCAGCAGCAATTTCATAATTAGGGGCAAGTTCTACCAAGGATCTATCTTCAAAATCTTTCAGCTTGCTAACATGACTAAAAAATTCTTCAATGTTGTCTCTTCCAATGATAGACCCACTACCCACAGATATTTCTTTTAAAGTGTACTTAGGGAGAAGCATGATGAAATAATAAAAACTAAACAGAAAATAAACTAGATGCAAGTAACTAATTTTTTTGTGTTTTTGATAAAGAGAGCAAACAAGACTAAATAAAAATAAACTAAGCAAGACAAATAACAAAGTAAAGAGATTGGGTGTGAGAGACTCCCCTTGCAGAAGCAATTCTGTTTTCCCCGGCAACGGCGCCAGAAAACGTGTTGGTGGCTCTAGGTTAATAGTGCCAGAAACAATGCTTGTACGTCACACGTCAGTTGGGAACCCCAAGAGGAAGGTATGATGAGTGCAGCAGTAAGTTTTCCCTCAGTATGAAACCAAGGTTTAATCGAACCAGTAGGAAAACGAGGTTTGCTTCGAAGGTGTTGGTGAAGGAGTGTAGTGCGGCGCAACACCAGGGATTCCGGTGCCAACGTGGAACCTGCACAACACAACCAAATTACTTTGCCCCAACTTAACAGTGAGGTTGTCAATCTCACCGGCTTGCTGAAAACAAAGGGTTAAACGTATCGAATGGAAAATGATGTTTGTTTGCATAAAACAGTAGAGAACAATGATTGCAGTAGATTGTATTTCAGATGTAAAAGAATGGACCGGGGTCCACAGTTCACTAGTGGTGTCTCTCCAATAAGATAACTAACATGCTGGGTAAACAAATTACAGCTGGGCAATTGACAATTGATAAGTGCATATAACATGCATGTGTGAGCTGTGGTGTCTACTATGAGATTCATTTGGGCATTACGACAAAGTACATAGACCGCTATCCAGCATGCATCTATGCCTAAATAGTCCACTTTCCGGTTAACATCCGTACCCCTTCCAGTATTAAGTTGCAAGCAACAGACAATTGCATTAAGTAATGTGCGTAATGTAAACAATACATTCATCCTTGAATAAAGCATTGCTGTTTTACCCCTAGTGGCAACAACACATCTACAACCTTAGAACTTGCTGTCACTATCCCAGGTTAAATAGAGGTTGAACCCAACTATCATGCATAAATACCCCCTCTTGGAGTTACAAGTATTCACGTGGCCAAGGCTTCAACAAGTAACGGAGAGCATGCAAGATCACAAATGACATAGACATGATAATATAATATTCAGCTCCACATAGGTATCAATATAAGTCAGATCCCAGCAAACACAACATGTAGCATTACAATAAGATGATCTTGATCATGATAGGCAGCTCACAAGATCTAAACATGATGGCACAAGTGGAGAAGACAACCATCTAGCTACTGCTATGGACCCATAGTCCAAGGATGAACTACTCACGCATCACTCCGGAGGCGGGCATGGCGATGTAGAGCCCTCCGGTGATGATTCCCCTCTCCGGCAGGGTGCCGGGAAGAGCTTCAGAAACCCCCCGAGTTAGGGTTGACGACGGCGGCGGCAGCGAATATGTTCTGGATGAAAGGCTCGGTGTTTTAGGGTTTTCGCGTCTCGGGGAATAAATAGGCGAAGGGGCGATGTCGGCGGACCCCCGAGGGGCCCAAACCACCAGGGCGGCTGGGGCCCACCCGCGCCGGTGGTTTGGCCACCTCGTGGCTCTTCGTCTCTCCTTCGGACTCCGTGTACGTGCTGGAAAAATAGGGACTGGCCTTTTGTTTCGTGCAATTCCGAGAATATTTCCAGAAGTAACTTTCTGAAACCAAAAACAGCAGAAAACAGGGAACTGGCACTGTGGCATCTTGTTAATAGGTTAGTCCCAGAAAATGCATAAAAGTGATACGAAGTGTATATAAAACATGTAGCAAATGGTATAATATAAGCATGGAACAGCAGAAATTATGGATACGTTGGAGACGTATCAGTGCACCAACAACTTATGCTAAGCAAGACAAGCAACAAGGTGATAGCAATATAGAATACTTCAAGCACAAAGGCTATCACAATGTAAAGTGCATAAGTAAAGAGCTCGGGTATAGAAATAACCGAGGCACGCGGAGACGAGGATGTATTCCCGAGTTCCTCCTTTTTAGGGGAATACGTCTTGTTGGAGAGGTGTGAAACAACACAATGGTTCAACAACACAAAGGTTTCACCTTCTTCTCCGATGAACCGCACACAAGGTTTGGTTCACCTTCCACTATCGGAATCCTTCGAGGCGGAAATCCGGAGCCTTTCAACAACGATCCGGGGCACACCCCACAATGGGATTGGGGGCTCCGAACAGCTACAAGTGACACACAAGGGTCTCAACCACCACACGGGCGTCTAGGGTCCAAAGATCCAAGAGTAACAAGTTCACAAGCTTTCAACTTCCACGAATCCTCGTGGAGAGCACAAACGATGCAGCGAATCAATGGCAAGAGCACAACGCTCAAATCCTTCACTCTCGAATCCACCGCAAGCAACTAATGCTTATGGTGATAGAAGAGAGGAAGAACAACGAAGAACACAACAAATGGAACTCCAAGATCTAGATCAAGAGACTTCCCTCACTTAGAGGAGAGATGGATTGGTGGAATTGTAGATCTAGATCTCCTCTCTCAAATCACTCAAAGATATGCAAGAATCATGGGAGGAATTGGGAAAGGGGCAAGCTTTCCAAAGTCAACAAAGGAGGTGAGAGAAGGGAAAAACGTGCTTCGAAGAGCTACCCTTTGGGGAAGAAGGGGGCCTTAAAAACACCCCCCAGGAAAACGAGCCGCTGAAGACAGATTCGCGAACGGGCGGTACTACCGCCAGAGCGGTACAACCGCTGAAAAGGGCGGTACTACCGCCAGCGCGCTTCGCGCGGCCGCAGGGTCAAACGGTCAGCCGTAGCCTCATCCCGTGCCGGCGGTACTACCGCCGTAGTACGCGGTCCGGTACCGCACAAGCTTCGAGGAATACCTATTAAAGATGTAACTATTCTCATGTGTATAAGTTTTCTAACTAGAAACCAATCACGAAGATATAAGTCCACAAATAAACATGTACACACAAAATAGGTACAAAGAAAAGAACATGATATCCAAGAGGACGTCATAAATACACCAATAAGATATTTGCTTAAAAGCATAGCACAAGCTCAATTTATCTTAAAGGGATATAGATGAACTTCCAACACACACTCATCATAGCATCAAAATATCCACAACGGATAAGGTGGAAAAAAATGGGATGCTCGAGAAAGATAACAAGTATCGCACAAAGGAAATCATGCCAAGAAACAAACCTACACAAGGTTGAAAGCTAGAAAAGTATGCATGGGTAGATACTTGTTACGAGATAGCATTGATGATGTAGAAGATAAGAGTTCATGATCATCGAGCTTGGCTCCAATAAGCACATGGTGATAACACCTTCCTTGTAAATGAGACAAGCTTCCAATGCATCTCAAATGTACCTAAAACAAATTCAACTACAAAATGGTACCAAAACTCATTGGGTCCAAAGTAGTTAGAGCAACTACAATACATAGGACAAACTCCACATAAATATGTGCATATTGATATGAAATTGAATTTCATGCACATCTTAGCCATTTAGGATTTGATGGAGTTTATCTTATATATTGGATCAACGAAAGTAAGCATGCCATAAGACATACATATAATAAATATGAATGCACATGACGTTCAAGAACCAACGAGATACAAATTGGACAAAACACCAATAAACCAAGAAATCACACACAAGTGTGACAAGAAAGAAAATTGTCCAAATTATATCAAAGACTCAAATCAACACATGATTGGAGATACCACTTTGAAAAGATACCAAATGAAAGCAATATACCAATTGATGAAAATACCATCAATGAATAAACCAAACCCTCTACACTTTTCATGATGGCACAAAGTACCAAGACGAAAAATGTTTGTCTTTCAAAGAGACACATCATCGGGATCAAGCACCAAATGTAGACAACTAATGTTCAAACGCATATAGAATTGCTCCCCAAAGATTTGTGCATTATTTATGATCTTGCATTTGAATACAAAATGCACACAAATGGGATCATCACTCTCCATATAAACATATTATTCAAACACTAGTCAAGTTCAAGAAAGGCAAGAATTGCAATACCAATTTAAAGAACAGTGTTATACTCAGGTAGGATAGCTCCCCAAAGAATAGTGCATTATCAAGAAGTATGACTTTTGAATGTCAATGCACAATAATTGGATCATTGCTTTTCCTAACTTAAGAAAGCACAAAACAAATCTTGAGTAGAGCAACAAGGATCCAAAGATACAAGGAAGACAAATGAGAGTTAGATCAAAACAAATCTTGGCAATAAAATAAGGCAATTCAAAGCAAGAACTAAAATGAAGATGGTCTACAAATTCCACCACAAATATGAGTATCACTTGTCATGGACAAGGAGTATATATAAATATTTCTCGGTGGTAAATACGAAGAATATTCAAGACCAACTTCACAACAACAAAGCATATGTCAAAGGATAGGAATTGAAACACATGCTTAGATAGAGATTCTTGACGGCTTCAAATTGATCAACGATCATGCAAAGCACCAAGAAACTCTCTCACACACAAGATCCAAAGATGAGAGACAAAAGGCATTTAATCAAGTATGGAACTTGTTTGAGAAACATGCCACATAGGAACAAGATAATTAGCAATATCAATTCTAGGTGGCAAAACCTCACATGTTCACATTTTCTAGGCTTGTAATATGCACATACTTATTACTCCCCCATAATGTGGTAATCCATTTCTTTTAAAACAAGAGGCAAACAAAACCACTCGAGAAACTAATGGACATAATAGAATTTGAATTTCTCATGAGCAAGACATACCACATAGAGAATAGATAATATAGATGTATCATCACTAAGTGGTATTCCTCATGTACACACATTTTTAGGATTGTGAAGTGCACGAAGCATATCACTCTCCCAAATGGAATAGTCCATTAATCTCTCAAAGAGAGCCAACAAGATAAGATAGCAAATAAAAGCAATAAGGCTCAAAACAAGTAAATGATGTGCAAACCAAAATACACATACTTGATTTCTCAAGATAAGTAAGTAGAGAGCACAACACATACAAAAACTAGCGAGGTACAAAACCTAACACATGCAAGGGTGCAAGCAACTTTCAATGTATATATGATTTAAATAAAAGTTACCGCAAGGAGGAACATTGGATATGAGATAGAACAATATAATCCAAATGACTTGGCTTGAGAGAATATATTGATGAAGATCCCTTAATTCTTCATAGTGTAGCCAAGTCTCCAATGCCCTCCAACAACACCTATTGATCAAGTTTTAGCTTGTTGGTCCCCAACCAAGTTGGGTCCTAAGAGATTAGTCACAATAGGCTTGGCAACCCAAATGGTTCTTTTCTTGACACCACTTTGAGTACCAACATATTTGGCAAACACATTGCCAACCTTATCCTTCCTAAGAGAATAAACATTATCAATAATAATGGGGTTGGATAAGGTACCATTTGTGCGTGAAGAAGCAAAGTGACCCTTCTCACGGCATAGGTAGCAACATCTACTTCCTTCTCTCTTCTTAGTTGGAGTCTTGACTTGAGGAGGGGTAGCTTGATTCTTCTTGGGAAGAGGCCGTTCTTCAACTTGAGGAAGTTGAGTTTGAACTTGAGGCTTCTTCCCTTGTTGCTTCTCACTAAGAGCCTTCTTCTTCAAAGGGCAAGATCTAACATGGTGCCCTTCAACTTTGCACTTGAAGCAAACAATCTTGGCCGAATCTTGACTTGTTCTTGGCCCTTGTTCTTCTTGTTATACTTGGACTTGATCTTAATATTGGAGTTGAATCCAAGTCCACTCTTGTCATTGAGGCGTCTTTGAACACTCAACATATTGTCAAGTGTAGAATCCCCAACATAACGCTTTTCCAAGTCTTTCTTCAAAGAAGTGACTTGGCCCTTGAGCTCATTTAATTCCTCTACATGGTTAGTATCAACAAAAACACTAGAGGAAGTAGAAGCTTCATTGTTAGAGCAACAAGGCAAGAAAGTAATTCATCACAAGATGTAGCAACATTGTGAGTGGTTGAATTACTAGGACTAGCACAAGACAATATAGCATTAAGAGTAGAAGTTGTGCCATTGTCCACATGAGGCTCACAAGATGTTACCTTTGACATAATAGCCTCATGAGCTAACTTTAGCCTAGCATGGGATGCTAGAAGATCCTCATTAGAGCTAGAGAGCTTTTCATGAATTTCTTCCAATTTCCCATACTTACTAGTTAGCAACTCAAGTTGAGCCCTTAGCTCAACATTCTCCTTCAAAATAGATGCTTCACAAGAAGTGGAGTTAGTAGCACAAGCATCATCAATATTAGAAATGGAAGAAGATAACTTGGCAAGCTCATCACTTTTAGATAGTTGAGTTTGGAGATGATCATGAGACTTGCTAAGGAGATAGTGTTCACTTTCAAAGCCTTATGAGCTTTGTCAAGTCTCTCTATATCCTCAATTAGTCTAGCATTGCCAACACTAAATTCAACCTTTTCCTTTTTAAGAACTTTATATTTAGCAATAGCATGATCTCTTTCCTTAATGATTTTAGCAATAATAAGATCATTTGATTCATCAAGAGATTCAAGTTTCTCCTCAAGAGACACTCGAAGCTCTTGCTCTTCCTCAAGGGCATTCATTAAGGATGCCTTCATCGGCATCCTCTCTCTCAATTTGACATTTCTCGAGAAATTGAGTTTCCAAGTCCTCAATGATATCCCTACTCTTAATAGCATAAACAATGATTTCACTTAGAGGAGGGATAGCTTTGCTACCTTTGGGGAGAGCACCAAATACCATCTTACCCTTCTTTGTTATGGATTCAACATCCATAAGCTCCATGAGAATCCTCATCCACATCATCACAAGATGTAGAGGGTTCCAAAGGTGGAGAAACCTTTGAATCCATAGCCATAAGGCAAAAATGAGTAGTGGGCAAAGATGGTGAAGAGATACTTGAAGCACCATTGAGATCCACGTCTTGTTCCAACAAATGTTGTGATTCCTCTACATTGTTAGCCACACAAGAAATAGAGGATATGGAAGTATTGTTTTCATGGCAACAAGACGAATGAAGCATATCATCATGAGATTTAGTTAAACAACTATTACATGATATGCAAGGACTAGCAACACTAGCATGTAAAACATTTGGAGTGCTAGAAGTGTTTAAGTCCAAAGATAGAACATTGCAATTTCTATCACCACTCACCATATCATTACCTTGTGACAAATCACATGTTGGTGAAGTGGAAGAAGTTGTGAACTCATCACGGCCGGAGGTGGAGGGAGAACAATCATCCTCAATAATATTGGACACTTCATATTTATCTTGAAGCTTCGTCCAAAGCTCATGAGCGTTCCGAAAAGGCATGATTGAAGCAAGAACTACATCGCTCAAAACACATATAAGACCATTAGATACAAGAGTATCGAGATAAGAGTTTTCCTCATCCTCCTTGGAGAAGAAAAACCCATATCTACAATTCTCTTAACATGTGGGTCTATGTCCCGAAGAAGGTTAAGCACGCGAATTTTCCAAACATCATAATTTGTGCCATCGAATTTAAAATGGGATTGTGCACTAATTCTCTAAACGACATCTTTACTCTCTAGGCGGTAAAGCCCAAAAAGAGAGCCGAGGCTCTGATACCAATTGAAAGGACAAGGATGTCGCCTAGAGGGGGGTGAATAGGCGATTAAAACTTTTCCGGTTTAGGCTTGATAATTGCGGAATAAAACTAGGTGTTTAAATTAACAAGCCAACAACCTAAATAAACTAGGCTCACCTATGTGCACCAACAACTTATGCTAAGCAAGACAAGCAACAAGGTGATAGCAATATAGAATACTTCAAGCACGAAGGCTATCACAATGTAAAGTGCATAAGTAAAGAGCTCGGGTATAGAAATAACCGAGGCACGCGGAGACGAGGATGTATTCCCGAGTTCCTCCTTTTTAGGGGAGTACGTCTCGTTGGAGAGGTGTGAACCAACACAATGGTTCAACAACCACAAAGGTTTCACCTTCTTCTCCGATGAACCGCACCACAAAGGTTTGGTTCACCTTCCACTATCGGAATCCTTCGAGGCGGAAATCCGGAGCCTTTCAACAACGATCCGGGGCACAACCCACAATGGGATTGGGGGCTCCCGAATAGCTACAAGTGACAACACAAGGGTCTCAACCACCACACGGGCGTCTAGGGTCCAAAGACCCAAGAGTAACAAGTTCACAAGCTTTCAAATTCCACGAATCCTCGTGGAGAGCACAAACCGATGCAACGAAGCAATGGCAAGAGCACAAGGCTCAAATCCTTCACTCTCGAATCCCACGACAAGCAACTAATACTTATGGGGGAGAAGAGAGGGAGAACAACGAAGAATACAACAAATGGAACTCCAAGATCTAGATCAAGAGACTTCCCCTCACTTAGAGGAGAGATGGATTGGTGGAAATGTAGATCTAGATCTCCTCTCGCAAATCCCTCAAAGATATGCAAGAATCATGGGAGGAATTGGGAGAGGGGCAAGCTTTCCAAGGTCAACAAAGGAGGTGAGAGAAGAGGGAAAATCGTGCTTCGAAGAGCTACCCCTTTGGGGAAGAAGGGGGCCTTAAAAAGACCCCCCCCAGGAAAACGAGCCGTTGGAGACAGATTCGTGAACGGGCGGTACTACCGCTGGAATAGGCGGTACTACCGCTGAAAAGGGCGGTACTACCGCCAGCGCGCTTCGCGCAGCCGCAGGGTCAAACGGTCAACCGTAGCCTCATCCCGTGCCGGCGGTACTACCGCCGTAGTACCGCGCTCGGTACCGCACAAAGCCTCCGAGGAATACCAATTAAAGATGTAACTATTCTCATGTGTATAAGTTTTCTAAGTAGACACCAATCACGAAGATATAAGTCCACAAATAAACATGTACACACAAAATAGGTACAAAGAAAAGAACATGATATCCAAGAGGAAGTCATAAATACACCAATAAGATCTTTGCTTAAAAGCATAGCACAGAGCTCAATTTTATCTTAAAGGGATATAGATGAACTTCCAACACACACTCATCATAGCATCAAAAATATCCACAAGGGATAAGGTGAAAAAAAAATGGGATGCTCCGAGAAAGATAACAAGTATCGCACAAAGGAAATCATGCCAAGAAACTACCTACACAAAGTTGAAAGGTAGAAAAGTATGCATGGGGTAGATACTTGTTACCGAGATAGCATTGATGATGTAGAAGATAAGAGTTCATGATCATCCGAGCTTGGCTCCAATAAGCACATGGTGATAACACCTTCCTTGTAAATGAGACAAGCTTTCAATGCATCTCCAAATGTACCTAAAACAAATTCAAGTACAAAATGGTACCCAAACTCATTGGGTCCAAAGTAGTTAGAGCAACTACAATACATAGGACAAACTCCACATAAATATGTGCATATTGATATGAAATTGAATTTCATGCACATCTTAGCCATTTATGATTTGATGGAGTTTATCTTATATATTGGATCAACGAAAGTAAGCATGCCATAAGACATACATATAATAAATATGCATGCACATGACGTTCAAGAACCAAACGAGATACAAATTGGACAAAACACCAATTAAACCAAGAAATCACACACAAGTGTGACAAGAAAGAAAATTGTCCAAATTATATCAAAGACCCAAATCAACACATGATTGGAGATACCACTTTGAAAAGATACCAAATGAAAGCAATATACCAATTGATGAAAATACCATCAATGAATAAACCAAACCCTCTACACTTTTCATGATGGCACAAAGTACCAAGATGAAAAATGTTTGTCTTCCAAAGAGACACATCATCGGGATCAAGCACCAAATGTAGACAACTAATGTTCTAACGGATATAGAATTCCCCCCCCCCCCCCCACACAAGATTTGTACATTATTTATGATCTTGCATTTGAATACAAAATGCACACAAATGGGATCATCACTCTCCATATAAACATATTATTCAAACACTAGTCAAGTTCAAGAAAGGCAAGAAATTGCAATACCAATTTAAAGAACGGTGTTATACTCAAGGTAGGATAGCTTCCCAAAGAATAGTGCATTATCAAGAAGTATGACTTTTGAGTGTCAATGCACAATAATTGGATCATTGCTTTTCCTAACTTAAGAAAGCACAAAACAAATCTTGAGTAGAGCAACAAGGATCCAAAGATACAAGGAAGAGAAATGAGAGTTAGATCAAAACAAATCCTTGGCAATAAAATAAGGCAATTCAAAGCAAGAACTAAAATGAAGATGGTCTACAAATTCCACCACAAATATGAGTATCACTTGTCATGGACAAGGAGTATATATAAATATTTCTCGGTGGTAAATAGGATGAATATTCAAGACCAACTTCACAACAACAAAGCATATGTCAAAGGATAGGAATTGAAACACATGCTTAGATAGAGATTCTTGACGGCTTCAAATTGATCAACGATCATGCAAAGCACCAAGAAACTCTCTCACACACAAGATCCAAAAGATGAGAGACAAAAGGCATTTAAGCAAGTATGGAACTTTTTTGAGAAACATGCCACATAGGAACAAAATAATTAGCAATATCAATTCTAGGTGGCAAAACCTCACATGTTCACATTTTCTAGGCTTGTAATATGCACATAGCTTATTACTCCCCCATAATGTGGGAATCCATTTCTTTTAAAACAAGAGGCAAACAAAACCACTCGAGAAACTAATGGACATAATATATTTGAATTTCTCATGAGCAAGACATACCACATAGAGAATAGATAATATAGATGTATCATCACTAAGTGGTATTCCTCATGTACACACATTTTTAGGATTGTGAAGTGCACGAAGCATATCACTCTCCCAAAATGTAATAGTCCATTAATCTCTCAAAGAGAGCCAACAAGATAAGATAGCAAATGGGTCAAACGGTCAGCCGTAACCTCATCCCGTGCCGGCGGTACTACCGCCCGTAGTACCGCTGTCGGTACCGCACAAAGCCTCCGAGGAATACCAATTAAATATGTAACTATTCTCATGTGTATAAGTTTTCTAAGTAGACACCAATCACGAAGATATAAGTCCACAAATAAACATGTACACACAAAATAGGTACAAAGAAAAGAACATGATATCCAAGAGGAAGTCATAAATATACCAATAAGATCTTTGCCTAAAAGCATAGCACAAAGCTCAATTTTATCTTAAAGGGATATAGATGAACTTCCAACACACACTCATCATAGCATCAAAAATATCCACAAGGGATAAAGTGAAAAAAAATGGGATGCTCCGAGAAAGATAACAAGTATCGCACAAAGGAAATCATGCCAAGAAACAACCTACACAAGGTTGAAAGCTAGAAAAGTATGCATGGGGTAGATACTTGTTACCGAGATAGCATTGATGATGTAGAAGATAAGAGTTCATGATCATCCGAGCTTGGCTCCAATAAGCACATGGTGATAACACCTTCCTTGTAAATGAGACAAGCTTCGCGCAGCCGCAGGGTCAAACGGTCAGCCGTAGCCTCATCCCGTGCCGGCGGTACTACCGCCCGTAGTACCGCGGTCGGTACCGCACAAAGCCTCCGAGGCATGTCTGGAGCGGTAGTGCGGGCGGCACTACCGCCGCTCCGGGTTGCGCAGGAATCCCAGGGCGATACTACCGCTGGCAGTACCGCACATTGCGTCCGAAGATGTATTTCGGCGGTACTGGGAGCGGTACTGCCGCTGAGGCTTCCCAGCCCAAGGCCAGTAGTACTACCGCCCGTTCCGGTGGTACTACCGCTGGCAGGATTTTAGCCTGAAACATGAACTGCGATAACTTTTGCAAGGAAGCTCCAAACGAGATGAAACCAACGAGGTTAGAAAGGTAATGACAAGAGCTTTCCTACAGAGGAGATATCACATATGGGAGGTGTGGACCTTATCTCGAGGAGAACCGGTAATATTTCCAACACCGAGAACGCAACAAGTTTTCCATTCGGACTCCATTATCTATGATCTTGAGCTTGCTCCGAAGATAATCACAAGCACTACACGATCATGCATAGAAACATCATAGTCCATCATGTGAGGAGGAGACCACAAGAGGAGAGTTTGACCTCTCTACAAGAGATGAACCGGTAAAAACCTCCAACAACAAAAACACCACAAGATATTCAAATGAAATCCGTTTTTGATGAACTAGAGCTTGGTATGGAGATGAACAAAAGCTCTAAATTCTCACATGGATAAAAGCCAAATAAGAACCAAGAAAGATGATATGCCAAGTATGCAAAGGTTTGAGCTCTCCACAAAGATGCGATCAAGTTACTCACTTGAGAGCCCCTCTTGATAGTACGCCGTCTATCCTATAACCCGGTCTCCCACTAACACCATGAGACCGGTAAAATAGAAACCCTATCAAGATCATACCTTTGCCTTGAGCATTCCACTTGAGCTAGATGATGACGATCTTGACTCCCTCAAGTTGGGACACCTTTCTTGATTGTGCTTGCTAGCACATGCTTGATGAAGACTTCTCCAAATGCTCCCCCATACTCCATTATGGGAGAGCCTCGCTAAGCTCCGTCTTCATGTATCCACTTGCGCTTTATATTCTTCTCTTGATATAGATGATGGCTTGGAGATACACATGAAGTTCACTCAATCTTCTTTTCCAAGCCATGCTTGCAATAAGCTCAACTCTTCACATGACCATTCTTCATATAAACTCTTGGATGGAACCTTGGTCAACATGTATTCTTCCAGAGTCCAACACATGAACTCCAATCTTTTCCTATGGACAAGATCTACAAGTATATCTCAATGCAAACATTAGTCCATAAGGATTGTCATTAATTACCAAAACCACGCATGGGGCAACACATGCACTTTCACACTTCCTTTCTACCAACTGATGAAGAAATCAGACAAATTCGAGTGGACGCCAGAAGCCCAAGCAGCATTCGAGAATCTCAAGAAAATCTTACTCACCCCGCCAGTGCTTGTAGCACCCCATGAGAAAGAGCCACTATACCTCTACGTCGCAGCTACCAACAGGGTGGTCAGCACCGTCCTTGTTGTCGAGCGACAGGAAGAAGGCCACGCTCACCGAGTGCAACGTCCAATATACTACCTCAGCGAAGTGCTATCGATATCCAAGCAAAGATACCCACATTATCAAAAGCTAGCTTACGGCGTATTCATGAGTTCACGCAAGGTGGTCCACTATTTCGCCGAGCACCCGATTACAGTGGTCAGTGCCTCGGGCTTATCCGATATTCTCACCAACTCAAATGCGATAGGCAGAGTCGCCAAGTGGGTCGTCGAACTCGGCCCATGGGACCTAAAGTATGTGCAACCGCATGCAATCAAGCTCAAGTGCTCCCAGACTTCACAACCGAATGGATAGAGGCTCAGCTACCCGGCGTACCCGATCCGTCAAACGCTTGGACTATGTATTTCGATGGATCCAAGAAGTTAGAAGGCGCAGGTGCCAGAATTGTCTTGATTTCACCAAAAGGCGACAAACTACGATACGTGTTACAGATGGACTTCCCCAAGCCCTCCAACAATGAAGCTGAATATGAAGCCCTGTTGCATGGCATGCGTATGGCCAAACATTGTGGCGCTACTCGACTCATGATCTACGGAGACTCGAACCTCGTGGTGCAGCAAACAATGAAGGAGTGCGAGGCTACGGCAGAGAACATGATTGCGTACAGAGATCTCTACAACATCTTGGAAGGAAGTTTCGATGGCTGTGAATTACGACACATAGGCCGCGAGAGAAACGAGGAAGCCGATATGCTCGCCAATCTCGGTTCGACCAAAGCAAAAGTACCACCAGGCGTCTTTGTCGAGTGTATAAAGCAAAGGTCAATCAAGCTCAAGAATACGGCGGCACCTCCCGCTTCGGCAACAGTTAATCCAGATCAGCCAGCTCCAGATTCGACAGAACCTAGCGCTAGCGTCCATCATATTGAGGTATTTCTTATCGAACCAACATGGACAAAGCCTTTCCTTGCATATATGCTACGACAGGAGCTGCCAGAGGATACAACAGAAGCACGGTGCATCACTCGCCGGTCCAAGGCATTCACCATCATCAACGGTGAGTTGTACAAACGCAGCATCTCTGGGATCCTGCAAAGATGCATCGACTCAGAAGATGGCAAAGCAATCCTACTCGACATCCACGCGGGTATATGCGGACATCATGCCAGCAGCAGAGCGTTAGTTGCCAAAGCCCTTCGAGCAGGATTCTACTGGCCTACGGCGATGTGAGAAGCTGAAGAGATAGTCAAAAAGTGCCTGGGCTGCCAGAAATTCGCTACAAAGCCACACGCCCCGGCTTCAGAGCTAAAAACCATACCACTCGCTTGGCCTTTCGCCCAGTGGGGGCTCGACATGGTGGGCCCGTTACGCAAGTCATCTCACGGAGGACACACCCATCTTTTAGTCGCAGTTGACAAATTCACCAAGTGGATAGAAGCTGTACCCATAACAAGTTCGACTGCTACGACTGCCGTGAACTTCATCAGATCCATCATCTTTCAGGGTGCCCCATAGTATCATCACGGATAATGGCACAAACTTTACAGCGGATGAGTTCAAGGACTTCTGCACAGAGCTGGGTATCAAACTCAATTATGCATCAGTGGCACATCCTCAATCCAATGGTCAAGTCGAAAAGGCCAACGGCTTAGTCTGCAGCGGACTCAAGAAGCGACTACTAGTACCACTCAAGCGTGCTGCAGGTGCCTGGGTAGAGGAGCTACCATCAGTCCTTTGGAGCCTGAGAACTACCCCAAACAGGTCAACACAATACACTCCCTTCTTCATGGTCTATGGAGCCGAAGCAGTTATGCCCTATGATCTACGTTTCGACGCACCCTGAGTGGTGGCGTACGATGAATCAGACGCAGACGAAGCACTTGAAGACGATGTCGACTCACTCGATGAAGCTCGGGACATTGCATTATCCCGTACAGCGGTGTATCAGCAGAGCCTCCGCAATTACCACGGCCGTCGACTACGCACCAGAACCTTCGTGCCGGGTGACTTGGTGTTACGACTCAAGCAGAAGAAAGTGCACAAGTTAGCCTCACCTTGGGAAGGACCTTTCATCATCACGGAAGTCGTCGACGGCGGAGCCTATCGCCTGAAGCATGCAAAGACAGGAGAACTCTCTCACAATCCATGGAACGTTGCACAACTGCGCCGTTTCTATGCTTAGTATGCCCATCATTGTAAAACATGCTTACACGCCAAGAAGCAGCAGGTTTCAGACGCACTCTTTTCCTTACCATGGTACCTAAGTGGGCTGGAAGGTTTTTAATGAGGTGGCTTGCTAGCTCAATATAAAAGAGATTGATATATCCCAACCTTTCCCATTACTTTTTTAGTCAAAAAGCAAACAGCCTAGGCCGCACTCGAATACTCGGGGGCTGCGCCGCACATGCCTCAATACAAAAACAACCTTGGCCGCACTCGAACGCTCGGGAGCTGCGCCGCACATGTTATCTTAAGCGTATAAAGACCACATTCGAGTACTCAAGCGACACAAAACACAACCTTGGCCGCACTCGAACGCTCGGGGGCTGCGCCACTCGGGTTATACTTAGCGCAAAACAATACGACTTTGGCTACACTCGAACGCTCGGGGGCTGCGCCGTACAGTTTATCTTATTCAAGTATACACCTACACCCGAACGCTCGGGGGCTGATTCAGGCCATTAGCGCCTCTCGTCATAACCTTGTTGAACAATTGGAGGCTGCCTTCATGGGTTCATACTACTAAAACATTAACTAGTATATGTTCTTTGCGACAATTCTTTGTTTTTACAGGGATACACTTCAAATACATTATTCACAAAGGCAGAAAGAGGGTCAAGAAATCTATACAACAACGAAGGAGCAAGCACAAGGACTTCCATGATTTTTTTGAGCCTATGCCCAACTATACTAGTTGCACATAGCCTCGGGGGCTACTCCCATCGGGAGCGCTGTCGCGCACCCGATTAATCATAAAACCATAGGAGAACAACAAGATGAAGCAACGAGGTCCTTATCAAACAAGGCCAAAGAATCGGTTGAACCTAGACAACGCAACAGCAATAAGACTTCAGGTGACGCGAAGGCACATCCATATTATTCAACTCAGGTACACGCACTTACACATCAACAAGCAAATTTTTTAGTAGGCCGTTAGGCTGATCAAAGGGACTCCGTCAATCGTCGAGTACCCATAACAAAATCTTCAGTAGGCCACAGGGCTGATCTAAAGGACTTCGTCCACAATCGACTGCCCAGAACACAAATCTTTAGTAGGCCTATCGGCTGATATTACTCTTTGATGAGTCGACTCTGAACATATCCCATCGGGAGGGTATCAAAAATCTCTTTTCGACTGAATGTTTATTGAGATTAACCTCAACTGCAAGCAATTTAGCTCAATCTCGGAGGCTACTCCCATCGGGAGCGCTGTCGCACCCCCGATAGTACAAGATCACTGGACAACCAAGTCCCACAGTCGAGCAAATTCATCCTTACAACAGTCGCAAAACATTCGATTCCCGGGATGCGTCCGCCGCATACGATCCCTGGATGCTGCACTCATAGTGTAAAGATAAGACCCGCCGATCTGTCGAGCCGGCCAGGACCCACACCAGCTGCGCTTATCCTGTAATTTCCGTGCCAGCAGGCATGAAGAAAATCCTGACGGACGCGTTGGGTACCCACTCGAATCATGATCCTCTGTAAGACCTCCGCGGCCTGAGTCGAAGCTTCTTAGCTTTTCCCAAGCTCGAGTCCGGGGACTCGAGTTTGAAGTAGGCTAGCTTGGTTTATGCCCAAGTGCATTTAACTAGACCCGATCCGTCGAGTGATCTAGGCCAGCTATGTCATCATCCCTAGCAAATATCGACTAATATCTTAACATGAACATATCCATCGATTAACTGCTGCCAGTCCAGCAACAAAAATACCTTGCTACAGGTACTCGATAGCGTGCACACGGAGAAGGAGTCCTTACCCGAATCTTCAATTCAGCCAAGCACTCGGGGGCTACTGACGTGGTCCTACCTTTCGGGTGTCCCACTATGATATACCTGGTGCACGCCAAGACTAGGGCCCAACAAGGAGGCCCACTAGAAGATGGCGACTAAAGCCCATGAAGGATACTTAAAGACACTAGAGTACGCTCCAAGTTAGCAAACCAATGTCGGTATAGACTTACCAAAATATGTAAACCTACTCGGTTACGATCACCCGAGACCCAGCCTCCCATATAAAGGCTGGGAGGGGACACCGATCAAGGACAACTCATAGCTAGCCATACATCGCCACCCGAAACCCTAGCGAGATCGACATCTCGCCGGGATCGCCATTGTAACACCTCATCAAAGATCAATAACAGACAAGCTGGAAGTAGGGTATTATCCTCCGGGAGCCTGAACCAGGGTAAACTCGCCTTGCTTGTCAGCCGTGGTAACTACCAGCACTCCAACTCTCTCCCTCTCAATCAACCTGGGGTACTCGACCCTGTGATTTGTCGTGGCCACCCCACGTCAGACGGTTCTATGAGGCAGAGCCGTTATCTAGCGGGGGTCTAGGTGGCGACCTGGATGGAGACTGCACGGGCAGAGGGTTCGTCGACCTAACTGGATCATCTTCGGGCAATGCGAAGGTCGATCTGGTTGCTTCTCCGGGGCGGCGGCCCCGGTACATGGTGGTTTTGGTGGCAACCTGGATGAAAACTGCGTGGGCAGAGGGTTCGTCGACCATGACTGGATCACTTTCGGGCAATGCGAAGGTCGATCTGGTTGTTACGCCGGGCGGCGGCCCCGGAGCGGGTGGTGTGTTTTTGTGGCGTCTGTTCGACTTGTGTCGTATGGGCGGCGGGTCGCTTCGTCTGTGTCATTCTTTTGTACAGCTTGTATGGTTTTTGGACCCGGTTTCCCTTATAAACTGGGTCACCTCTTTCTATCTATTCGGGCGGTGGATACGACCACATTGTACCAGAAAACCTCAAAAAAAACTAACTTGCCACTATAATTACTGATCAGAGTGGGTATGCCGGGTGGGCCATGGCATACCCTGCAGCCCAGCCCACGTGTACATGTGTATAGCAGGGGGAAAAAAGCAGCAGACCGCCAGCCCGGCGGAACAGATCAGTGATGTCGATTATCAATCGATGCGCGGGAACTGATCGATCAAGCCGAGCAGTTTCCTCCCGAGAGACGAATCGAACGATCTAAAATCCTCCATCACCGTCGGCCAGCTCCCTGAAGCCCACGCCCTGAGCCCCTGGAGAAAATGACAAAAAACTACCACATTTGGGGTCGAATTGCTACACACAATTGGAGAAAATGTCACATAACTACATGTATTGGGGTCCTATCGTGACACATAGCACTGAATTCTGCTGTTTAGCAAGTTTAACCCCTTTTCTGACAGCTTGAACCCACCTGGCAGGTCCGACATGGCAAAAAAAGTTTTAAAAAAAGTCAACGCTGCCCGGCTCAGTGCACCCATTCTCGTCGGCATTATATCGAGCACCTCATGTGCACCGAACGGCCACGGGCAGCCGGGCTGTCCTAGGCGAGCTCCGGTCAGGCGTGGAGCCAGCGAGCCTCGCCAACGCACGCGTACACGGCATGGAGGTGGCCGGAGAAGTCGCCGACTTGGAGAGCAGTGCAGCGGCGCCCACACGAATCTCTCCGCGCGGCAAGCAGGGAACTGTCTCTGCGCTGTGCTTCGTTCTCAGGGGCGGCCACTCCCCCTACCCCTCCTCCACCACTAGCAGCAGCACGCCGCCGCCGCAGTCCGCGTCCACCATCTCTGCAGCCGCCTCGCCGCGCCGTAGGTGTGCTCACCTCGCGCGCGGAGCTGCTCCACCACCCGCAGGCACAAAAGCTGCCGCAGAGAGGCCCGCGACCCCTCCGCCTTACCGCGCCGGGCGCAACCTCAGAACAGCACGGGCGCGACCTCCTCCGCCTCGCCGCGCCGGGCAGCGCCGCGCTGGGCGCGACCTCCTCCGCCTCGCCGCGCCGGGCAGCGCCGCGCTGGGCGCGACCTCCTGCGCCTCACGGTCGAAGCAGCACGAGCGCCGAGATAGAGCTGGTCGTGGGCGGCAGACTTCACGCGCGCCAGTGCTCGCCCTGCGCCATGGCCGGAGCTCGCCCTCTCGAGACGCGCGGCCTGACGCTCCGGAGGTGTCACGCGACACGGCGTCGCCGAGCTCAGTGAGTGGGTGGGGCGACTCGGGGATGCGGGGTGCGTGGCCGGCCAAGCAGAACTGCCGGCGTCGTCGAGCTCCAGATGCAGACCTCCGGAAAGGGCGTGGGCGAGCTCTGGCGAAGGCGGCGTGGGCGTGGGCGGGCACTGCCTCCCGCTGCGCGTGCACCTAGCGCGGACGGCCTGGAGCGGGCGCGGGAGGCTCTGGCGTAGGCGCGGCGAACTCCGGCGAACGGGCGCGGCGACCCTCCCGCCGCTGTTCGTGCAGGGCCTGCACGTCGGCGACGCGGAGCCGGTGCATGCTTGCCGGCGGGATTCAGCCGGCGAGGCGCAGGTGGGCGGCGCACCAGGCGTGGGCGCGGGCGCAGGCATGGGCGAAAGCCGGCCTCGCCGGTGTGCTTCGGGCATCCTTGCGAACGATTCCTTCGCAGCCAGGCGTGCGTTGACCAGTCCCTAGTCCCTCCTCTGCCTCTTTTTTATTTTGTTTTTGCCACGTAGGATCTGACAGTGGAGCCCACCTGCCAGAAAATGGTTAACACGACTAAATTGTAAAATCAGTGCTATGTGTCACGATAGGACCCCAATACACGTAGTTATGTGACATTTTCTCTAATTGTGATGGTTTTGTAGCAATTCGACCCCAAACGTGGTAGCCACGCTGCCACGCCGCAGCTCCTAACGCCCAGTGCCAGCTAGGTCTCCAGCCGTCCAACGTCCAAGTCTCCAGGCGCCGGTCACACCAGAATTTGGGCGTCAATTCTTCCTTCGCCGCCTCGCCATCGACCGACGCAAACTAGCAAGACTCTCTTTCGCCGAGCATGGAATCCCATGACAACGAGGTACTTCAACCGCTGAAAGATAATCTATGCGACTTTTGTACCTAATATTTCAATTCCATGTTATTTGTCGCTTTTGTACTGTATTGCAAGCAAATTTACAATTATTTATTAAATTGGTAATGTATAGGCGTGCATTAAGGGAACCTAGCCATGCATGTGCATTATGTAATCTCTATCTGGATATTTGTTATAATTTACGCTCTAGAATTTTCAAGCGGTGTATTTAAAGATATCAAAACGAACACAAACACATGTAAGCATAATCTAAGTACCAAAATTAATCGTCTATGTTATTCTTTCCCATAAAAGCTTGAAAAAAAATCCTAACATGGTTTCTATGAAAAAATTATAGTTTACACACGTAGATTTAAAATGCTAGATATTATAATTATTTAAAAATAATAAAGCACTTGTTATCTTAAAAGTTAGTAACATATTTGTATGCTTGTCTTTGCTAGATACAATTGAATTATGTTGATTAAGATTATTGGTTGAATGACCTATCCATGCAACAAAATATATTTAGTGATAAAGTCAAAATTATTAAGTATATAAGGTTAGTATAAATAGGTTAGGGTCTTGAATTGTGACTCGTATGGGACCAATGCTAATATTGTCTTTGGCAATGCAAATGCCTTTTTGGTATTATCAATTTCTCGTAAAGACCCAAATTGTATAATTGTTCATCGAGCATAGAGAAACTAAAAGAATTGCTTTGCTGATAAATAAGATTGGAGAATGTTAAAAAGCACCATTTATGGTGATAAGTTAGATTAAAATAATCACAATCCAGTGTTGAAAATTATTACACCGTTTCTAATAAGATATGAACACAATTATAACACGATATACAAGCCGCCTCGCAACACGACGGCCCCCCATTCGGCCTGCTCAAATTGATGTACATAAACCAACCAAAGCCGGCTTCTTCGACCTAAGTGGCGTGTGAAACCTGGACTCCTGGACATGTACAAGACCAGCTCAGAGAGTACGAATTGGGGGAACCGACCAGGACATGAAGACTAAGGCGGCAGAAACTTACCCATGCCGGAGGAGGACACCCAAGACAAAGCCTACATAAGGGGGAGATTGAAGATGGAACATGGCAACCATCGACGGCCAACACAAAAATAGTCTAGACAATAGATCAACAAACAACTCACCGGGTTACTCATTCGACTCCACGAGTACCTCTTCATGACAGTACTTGTGTCCACTCTGTCAATTCCATTTTGAGGCAGGAGTAATGATCTTTCCCAATAAATCGGGGGCCTGAACTGGGTAAAATCGTTTCTATTCGTACCTATTGATATGAGCCCCATAACAAACAAATAAAAGATATTGCCGCGATCCTCAAAAGCATGGTGTCCAGAGACCCCGATTCAATATTTATACAGTTGGCGCGCCAAGTAGGGGGCTCGTGTTAATAGAACATATCTACGTTGTATAATTAAGACAAATTCCCAGTCAATGAGTGATGACTGATGTGTGAATTTTATATAGTTTTTTATAGCCAAAAATCACATTTAGCTTCCGAGCTCCAGTAATATCGTATTTAAACTTTTTAAGTTCATTTTTAGGTCCCAAAAAGTCTGAAAAATAATCATGTGAGTATATATACATGTCCAGTGTGTAGAACCAAAGTTGCATAGCAAAGAACAAAAATATTGGAAGGAAAAATGGGTTATTGTTGGCCTTTTAGAGCCACAGTTTTGTGACTTTTGTGTAATCTATAGTATAACATATTATCTAATAAAACTCTACAGATATGTAGATAACATGTGAATGTATAATCATAATTGTTTTTAGATTTTTAAAAACTTCAAAATACCATTTTTGAAATATATTTTCAAATACTGAGATCACTGGAGCTCGGGAGCCAAAACAACTCTCTCGTTGTGTAGCTCATTTGTTGCAAAAAAAATCTCTCATGTCATGCTTCATCGAGCCAATTTCATGTCCATCATGCATGATTGCTAATTCCGGTGCATTTTATTGTTAGCAATGCATAGTCTTTAGCTTTTATTATACTCTATTACTTTTTCTTGGCTTCGGCGTGTCTGTACATGACGAACACAGAGGTTCTTGGAGGCCGGATGTTGCAAACATCAGATTACAGAAGAACCGGTCATCAGCGAGTTACTCACTAGTCGAAAGGGTCTGGAGGCAGGTAAGGTGTGGAGGGTGATCTTACAGACCGGCTGCAGCTCGCTTTGTGAGACTGTGGCATAAAGAGCGGATTGTGTGAGCCGAGGGCGCACATATCTTTTAAGGAGATGAAGAATCTATGCTCGAACTTCCAAGATGTAAAGTTTCTCTATATAGGTCGTGAGGCAAATGAGGCAGCAACACATCGTTTGTGCGAGAGAAGCTTTCGGCATTGTAGTTCCTATTCGCTTTGTTGTAATACCTGGATTTTCAAACTGAACTGTTTCAGTATGATTTTAAGTTTGTAACCAATATCCCGTTTAAGTAAAACAGTGGATTATTTTTTTTTTTAAAGGTGAGGTGGAATTCCTTTAGGCTTGGAAAGATGAATATAAGGTTGTATTTTGAAGGCAAAAGAGTATATGTGAAGATTACATGAAGAGATGATCAATTCCATATAAATTAGCTCACCACATGCGCTGCACGGTACTGGCGAGCGCGCTCGTAGATCCCACACAGGGCGATCAAGCCGAGAAACATTTGTATTGGCCCCAGGCCTAAATCTCGACGCTGCACCCCCGAAACCCTAATCAAGACGTGGCAGACCCTAACCGCCGAGAACAACAGAGAGGAGACAGCTATCGTCGCCCACATAATAAGAACACGTCTCCACAACAGGGTGGAGACAGTTACGGGTGTCTGCGTTTGTTTCTTACATCTCTTGTGGGCGCGTCTCCACAAGCATACTACAGGACTAACTTTGGCATCCAAGATGTAGCAGAAATCATGAACACGACTCTAGACAGTAGACACCAAACCATGTTTCCGGATGTGAGACCCATCCCATACAGTTTGCATATCAGACCTGGTATTTTGTGGTGACAGAGAAATCCCCATCAACGTCAAGTCATCAGAGTCTGTGTAGTTGGCAGCAATGTTAATCCTAACAGATGCATATATCTTGAGCCCTTTCCTCTTGCCATACATTCAGTTTATCGACAGTTATCTTCTTACCCGTGCACTAACAAAAACCATCTTGATGTGCCATAGCGTCTCTCATAGGAGGATAGTAGTTGTTGCCAGTGAACGTAGTTAATCAGTTGTGCGTCATTCTTGTGTCAAAGAGACAGAACTCAACGCCCTCCTTGCTGCATCTTGAATCTAGATACAGGCCTTGAAGAAGCAGAACTACCAGGCTGCCAATTGTTCAGGCAAAGAAATACGACATCAGATCATTGCGAATCCACACCACATGACACCGATCAAAAGATACAGAAACAGAGCTTACTTTCTCACTGTCATTATTCCTTGGCGGTTCAAGCGCTGAAAGATTGTCATCATGTTCAACGATAGATCCTGTGAAAGCCTGCAAATAGCCATGAACTAGGTCAAATGCAATTTCAACGGGTATGTCAGTATTACATCAGAGTATGAGAAGGACCGTTTGTCCACTTGATATTATCTTCCGTTCACGAGATGGAGCCTGCCAAGCAAATAACCGGTAGTCAGCACTATAAATACACCGCAACAATAACTAACCTAACCACAAATGAAACATGGCATAAACTGCACGCCCCCAGGTCTCCAGAATGTTGCCTGATTTTAGTTCACAGAGATGGACTACCTCCATTCACGAAATTATGATCTTTCGGAAAGGGTGGAGTCAAAGTGTCAAACTTCATTGACATTGACTACTAATAAGTAACAAAAAGTGTGGAAGAACTATTCAGATTGTGAGGTGCAATATCATTATATTTTTCATGAGATGATGTGAATAATTCATAATATATAATATTTTTCTAAAATACTTTTACAAGAAGTTAATAGTCAAAGCTGCATTTCAGAGACTGTGCCAACGTCCAAACATCAGTTAATTAAGAAAGCAGGGTGTAATAGTTCTACACTTCCAATAGGCCAAGGTAAACAAATGAAACTACCAAGCCAGGTAAGCAAAAAATTTATGTCCAGAATGCGGTGCACCATGCTTACAAATAGACTAAGAAGTCAACCGTGTGTCAACATCTAAAGCACAGCCACACAGGCATATCTGCATATGACATATGCAGATTGGTTCCATGATACTGAAAGTATTTTGGATCAGTAATAAAAATGTTAAAAATTTGTGAGAGCTGGAAGTGAGAGCCAATACTCGCATTCACGTTGTTTCATAATGTTTCTAAAGAAGAACAGGGACCAAAACATATGGAAAAATTACACAGGCAAAGAATAATGGAAGTAAAGCAGTTGCAATTGGTACCTCAGCAGAGTATTTTGGATCGTGTGGCAAGAGAGACCTCAACGAACTAACTATATTACCGTTTTCATCTTTAAAAGAAACAGCTGCAGGTAGAAAATTTTGGTCACAGGCATAGAAACAAGGTATTAAACTTTTAATAGAGAACTTCAAGCAACATGTTGGCGAAAAAAAGGAGTTGCGTTCCAGTAACATTACACAAACAAGAGGACAACAAAAATCAGAAAAACATATAGGTATGTAACTTGGTACGCAAAATATCATGCACATTCTGAGTAAGTGCCTCATATGATAGTATAAGGACTAACCTTTTCTGAGCGGAGCCTGGGCTTCAGAGTTTATCTGCACATTAGATGAAACACACTGTGACTGCTACAGAAGCTAAGATAAATAATTGTGACTGCCAGCCATTCATTCAGGTACAAAGTAGAAAGTGCTGAGAAGGGGATAAAGGAGCTTACAGAGCTACTGGCTGATGGTTCAAGAGAAGCACCTTTCAGCGTTTCCCTTCCTCCTAGCTTCTTTAGTGCACTCTTCAGCTATTAGCCAGAACATCAAAATATAATAATTACAATTCAAAAGATTATTCGAATTAAGATTACATCAAAATTATGTCACATCGGGCTAGGGAAACACAAACCCGATGTGACATAATTTTGTACCTAAATGTTCAAAGGAGATTACAATCCAAAGCAGCTTACAGAGGTACTGGCTGGAAGTACATAATTAAGATTACCTGGGCATTTCCATGACTCTGATCGTTACCCCCACTTCCGGAAGCTGAGGCACCAACAATTTCGTGATCATTGCCATAACTTAATATGTCCCCAATTTCCTCGGCATCCTCACTTGTTCCAGCACTTTCATCTTCATCGTTATCTTCGGAAGTACTTCCAGCTTCCTGTTCTAATATTTCCATTTCGTCAAACCTTGCCATGACTCGAGCATGTTCTTCGTCTGATATGCCACCAGGAGAACTTGAAGCCTCTGGAAAGATAAGTAGATAAACTAGTCATGCAGATGCAGAAGTTGCTATTTCTATTTGCCAACAAATGTAAGCGCTAAATATTTGCCACCCCTTCTTTTAAAGCCAGCAGTCCTATGGCACAACAGGATGTCTTGATCTGGTGTCTACAACTCTACATGCTACAAAAAAAATCTCAGCCATACCGAAACAACATCTCATTGTAGAATAAGATATCGATAGATTAACTAGCTGCACGATTACTCTAGGCCTTGTTAATTCAGGAATAGTCAAGAAGGATATTATACCAAAGAAAAGGCTGTTGGATAGGGTAAAATTTGTATCTGAACCCATATCATAAGTTGCCAAATATATAACCCCAAGGACTCACAAGAGGGATGTGCATAACGGTACAACATCAATATTACAGTTCACCGTGCTAAGATGACAGAAAGAGCCTACATTCTGAAGACAATACAGTAGCTAATAACTATAGCCCCAAATGGTTACCTGATTTTGATGGTTTTTCTGTCTCTTCATCATATTCTTCCCTTATTTCAACAAGACCTGATTCTGATGAATTTATTTCTGTCTCTTCATCATATTCTTCCCTTATTTCAACAAGACCCTCCTGCAAACATCAAGTAATTTTACACATAAGCAAAGCACACAAGCCATAATGAAACAATACAGTGAAGACCAACATGTGAATAGTTCCCAGTTTTGTTAAGACACCAGAGCGCAATTCAATGACGGATCAATCATATGAGTTGCTGCACCTCAATGTATTATGCATAGTAAGACCCTGCCCATATCATATAGAGGGATCCAAAACAGCACACTATTTTTCCAGGGTGTAGATTAACATGTTAGCCACAAGCAGGACCCAACTTTCAACCTAAGAAGGCTAACAGGATATAGCACAGTTGCGGAGTGCATATGTCAACAAAAGTCCACTGTAATTCAATATTCGTTTTCCTTACCAATGAACCTCAACCAAATTTCCATTACAGTAAATTCTTACTTTGCTGAACACTAGTAATACCAATACACCATGCCTTAGATACTGCATCACAAGACAGAAAAAGAGCCTTACAGAAGCCTCCGCAGCTGTGGACTCGAAGAACTTGGCCTCAGCCTCAAGGTCCGAGATGTTTGCCTTGATGGCTTCCATCTGAGCCTCCAGCTCCGTCCCCCTCCTGTGCAGTATCTCGATCGTCTGCTTCGCCGACCTGTCGGCGTAGTACCCATCCCCCAGAAGCACCTAAAAGGCACAACCCAAAATCGCAAGCACACATGTTACAGTTGCAGCACCCGCAAGTAGAACCAGGACGGGGAAAATCAGTGGAATGGCATACCAGGAGTTGATTCGTGTGGATCAAACTGCCCGGAAAAAACGCGGCGCCGCCGAAGGGAACCTGCGAAACCAGACCAACGGATCACCAAATTGGGTATCGGAGCCGAGTAAATATGCTTCTAAAATAAAATAGGGGGGATGGGGAGGAGGAAGGGACCATGATTTCGTGGGAGAGCTCGTCGGGGAGGCGCTGGACGAGGGAGACGAGGGTAGCGTTGTCGGTGAAGAAGCCCTGGACGCGCGCGAGCTCGGCGCGGCGGTCGGCGACGGCCTGGGCCACGCGGGACACGGCCCTCCTCGTGTCATCCGGCGAGAACACGGCGCCCAGCGGTGTAGCCGTCCCCTTCCTCGGCGCAGCCATCGCCGCTGTCGCGCTCTGCTCTAGCAGCGGGTTCCGGGAGGGCACGAAGCCGGCGAGCTTCAGCCAAAGTCAGCGACCTAGGCAACAAGTGGGACTCCCCCGATGCTCGACTCGCGTAGGTGGATCAGCGGCAAGCGCGCGGCGAGCAAGGCGGTGGAGTGACCGGACAATGACGGCGCGGCGGCTGGGACGAGGAGAGGAGAGAAGCGAGGCCAGGCCAGGCGTCCACTTTGGGAGACAAGAAAAGCCGAGCAGCAGCCCTGTAACTTTGGGCCGGCCTGTTTGCCGCGAATTGACGGTACAAACTGGTGGCCAGGCCTGGGCCGATCCGCTCGGTTTCTCGGTAACTAGTGGCATTTTCTCAAAACAAAACAAAAAAACTAGTGGCAACCCCTAACAAAAAACTAGTGGCCGTGTCTCATAACTTATCATAATCTAAATACGTTTTTGAATCTATAATTATTTCATTTAGTTATTTTACCATGTCGTTAAAATATATTTCTTGATGAAAAAACTGAAATCATATCAGATATCTTCTGAGAATCATCTCACTTTCTCATTCCAATTAGCAATGGTGATATACGAATAGGGTGTTTGTTACTTTTCGGGATTGTTGATGTAATTTTTTTGCGCTTGTGACCCGTGTGGAACGTGAGAGAAATATCTGCATCGTTCAAAAGCAAAATCGTCAACTCCAACGCTGACCACACCTATTTTTTCGCCGACGAATTCTCATAAAATTCGACCAATGTAGACATGGATCGTGGATAGGACGACCGACGGAAAAAAGACTTGAAATAGTATCTTCACGTCCATTTTTTTTCTTCATCCTCGTGGATCCACTAACTTCTTCAAATTGCACTCCTTGTATCTACTAGCAAAATGCCCGTGCGTTGCAACGGGATTGAAAAAGAAACAAATTAATTAAAAAAACATGACAAACCCAATTTTTCCTCCAAAGTTGGCCGCCCCATGTAAACCTAGATTAGTTCACCCTTTCGACATAATATTTAATTATATTTTATAGCGAATATACCCGTTCATTCAAAATATCAAAACTTGTAAGGGAAGCTACTCGATCGCGGGCCGACGGATTCGATTGGACACGTGCCTTGTGGTCACTTAAGCAAATGGTTCAACCTCTTTCATGCTCACACATAAAAGATATGGTCACACTGATATGTTATTGTATACTCTTTTGAGTCGAGAATTTTATGCGGATGCTTATTCAGACCTATATATATATATATATATCTATGCATGAGAATCCTTCTACCTAAGTGTAATAAAGTGATACGGTCCTATTATAGTTTACAAAATACCAAATAGACGTTTATCCAAAACAACTTGCCAAGACCTGGGAGAAAATTTATATTGAATTATTTTTAGAAATATTTTTTAATGGTGTGTCATTTAACCTTGAATCCCTATGAAATTTCCAGTATTTTCTGTTGAACTTTGAAACTCCAAATAATTAAAATATATGATATATTGATTCAAAACAGAAGCAAAACGAGACCCAGCCTTACTTGGGCCGAAAGCTAGCCCAAATTTCTCTCTCTCCTTATGCAGCCCAGCAACCAGCCCATCCAGCTATTATCTTTTTTCTTCAGTCGAGTTTTGCACTTTGTCGTTCTCTGTAGCAACGTCGTTCGGCTCGTCTTTGCCGACTGCGACTATCCAATTTCATCGTCCTAGGGCATACTCCAGAGAGCATTAACAGTACGCATGGCATCACTTTGTCAAAGTTCCAATTTCAGAACATATTATCATCGCTTGTTCAACACCAGAATATTCAGGTACTGGCAATGGGTATTACTCCAAAACCGAGTCAGGTACGAACAGTCCGGCCTCGTCGACATCAACCATCTCGTTGCCTCTAACCGAGTTCTCATCGATGCACTTGTCCTCGTCCGTCAGCGTCACGGCTTCCACCGTGATGTCCGCGTGTGCGCCAGTTCGCCAGCCGGTGTACCGTGTCGGCCAGCGTGCGCACCGTCTGGACCAACCGCAGATGATTTGGTCTAGCGCTTGGACACCGCCGTCGTCTGGGTGGATGCCGCCATCCGCTAGCACACCATCGCCGGGTGACGCCGCCCTCTGCAAGCAAATATCCGTTGTGGTTGAAGCGTTTGTCGTCCTGATGTCTACGCACGCTTCTATTCTTGTAGACAGTGTTGGGCCTCCAAGTGCAGAGGTTTGTAGAACAGCAGCAAGTTTCCCTCAAGTGAATCACCCAAGGTTTATCGAACTCAGGGAGGTAGAGGTCAAAGATATCCCTCTCAAGCAACCCTGCAATTAAGATACAAGAAGTCTCTTGTGTCCCCAACACACCTAATACACTGTCAGATGTATAGGTGCACTAGTTCGGCGAAGAGATATTAAAATACGAGTGATATGGATGATTATAAGTGGTAATTGCAATCTGAAATAAAAATGGCAGCAAGCAAACATGTAGCAGAACTGGTTGTAAACGGTGTTTCAATGCTTAGAAACAAGGCCTAGGGATCAACTTTCACTAGTGGACACTCTCAACAATAATAATATATTGAATACATAGATATTTCCTCTTCACTATGCTACTCTGAGTTATTCTCTCGTTGGATAACGAACACCAATCCACTGCGTAGGGTTATAACAGCACACCTTAAAGTCGCATTCCACATCTAGGGAACCCCACACTGTCAACTTGAGCGCCCTAAATAGTACTAGACAAACACCGCAATTTCATAGAGACATCCAACACAAATAATAACTCATGATAAGTATTCCTGTTATTTTTAGCCTAAGAGCCACACACGGGGCGCACACTGTCAACTTCGCACCGTGGGACAAAGGTGACTCCGGAGATTACATTAATAAAACACTTGAGTAGCATATAAGATATGAAGAGTAACATCTATGGATTCAACTAGATTACAAAGCTCCTGATCACATAAAGATCACACCATGGGAGAGAGAGATAAACCACATAGCTACCGTAGAGCCCTCAGCCCCGAGGAAGGACTACTCCCTCCTCATCATGGAGGCAGCAACGGCGATGAAGATGGCGGTGGCGTCGATGGAGATGGCTCCGGGGGCAATTCCCCGTCCCGCAAGGTGCCGAAACAGAGACTTCTGTCCCCCGAATTAGGGTTTCGGATGGCGGCGGAGCTCTAGAACTTTTCAGGGAATCGTCGATCCTTTTTGGTTTTCGGGGGTAGGAGCAATAATAGTCCAAAGAGCGTCGCGAGGTGGTGCACGAGGAGGCGACACACCCTCGACGCCGGTGGGCCCTTGGCCGCGCCGAGCCCACGTGTGGGGCCCTCGTGGCTCCACTTCGCCTCTCCTTCGAACTCCAGGTGTCTTCTGATAAAATAGGGGCCTCCGTAAATTTTCGTCCAATTCCGAGAATATTTCCAGACTAGCTTTTCTGGAATACAAAAACAGCAGAAAACAGGAACTGGCGCATCGGCATCTTGTTAATAGGTTAGTCCCAGAAAATGCATAATAATGGTATGAAGTGTATGTAAAACATGTAGCAATTGGTATAAAACAAGCATGGAACATCAAAAATTATAGATACGTTTGAGACGTATCAGCATCCCCAAGCTTAGTTCCTGCTCGTCCTCGAGTAGGTAAACGATAAAAACAAAATAATTTTTTAGGTGACATGCTACCGTCATAATCTTGATCATATAATATTGTAAGGCACATGTAAATGAATGAAGTGATCCAAGTCAATGGTCTATAGTTTGCTACCAAATAGATAATGAGTAAACAATGAATCACACAAGCTAAACGTTTTCATGAATAGTAGTTTCGAGACAAGCATCAAATTAGTTTTACATAAGAGTTAACTCATAAAGCAATAGTTTCTAATAAAAGGTATTTAATCAAGAAAAAGAAAGAATTAAGTTTCAGCATTTGCTTCAAATTTCAACATATTTATCTCAATGATATCGTCAACACAAAGTAGTATAACAAGTCCAATACGTAGCATATAACGCATGTTGTAACAAAGTTGACACTAGTGTTTGCTTGTGGAAGACAGAAAGAATAGGAAAACTGACTCAACATAAAAGTAAAAGAAAGGCCATTCGCAGAGCGAAGCAGGGATTAAGTCATGTGCTAGAGCTTTTAGGTTTGAAAAAATATAGAGATTGCATAAAATATTTGACACTCCTCCCAACCATGCTAACACAAGCCATGGCTAACCGAATCCTCGGTGCCTTCCATCAATCACATACCATGGAGGAGTATTGATGACGTGAAACACACGTTCGTTGGGAGACCCCAAGAGGAAGGTATGATGTAGTCAGCAGCAAGTTTTTCCTCAGAAAGAAACCAAGGTTATCGAACCAGTAGGAGCAGCAACTCTTCAGAAGGTTGTGAACGGCGCCAGAAAAATAGTGTTTTGATGGGAGTCTGGACTGTTGACGTGGAATCTGCACACAACACAATCAAACTAGTTTGCCCCAACGAAACAGTGAGGTTGTCAATCTCACTGGCTTGCTGAAAACAAAGGATTAAACGTATGGTTTGGAAAATGAGTATTAAATTGCAGAGAATGAAAAAGGAACAGTTTGCAGTTTGTGGTTGTTTAATCAATGTAAAAGAATAGACCGGGGTCCACAGTTCACTAGTGGTGTCTCTCCATAAAAGATAACTAACATGTTGGGTGAACAAATTACAGCTGGGCAATTGACGAATAGTGAGCGCATAACAATGCATATACATGACATGTTGACTACTATGATATTAATTGGGCATTACGACATAATACATAGAACGTTATCCAACAGCATCTATGACTAATAATCCGCCGCCGGGTTGTCATCCGAGTCCCCCGTTGGTATTAAGTTGCAAGCAACGGATAATTGCATTAAGTAAAGTGCGTAATGTAAACAAACACATATGTCCGTGGACATAGCATCGTTAGGTTATCCCTAGTGGCAACAGCACATCCACAACCTTAGAACTTTCTGTCACTGTCCCAGGTTAAACGGAGACATGAACCCACTATGTAGCATAAATATTCTCTCTTGGAGTTACAAGCATCTACTTGGCCAAAGCATCTACGAGTAACGGAAAGCATGCAAGATCTTAAATCTCTACTATATAATATAGCCAGAGGAGGTGTTGGTACGTCGTGGTTGTTTTGCATGTAAGCCCCTAGAGTTTAGGATAATCAACCCGCGCTCCAAATTTTAAGTCACAGTCATCGCACAGTTTTGCACTTAGCCCCTTATCCCCTCTGCTCTCTCTGCTCCAAGGGCGGCCGCGGCGAACTGAGTCGGGAGACGTCCATGGTCTCCGCGATAAGTTAGGCGAGCTCAGAGCGAGGAAAGTAGGGTCGTGGCAGACTGGTCTTGCAGCGGAGCGAGGCGCGGCTCGCCGGAGAAGGGGCGCAAGCTCTAGCCGACGGCCATGGCAGCGGGGCTCGTCGAGGATGGCGAGCTGGAGCGGCCTGAGCTGGAGGCGAGCTTGGTCGTAGGGAGATGGCCTTGGGCGAGCGAAGCAGATGGAGGAGAAGCTGGCAGCGGCCGTAAGGAGAGCGGCCGGCGGAGCTAGGACATGGCCGTCAGGCCTCACGATTTGAGATTGGGGATTACCTGAGATTGGGGAGAGCTAGCTCAGCACGAGATTGATGGGAAATCCCATCCCACCTGCACCCCTAAGCACCGCCCTCCTTCCGTTGAATAACGCTGATTTGAGCGAGTTAGCTGGTCTCAGATATCAATGGCACACTCATGTTTTATCAAGATGTATGCAGCGGCCGAACAAGTTGGAGGCGCTGGAGGTGAAGACCGTTGGCGATGTCTTTCCACGGAGCGCGGCCGCTCAGGAACTAGCTTTCCCTCTTCCCCACCCTCAGGATCGGCCCATGCGCGATTGCTGGCCGGCCGCCATGCTCGTGCTCGGTCCCTTGGTTGACCGCGCCACGTCGAGCGATTCAACGGCCTGCCTACAGCTCTGGCCGCTCATCGTCCCGTCGCCCCTACACCAGTCACCGGACAACACCATGGAGAGAGAGAGAGAGAGAGCAGGGCCGCTCCTGAGCAGTGGCGGCGACCACACAACGGCGGCAAGCAGGCACCAGGGAGGAGAACCGGCATCAGCACGCATACATACATATCTCTTCTTGTTAATCTTCTTCTTTCTATAAACTTCCTCTGATATGATCTGCTCTACTCTACATGTAGGCTGATGTCTGGTCTTAGGGCGTACATCGCAACCTAGAAGAGCAAGGTAAATACTGATTTACTACCCATCCATCCAGCAACAAAATGAAAAAAAGTATCCGTTCTTGATTCCTCAAGATTTCTGTCAGTTAATTTTGGCACTGTTGAAAACAGGATGTGCTCGTGTGTTGCAGTTGATGTCGTGCACGCCCCATCGATCTATAGCTGTTTGGTTTCCTCACCTATCCAGTTTGTGAGAATATAGATCAAGACTCCTGAGGTGGTACTGATGGTTAATTAGTTTCTTATAGTGAAATATATCGTTATTAATCATTCTGCTATTCTTTGTTTGCGTAGAATTGGTATTTTTCTTCCAGTGGTTTATTATTCGATAATCGCTCCAATCTCCTCTCTTAGAAGTTGTACTTGTTCAGGAAACATGCATGCAAGGGCCAAGAGGGAGACCATCGAGGCAAGGAGGAGGACAACAACCGTTTTTGAGGCCGCGCTGCTGCAGCGAAAGTCCAAGACCAACTCAATCTTGCTTCTCCTCGTCCTCACATTGATCAAAGTTGGTCTTCTCCCCTCCAGGAATACTATATGATGGAATGTTATTTTGCTTATGTGGATGGTAAGAGTCTCCTGAGGTCGTTTCTCCCATTACATACAGTGCAAACCTGTTAATCCTCCCTTCTCTGCTTGTTTGCAGACCATGACATGCAGTTTTCTGAGCCCCTGAATGGCCATCTGCCCGGATGCATAACACAACATACAGAAGGTGAAATTACAGTTTGTCATCTTTAAGTTTTACCTTCCCTTGTTTTTTAGCTAGATGACGACACAACACAGGGTGATACTACACAATATTGTTGTATTATGTTGAGATTAGCTTTTTTTCAGTACACGGTCAGTAAGCACTACCCCGTCAAATGATAGATAATGCCTCGGATCAGAGGCCGAGCCAACACTTTGCTCTGCCTTTTATCGGTACAAGCATTTTGAAGACCGTGATCCCTACTGTCGACACTGAGTCAGAAGCCAAGATCTATACACTGCAAAATACTAAGCATTTTTTTTTTGCTCAGTTCCCTCAGAATGAAAGAATCAAATCCATCTGGACATCCAAATGCGTCCCCAAGTTGAGGGTGTTACTAGGCTGCTACTGCTAGACAGACTAAACACCAAAGATATGATGGTTCGGAAAAATGGCATGAGATGGTCCTAGCTGTGTTCTATGTGACCTGGCCACATTAGAAACGAGAGATCACTTATTCTTTGCTTGTACTTTTGCCAAGCTCTGTTGGCAATCTGTTGGAGTAACCTGGAACAATAACTCTGATGTTACTAGAAGGGTGAGTGAGGCCAGGATTCAGTTTAACAAGCCGTTCTTCATGGGAAATCTATGCTTGTGGGCGTGGAATATATGGAAGGTTCGTAACGATCTGATATTCAGAGTTGTGGGGCTAACTTGGAGCAGTGGAAGATCAGCTCCAAGTTTGTGTAAAAGGATCTTGTTTTATATTTTTAATATAGATAACCTTTCTATAATGCTCTTCAAGATCCTTAGTGTAAAGTGTCATACACATAATTATGTCTGTTTGAAATTATTTGTATGTAAGAGAATCTACGTTCATGTTGTTTCTCTCTGTTTTTTTTCCGTGATGATCTTCGAACAATTGCTTAATAATCTCCAAATTTCTATTTACAAAAAATGCGTTCCAGGATGAGTAATGAGCTGCAGGAAGTTAGTGGCCTCGATTAGCTGCTGGAGGAGTTTGTGAGAATCAATCCTCACTAGACTTAGACTTGTGTAAATTACAGCATTCATTTAGGTAAATATCAGCCAGTTTTCATCAGTTTTATGATTTGATTGGTGGTAAAAGTGTTGTTCTTATATGAGGAAATTGTTCTCTTTACCTTCATCAAGTCCACATGCTGGCAATGGATGGAGCACAGGGGCAGTGTGCCATAATCAAAGTATCATTCTCCACAGGTGGCAGTGAATGAAAATTGGGATTTGGGGTATTGTATTATTCATCTTGTTGCCTTACTCTTTTAGCTACCAGTACTCTCATAGAATCATGATCCTTGACAATTTTTTTACTTTTGACAGATCGAATGCAGCTTGCAATGCTCGGGTGGCAAACTGCTATCATTTTATGTGTCAGGACCTCGCCCTCCCTGCTACCACTTACTCCGTGACATTCATGGATACCATGAAGGGTTGGACTCATATATTACATGGGATCAAGTGATGATAAATTTTAGTGCTATATATAATCTGGAGAATCGGTCCAACCAGGAGACCTTCTTGGACCAGACCTAAATGTGTGGTTTACATGCTTTGTGGTGTGGGTAGATCTTTTTCCTGATCCTGCATTTGTAGGTTTGCTCTCTATGCAAGGTCATGTAGAACTGCACACACTAAACGAAAGGCTTTCTTTTATGACCTTACAATATATTTCTCTCACATTGACACATTTTGAGAACAAAGGCTGCGACACTTGATACGAAACGAATGCGGCAAACAAGGCACACGTGTGCGAATAGTGATTTATCTGGTGTATCCTCCATGGATCTGAATAAAACAGTAAGGCAGACTAGAAGGCAAAGGGAAATAGAAGATAGAAAACACAGCGTAAAATATGGCTTGCACAAAACATATTCACAGCAATGCCACCGCCAAAGTGCTTACCGGTTCGGTCATAAGAAAAAAAGAATCCTCAATCCCGGTCAACCCCACCCAAATCGAACGCGCCACCTTAAGATTTGTTTCCCCTCCGTCGCCGGCGAGTGAGCGGAAGACCACCGTTCTTCCCCTTCCTCCTGTCCAGCCTGCTGCGCGCCGACGCCACCCCATCGAAGAGGTCTGCTACTCGTCTCCAGCGGGCGCGCACTGATGATCCCTCGACGGCGAGCGTGCTGCCCGGCCTGCCCCGACGAGATCCTCCCCTGCCAGGCATCGGCGCTCCTCGCATGTCCCGACGGAGATCCCGCATCCTACGATCCTCGTGGCGCCATCCCGCGGTCGTACGGCGCCGCCCCGACCATCCATTGCACCTCGCGCATGTCCAGGCTCGCTCCAGCCATGGTGCTGAGGTGGGGATTGCCTGCAGCCCATCGTCCTCGTGGCGCCATCCCCTTCCTCTGGATTGTGTGTGCGCGGCCGGAACATCCACCTCCCAGCACGCCCCAATCGATCTGAACTTTCACGCGCAGGTCTGAAACCTCCGCCGAGCGTCGCACCAGCACCATCGCTGGCTGGGTCACTACAGCAGGATGCGCCATGCACTTCACCTGTGAGATTCGACAACCCACGGCTTCTACGCTCCTGGTGTGGGTTTCAGAAGTTTTCATGATTGCTGCCTTGCAGCCTTGCAGGTCCTGCCGCTTTTGTCTCGTCACAACAGCTCCATGTAGTGCTCTTGTTTTCGTTTGGATAAAGCTGTTGCTGGCCTGCTGCAACACGATGCAAAAACAAAGAGCAAAAGATGGAGAGAGTTGGCATTTCTTTGTCAGTGCACAGTACAATTTATACTATTGGACCATGCTTCTTTTTTTTTATGGAAAACGGATGTTGTGAAAATGTTTTTAAAAGTTCAGTGTACGATATTACACTAAAAAAAATTCAATCAATTAGCTCGGTAAAAAAATGTTCACTTTGCATAGAAACAAAGTTCACATTGGATTTCAGACAAACTCGGTAAACAAATGTTCACTTTGCCGAGAAACAGATTTCACATTGGATTTCAGAGTGAGACCCATAAAGTTTAAATGAAGGTTCACTTGCTAATTTTTTTCACTCCGCAAGGGCGTGGGGCGGAGGTTATCGCAGGCGTTCTTCATCATCGTCTCCACGCACGCACGCTCACCTTTCTCGGCTCACCGCACAACGATGGCTTTCTCCATGGCCACCTCCACCGCCTCGACGGCCGCAGCGCTTCCCTCCGCCTCCTCCCGGCGCCGGCCACCCCCATCCTCCTCCACCCTCCGCTTCCCTCCCATCCTCTGCCGCACGCCTTGCGCCCCAGAATATCGCCTACAAGGGTCCGACCCCGACGGACAGAGCCGGCGACGGAGGTGTCCAGGTCCAGTTGGATCAGCGGACGAGCTCCAACACGGATTGGGATATTTCTCTTGGCGGTGGCAATACCGTAATATCTGCAAAGCGCAGGGGTAGAATCGGAAAAAGAAAATAAAGTACCAACACCTCCTCAAGCCATATTATTTCCCCATTCATATATGCCTCGTACTTGTGTCATAGAAATAGTCATATATGCCTTGTACTTGTGTCATAGAAATAGAAATGACACTTGGCAAGCAGAAGACATGGCAAGTGGCACTCGGAAAAGAGGTGGATCTCAACACTCAGTCCTAGAAAATCAAAGTATAACGGGAAGGTGTTTTTTTTCTTATAGAAGTAACAAATGCAAATTTTGATCTGCATTGTATGTTACATGTGAAAGTGAAAAGAATTAAAAACCCGTGGCAACACACGGGCACTTTACTAATATATACCGTAATTATTTGCATAGTCGATACCTATATTTGAACCTATACAGTTGTCCACATTCTTTATCCATGATTAAGCATGACCGATTTGATTTGGTCCCGTTGCAACGCACGGCATTTTGCTAGTAACATATAAGATAGATTGATAATCAACTTGACATAATATTCAATATTCATCGGATCCCAGCAAACACAACATGTAGCATTACAATAATATGATCTTGATCATGTAGGGCAGCTCACAAGATCTAAACATGATGGCACAAAGTGGAGAGACAACCATCTAGCTACTGCTATGGACCCGTAGTCCAAGGATGAACTACTCACGCATCACTCCGGAGGCAGGCATGGCGATGTAGAAGCCTCCGGTGACGATTCCCCTCTCCGGCAGGGTGCCGGGAAGAGGTTCTGAACCCTCCCGAGCTAGGGTTGACGACGGCGGCGTCTCTGGAACTTTTCGTGGATATTTGCTCAGGTACTTAGGGTTTTCGCGTCGGGGGGAATAAGTAGGCGAAAGGGCGGCGGCTGGAGACCCCCGGGGCCCACACCACCCCAGGGCGCGGCAGAGGGGGGCCCGCGCCCTGGCGTGTGGGGCCCACGTGGCTCCTCTCCGTCGCCTCTTTGGTCCGTCAGTGTGTTCTGGTAAAATAGGGACCCCGTGTAGTTTCGTCCAATTCCGAGAATATTTCCAGACTAGCTTTTCTGGAATACAAAAACAGCAGAAAACAGGAACTGGCACTTCGGCATCTTGTTAATAGGTTAGTCCCAAAAAATGTATAAAAGTGATATAAAGTAGATGCAAAACATGTAGCAATTGGTATAAAACAAGCATGGAACATCAAAAATTATAGATACGTTTGAGACGTATCAGCATCCCCAAGCTTAGTTCCTACTCGTCCTCGAGTAGGTAAACGATAAAAACAAGATAATTTTTGAGGTGACATGCTACTATCATAATCTTGATCATATAATATTGCAAGGCACATGTAAATGAATGAAGTGATCCAAGTCAATGGTCTATAATTTGCTATCAAATAGATAATGAGTAAACAATGAATCACACAAGCTAAACGTTTTCATGAATAGTACTTTCGAGACAAGCATCAAACAGTTTTGCATAAGTGTTAACTCATAAAGCAATAGTTTCTAATAAAAGGTATTTAATCAACACAAAGGAAGAATTTAGTTTCAGCATTTGCTTCAACTTTCAACATATTTATCTCATGGATATTGTCAACACAAAGTAGTATAACAAGTCCAATACATTGCATATAACGCATGTTGTAACAAAGTTGACACTAGTGTTTGCTTGTGGAAGACAGAAAGAATAGGAAAACTGACTCAACATAAAAGTAAAAGAAAGGCCCTTCGCAGAGGGAAGCAGGGATTAAATCATGTGCTAGAGCTTTTAGGTTTTTGAAAGCATATAGAGATTGCATAAAATATTTGATACTCCTCCCAACCTTGCTAACACAAGCCATGGCTAACCGAATCCTCGGGTGCCTTCCATCAATCACATACCATGGAGGAGTATCTATTTTTGAGAGGTGTTTGTTAATTGTCAACGAATGGTAGCGGGTGAGAACAGTATTCTACCTGTCGAACGGACTTTTAAGAGCGGCTCCCATGAAGGACGTTATTTCTACCAGCAAGGCAGATCATCCCTCTTTCTCTTTGGTTTACACACATTCAGGTATTTCACTGTTTGTCATTGCTTACTGATGAATCAGGGCAAAAGTGTGAAGAGAATTAATTGGTTAAAGTTGTAATTAATTGGGACTGGGCACCCCGTTGCCAGCTCTTTTTGCAAGTTATTGGATAAGCGGATGTATATGCCACTAGTCCAGGTGTAAAAGTCCACTCGACAAATAGAATAAAGAATAACCACACTAATTCCTCATGAGCTAGTAAACATTGACACAAAAAGGGAATAATAACATTTTGAATAATTTAAAGGTAGCACATGAAAAATTTACTTGGAGTGGCAAGGAAATACCACATATAGGTAGTTATGGTGGACACAAATGGCATGGATTTTGGCTCAAGGATTTGGATGCACGAGAAGCATTCCCTCTCAGTACAGAGTTTAGGCTAGCAAGGTTATGTAAGCAAACAAGAATATCAACCCGTACACCAAGTTTTATATGACAAACATATTGCAAACGTTATAAGACTTCATACCGTCTTCCTTGTTAACCAAACCCTGTTATTAGAAAATATCTAGACCTTAGAGGTACCACGATGCAAACCAAATTTTCAACAAGCTTTACGGTAGTTCTTCACTAATAGGCTTAACTCATGTGATGCACAATTTAATCATGATCTACTTGTTAACTCAAAACAATTGACAAGCATCAAGTTATCCATTTTAGTGATCTACAAGATTAAGCAAGTTTTTCCTTATACCAATTACCACATGCAACATTTTCTGAACCAACCAAACACCAATCAATTTATTTCATCAACTCTCCAAACAAATATAAGTGAAGCAAGAGAGTACTTTCTACAAAAGAAAGCTAATAGCTCTGACAAGAGATACATGAAAACAAGAGCTAAAAGCTGAACAGCGCTAGATATGAATACTCAACAAATATAAGTGAAGAATAGGAGTATTCTCATGAAAAAGCGGAGCGTGTCTCTCTCCCAATCAAGAATGCTAGGGTCCAGTCAAGCTTTATTGAAAATAAAAGTGCAATACTGAAAATAAAAAGCACACAGACGCTCCAAGAAAAGCACATATGATGTGAAAGAATTAAAATATAGTTTCACTAGAGATGACCTGATAATTTTGACGATGAAGAAGGGGATGCCTTGGGCATCCCCAAGCTTAGACGCTTGAGTCTTCTTGAAATATGCTGGGGAGATCCATGGGAGCCTCCCCAAGCTTAAGCTCTTCACTCTTCTTGATCCTATTATATCATCCTTCTCTCTTGACCCTTGAAAACTTCCGTCACACCAAACTCAAAGTAGATCTCATTAGAGGGTTAGTGCATAATCAAAAATTCACATGTTCTGTAAAGACGCAATATGATTTGTTACTTTAAACATTAGCTACAGCCACTGATGTTATGTGAAGCTCTTCCACCCAAAAAAGAATTTCACTCAACACTAGTAAAAGAGAGAATGCGAAAAATAAAAAGGCATAATCTGTCTAAAACAGAACAGTCCGCAAAGACGAATTTTTTCGAGGCACTTACGACGCTCAGATCGAGAAACTCTGAACTAATGAAAGTTTCAGACATTCATAAAGATTACGCACAAAAATTTCAGATTTTTTAACAATCTGGTGATTTTAGGAATTTCGTACAGTGAACAGCAAAAATCTGTTTCTGCGCAGCAATCAAAATTAAGCATCATCTTATCATTAGAGGCTACTCTTGGCACAACAATGCGAGAAAATAAAGATACAAAGGAGTTGCTACAGAAGTAAACAAACTCCTTGACTAATACTGAAAATAAAAGATAATGGGTTGCCTCCCAAAAGCGCTTTCTTTAATGCCTTTTAGCTAGGCATAGTGATTTTTATGATGCTCACATAAAGATGAGAGTTGAAACATAAAAGAGAGCATCAAGGAGCATATATAAAACATGTTTAAATCTAACACTCTTCCTATGCATAGGAGCCTTGTAAGAAAACAAGTAAATGAAGCACAAAGTGACTAGCATAGGAAGACAAAACAAGTGCAACTTTAAAATTTTCAACATAAAGAGAGGAGACTTAATATTATTGTGATATATGAAACCGTGTCTCCCTCTCACATAATAACCAGTAGGTTTTAAAGAAACCATCATATAAAAGCAACACAAGAGAAAGCTCAAAACTTTCATGACAAAGAGAGGAAATTTAATAACATGAAGATTTCTATAACCATATTTTCCTCTCTCAAAATAATTTTCAGTAGCATCATGAATAGACTCAACAATATAGATATCACATAAAACATTCTTATCATGATCTATAAACGCATAATTTTTATTAAGCTCAGAAATAGTGGGGTTATCAAACCCACTTTTGACAATAATAGTATAATTAATATCATTAGGCAATATAGGACCATCATCAAGAGCATTATCATATATAATTAGGGAGCACATTTTTCCTTTCTGCAATTTCCTCTTTTACTGAGTCAAGGAGGTTGTTTACTTCAAATTTATCAAAAGGAGATATTTCAATAGAATCATGACATTCAAAAGTATAGCATTCTTCCTCCTCCAAGCTTGGGGAACTAAAAATATCATTTTTATCAAAACCAACTTCCCCAAGCTTAGAGCTTTCCATGGCATTAGCAATAATGGTGTTCAAAGAATGTATGCTAATAACATTGCTACTATCATGATTGTTATGCAAATAAAGTTCCATAGGCTTTTTAATCTTCTCTTCGAACACTTCATGTCCCAACTCAAGATAAATTTCATAAAGCTCTCTCATGTTGTTTTCAGCCATAGGACTAGTTTCAAGGAAAGTAACCATTGATATCAAGTAAAGAGCTAGACATAATAACTAACAGAAAACAAAACTGAAAATAAACTAAATGCAAGTAACTAATTTTTTTGTGTTTTTGATAATTGAAAGCAAACAAGATAAAATAAAATAAACTAAGCAAGACAAAAACAAAGTAAAGAGATTGGAAGCGTGAAACTCCCCTTGCAGAAGACTGCTGTCTCCCCGGCAACGGCGCCAGAAAAATAGCTGTTGACGGGAGAGCAAACAGCAGTCTGCTGAAGCTTCTACTCCCCGGCAACGGCGCCAGAAAAATAGGCGTCGAAGGGGAGATAGGAGTCTGCTGAACCGAAGTGCTTCCACTCCCCGGCAACGGCGCCAGAAAAATAGCTTGATGACGTGAAACACACGTTCGTTGGGAGACCCCAAGAGGAAGGTATGATGTAGTCAGCAGCAAGTTTTCCCTCAGAAAGAAACCAAGGTTATCGAACCAGTAGGAGCAGCAACTCTTCAGAAGGTTGTGAATGGCGCCAGAAAAATAGTGTTGTTGATGGGAGTCTGGACTGTTGACGTGGAATCTGCACACAACACAATCAAACTACTTTGCCCCAACGAAACAGTGAGGTTGTCAATCTCACTGGCTTGCTGAAAACAAAGGATTAAACGTATGGTGTGGAAAATGAGTATTAAATTGCAGAGAATGAAAAAGGAACAGTTTGTGGTTGTTTAATCAATGTAAAAGAATGGACCGGGGTCCACAGTTCACTAGTGGTGTCTCTCCATAAAAGATAACTAACATGTTGGGTGAACAAATTACAGCTGGGCAATTGACGAATAGTGAGCGCATAACAATGCATATACATGACATGTTGACTACTATGATATTTAATTGGGCATTACGACATAATACATAGATCGTTATCCAACAGCATCTATGACTAATAATCCACCGCCGGGTTGTCATCCGAGTTCCCCGTTGGTATTAAGTTGCAAGCAACGGATAATTGCATTAAGTAAAGTGCGTAATGTAAACAAACACATATGTCCGTGGACATAGCATCGTTAGGTTATCCCTAGTGGCAACAGCACATCCACAACCTTAGAACTTTCTGTCACTGTCCTAGGTTAAACGGAGACATGAACCCACTATCTAGCATAAATACTCTCTCTTGGAGTTACAAGCATCTACTTGGCCAAAGCATCTACGAGTAACGGAAAGCATGCAAGATCTTAAATAACATATAAGATAGATTGATAATCAACTTGACATAATATTCAATATTCATCGGATCCCAGCAAACACAACATGTAGCATTACAATAATATGATCTTGATCATGTAGGGCAGCTCACAAGATCTAAACATGATGGCACAAAGTGTAGAGACAACCATCTAGCTACTGCTATGGACCCGTAGTCCAAGATGAACTACTCACGCATCACTCCGGAGGCAGGCATGGCGATGTAGAAACCTCCGGTGACGATTCCCCTCTCCGGCAGGGTGCCGGGAAGAGGTTCTGAACCCTCTCGAGCTAGGGTTGACGACGGCGGCGTCTCTGGAACTTTTCGTGGATATTTGCTCAGGTACTTAGGGTTTTCGCGTCGGGGGGAATAAGTAGGCGAAAGGGCGGCGGCTGGAGAGGCCCGTGGGGCCCACACCACCCCAGGGCGCGGCAGAGGGGGGCCCCGCGCCCTGGCCACGTGTGGGGCCCACGTGGCTCCTCTCCGTCGCCTCTTTGGTCCGTCAGATGAGTTCTGGTAAAATAGGGACTCCCGTGTAGTTTCGTCCAATTCCGAGAATATTTCCAGACTAGCTTTTCTGGAATACAAAAACAGCAGAAAACAGGAACTGGCACTTCGGCATCTTGTTAATAGGTTAGTCCCAAAAAATGTATAAAAGTGATATAAAGTAGATGCAAAACATGTAGCAATTGGTATAAAACAAGCATGGAACATCAAAAATTATAGATACGTTTGAGACGTATCAAGTATCTATTTTTGAGAGGTGTTTGTTAATTGTCAACGAATGGTAGCGGGTGAGAACAGTATTCTACCTGTCAAACGGACTTTTAAGAGCGGCTCCCATGAAGGACGTTATTTCTACTAGCAAGGCAGATCATCCCTCTTTCTCTTTGGTTTACGCACGCAGGTATTTCACTGTTTGTCATTGCTTACTGATGAATCAGGGCAAAAGTGTGAAGAGAGTTAATGGTTAAAGTTGTAATTAATTGGGACTGGGCACCCCGTTGCCAGCTCTTTTTGCAAAATTAGATTATAAGCGGATGTATATGCCGCTAGTCCAGGTGTAAAAGTCCATTTGACAAATAGAATAAAGAATAACCACACTAATTCCTCATGAGCTAGTAAACATTGACACAAAAAGGGAATAATAACATTTTGAATAATTTAAAGGTAGCACTTGAAAAATTTACTTGGAGTGGCAAGGAAATACCACATATAGGTAGTTATGGTGGACACAAATGGCATAGATTTTGGCTCAAGGATTTGGATGCACGAGAAGCATTCCCTCTCAGTACAGAGTTTAGGCTAGCAAGGTTTATGTAAGCAAACAAGAATATCAACCCGTACACCAAGTTTTATATGACAAACATATTGCAAACATTATAAGACTTCATACCGTCTTCCTTGTTAACCAAACCCTGTTATTTGAAAATATCTAGACCTTAGAGATACCACCGATGCAAACTAAATTTTCAACAAGCTTTACGGTAGTTCTTCACTAATAGGCTTAACTCATGTGATGCACAAATTTAATCATGATCTACTTGTTAACTCAAAACAATTGACAAGCATCAAGTTATCCAAATTAATGATCTGCAAGATTAAGCAAGTTTTTCCTTATACCAATTACCACATGCAACATTTTCTGTATCAACCAAACACCAATCAATTTATTTCATCAACTCTCCAAACAAATATAAGTGAAGCAAGAGAGTACTTTCTACAAAAGAAAGCTAATAGCTCTGACAAGAGATACATGAAACAGGAGCTAAAAGCTGAACAGCGCTAGATATGAATACTCAACAAATATAAGTGAAAAATAGGAGTATTCTCATGAAAAAACGGAGTGTGTCTCTCTCCCAATCAAGAATGCTAGGGTCCAGTCAAGTTTTATTGAAAATAAAAGTACAATACTGAAAATAAAAGCACACAGACGCTCCAAGAACAGCACATATGATGTGAAAGAATTAAAATATAGTTTCACTAGAGATGACCTGATAATTTTGCCGATGAAGAAGGGGATGCCTTGGGCATCCCCAAGCTTAGACGCTTGAGTCTTCTTGAAATATGCTGGGGAGATCCATGGGAGCCTCCCCAAGCTTAAGCTCTTCACTCTTCTCCATCCTATTATATCACTCTTCCCTCTTGACCCTTCAAAACTTCCGTCACAGCAAACTCAAAGTAAATCTCATTAGAGGGTTAGTGCATAATCAAAAATTCACATGTTCTATAAAGACGCAATATGACTTGTTACTTTAAACATTAGCTACTGCCACTGATGTTATGTGAAGCTCTTCCACAAAAAAAAAAGAATTTCACTCAACACTAGTAAGAGAGAGAATGCAAAATAAAAGACATAATCTGTCTAAAACAGAACAGTCCGCAAAGACGAATTTTTTAGAGGCACTTACGTTGCTCAGATCGAAAAACTTTGAACTAACATAGATATTTCCTCTTCACTATGCTACTCTGAGTTATTCTCTCGTTCGATAACGAACACAAATCCACTACGTAGGGCTATAACAGCACACCTTAAAGTCGCATTCCACATTTAGGGAACCCCACACTGTCAACTTGAGCGCCATAAATAGTACTAGACAAACACCGCAATTTCATAGAGACATCCAACGCAAATAATAACTCATGATAAGTATTCCTGTTATCTTTAGCCTAAGAGCCACACACGGGGCACACACTGTCAACTTCGCACCGTGGGACAAAGGTGACTCCGGAGATTACCTTAATAAAACCACTTGAGTAGCATATAAGATAATGAAGAGTAACATCTATGGATTCAACTAGATTACAAAGCTCATGATCACATAAAGATCACACCATGGGAGAGAGAGATAAACCACATAGCTACCGGTAGAGCCCTCAGCCCCGAGGAAGGACTACTCCCTCCTCATCATGGGAGGCAGCAACGGCGATGAAGATGGCGGTGGCGTCGATGGAGATGGCTCCGGGGGCAATTCCCCGTCCCGGCAAGGTGCCGAAACAGAGACTTTTGTCCCCCGAATTAGGGTTTCGGATGGCGGCGGAGCTCTGGAACTTTTCTGGGGAAATCGTCGATCCTTTTAGGGTTTTCGGGGTAGGAGCAATATATAGGCCAAAGGGTGTCGCGAGGCGGTGCACGAGGAGGCGACACCACCCCTCGACGCCGGTGGGCCCTTGGCCGCGCCGAGCCCACGTGTGGGGCCCTCGTGGCTCCACTTCGCCTCTCCTTCGAACTCCAGGTGTCTTCTGATAGGGGCCTCCGTAAATTTTCGTCCAATTCCGAGAATATTTCCAGACTAGCTTTTCTGGAATACAAAAACAGCAGAAAACAGGAACTGGCGCTTCGGCATCTTGTTAATAGGTTAGTCCCAGAAAATGCATAATAATGGTATGAAGTGTATGTAAAACATGTAGCAATTGGTATAAAACAAGCATGGAACATCAAAAATTATAGATACGTTTGAGACGTATCACGTCCGGCCCGTGCAGGCTGCCGTCCTTGTTTTTTTTTGCCGTTGTGGCCTAGCGCGTGGACGCCGCCTACAGCTTGTGCGCGGTCGTCCGCGAGGTCGCTACCGCCCAAAAGCACGCCGACGTCTACCGGAAGACGATAGCTGTCCTCGTCGAGCAAGCTTTCCTCCTCGAGCTAGCTGTCCTCCCATAACCATGAACAGATCCAAGCCACAAGGACGAGCTGGACGTGTAAGAGAAAAGTGAGTACGGCGTGGAGAAGGGAGTTTTTGCTCCGGCGTGGAGGCGTTACGGGCCACCAGTGAGGCCATGTCGCCGACGTTTGACGGCGGCACGAAGTCACGAAGACATCCACGATCAAGTGCGTGACGACATCGATGACCATGGTGTAGACGGGTGAAGTCGTGAGATCGCCTATTAATTTTTCTTCTCTCCTGCGGACGGAATTTGCTCTCGGGAGAGTTCGACGCCGCTCCGTCCTGGTTTGCTTCTTTCTGTCTCCCGTCATGGAGACGAAACAAACTCGCGTCGTGTTGCTTTTATGGGAACAACGTAGCCTGCTTGTACGTCATTTATAGGCCATGCCGAGTTGCCGATTTATTCGAGTCCTTGTACGACAGGGTGTCCTTAATCCAGCGATGGATTTGAAGGAAGCCAAACGGAGGAAGCGATCGAGCGAAAAAAGCAGACGACGTACGAAACCAAACGGACGAATCGAGAACCGGTTTTTTTAGCGTGGTTTTTTATGTACCACCACGGTCGCTTAAGTATACTAGTTGGCATGTACGTGCAACGCATGTTTTTTAAATTAAATGAGGCAATTTATCAGGGTTTATATGGATTACTTCTTTTACACTTTTGCATTCCTAAATTTTATATTAAAAATGACCGTAAACATCATGTAGCACACAAATCTCGTTGCTGTAGCGAAATACGCCCTCGGGCCTGATGGATTCTTGTGACGCTTGCTGAAGCTACACCCGCAACTTATAATACCGTAAAAATTTCTGGATGACAAAAATTATGCAGATGTTTCAAGTCATGAAAAAACATCCAAAAAAATTTGTGCTCGAATTTGTTTTGCAGCAAAGGATTATATTTGAAATTTGATCAAGTAGCTCCTCTCAAATTCCATGAAAGCACGTTTCTTACTGCAATTTCTAATCTTCAGTTTACTTCTTGCTCTCCATACTTCTACAAACATATTGGGGGAAAGTGGGGGTGCCAAACAGAGCGACCAAGTCGCTGGCCCAGCCGCACGCTGCATGACAGCGCCGCTGCTCCGGCGAGACCGGCCGCCTCCTTGCCGTGGCTCCCTCTCTTCTCTCCCTCTTCCATCCTGCTCCCCGGTTCTCACGCGCGCCCACGCGCGGGCTGCCTCCCGTCTTCTGCACTTCCATGTGCCGCGTCGCTCAGAAGCCGTAAATCTGACGCATGTGCGAGGAGAGAGCGTCGGCGGGGCTGCTCGGCTCGCTGGCAGGCATGGGCGCTACCGGCGTGTTGAGAGATTGAAGGCGAAGCTGCTTGGCTCGGTGGCCGTCGTGAGCGCTCCGGCGCGTCGCGCGGAAGGAGCCGAGGGAGAGTTCCTGGCGGGCTGGCTGCTTGATATGCGTCAGGCAGGAAGAAGAGCAAGCGCGCAAGTTCGTGGTAGCAGGGGCGCCCCGTGCGGAAGGTCAGCGGAGTGGAGGCCCGCGGTGCGGGAGGTAGGCGAGTAGAGGTGCCCGACAAGGGAGGTCGGCGTGGGCTGGACCGTGGACGCGGTGGGGATGCCTCTCGCCGGGCGTATCGCATCTCGTCCCCGCGGCGACCGCGACGGCCACTGTTGGAACGTTCTGTAGAAGACAAACAATATTGAACCGTACAAACAATACGGTGGCAATTTGATCGTATTATGTGATTTGGTGAGAGGGTAAAACGGTCCAAAACGGACATTGTTGAGTTGTCAAACATTGGGACGATCTGGGTTGTTTGATCGGATATTGAACGGTACAGATTTAATGTATCCGAACAAGTTTGCTCTTTTAATAGTAGTATAGATTATATAGTAGAGATACTACTATTAAAAGAGTAGTAGAGATACTACTATTAAAAGAGTAAACATATTGGGATACTTTAAATCTTGTCCGTTTAATTTTCGATCAACGATCCAGATTGTCCCGGCGTCGAGCACCAAACACTTTAAATCTTGTCCGTTTATTTTTTCGATCAACAATCCAGATTGTCCTGATGTCGAGCACCAAATAATTTTGATTTGCAAAACTGCTCAGCTGAGACCGTGCGTCGTGCGGCATAAACGAAGAAAAGACCTGATCGATTACAATTGATGAACTTCATCTCGATCGGTTCTTGTTGGCGTGGCCGTCTTCCACGCACGCCACCGCTCCCGCCGCAAGCCAAACGGCCGAGCAGCGGTCTTGCCTCTTCTCCGATCTCACGGAGACGTGTAATCTGGCAGCGATGTTCACGACCAACTGCTTCCGATGCTCATGCAACTAAGCGCGCGATTGCAAGCTCCGAATAAGCTGCTTCCGTCGTTCCGTCTACGGCTGCGGTTCCGTCGTTCCGTCTACGGCTGCGGCTCTGAATTTTCTCTAAACATGACAACATGTACGCAAAGATCGATCTATTTTTTAATCAGATCCATGAGCTAGCTCTCGCTACCTCCCATGGTATAACATCAGAAGATCGATGTGCAATTGTGCATGCATCATAAAAAACTAGCTAGCTTGATTATCCAGTGATTGGTTTTGCACGACACTATCCACGTATAATTATACCAACTTCTCTGTAATTTTTTCTCGCTAATTTTGTCTCCTGGTCAGGGACGGAGCCAGGAATCTAGCTTAAGGGGGGCAAAGTGAGACTGATTAGTGTTGTGATTTGCATGAGGGGGGCTAAACAAGCAAAAATTCTCTAAATTAGGAGCAGCCATGGCTAATATTATAAAGAAAGTCATGAGCATGTGGGGGCGGGGGGGGGGGGGGGGGGGGGGGGGGGGGGAGGGGGGGGTGGGGGGGGGGGGGGGGGGGGGGGGGGGGGGGGGGCGTAGCCCCTGCTCGTCCCCCCTTGTCTCCGTCCCTGCTCCTGGTTGCAGTATCAGTCACGGTGGATAACCGGTGAGGCCGTGGGCGCTCGCAGGAAGCTCACGGTGGAGGACCGGTAGCATGTTGTAGAGGTTTCTCAACGGACGGTGCATGATGCGGGGTAGAGAGGAAGGGCCGTAGCTGCACACGATGTGGAGTAGGGAGGCGACGACCACGTACAAAGAGAGCGATGGATGCGGTGGGTAGCGCGCGAGGCGAAGGCTGGCGGCGTTTGCGCGTGAGGTGGGAGTAGGGAAGTCGAGGCCGGCATCCCTCGCTGTCATGAAGGTCTGGTCAAAACTCAGAAATCTCAGGTGGCACGTGGTCGTCGAGATTTTGGGATGAGCAGTCCACGACCCTACACTGCTACGCGGTCGACGTGATACCGCTGGTCCGCAGGTGCTCCTCCTTCCTCCCGCAGGTGTAGTTTCGGCAAGCGTCATGTGAATCCCACTGGGCCAAGGGTATTTTCTGCGACACGGCAATGAGGCTGACGACGACCTTCATGGTCGCTTCTTCCTCCATGCGTTTTTCTTTGCAATATAAGTTTTAAAACCGATGTAAAAGTAAAAGACATAATACATGTAGATCCTGATATGTTATTTCCTACTTGTAAATTGTCCCTCTCTTTGGTTATAAGATTGAGCGCATGGAGCGAGTGACGAAGATGGATGAGCTAGATTAGATATAAGATTTCAGAAAAATAAATAAAAATATAGTGGCAAGCCTCTGTTTAGCAATGAACTTTTGAAGCCAAGCATTATATGTGTGTGAATGATGTTTATTTTTTGTGATTGTCATTTTATTATCACCACTAATAAATATACTTTGGTTTTTTTGGATTAGAAAAACTTGATTTTCTCTAAAATTTGGACGATGATGATAGTTTGTTTACATTAAAAGGCGAATAAATTGACTTTTCATAGATAAGGCATTTACGTTCATATTTGGTTTGATGAATAAACTGGCTTCACCTTCGTGACGATTTCCTATATTGTCAGTTCACTTCGATAATTTAATTGGATTAGACGTATACGATGATTTGCTAATGCATGTCTTTATATTATACGTGTGTTGCACGTGCCCTTCCACTAGTAGTGTTTAAGTTTTGAAATTGTACCAAAAGCGTTAGTACGCCATTAATTTTTCGTGAAAACCAACCTATACTTCTTTTATGTTTCAATTTCATCTATATATAGCATACCAAATAATCCAAATTTATTTATATTTCAATTTCATCTACTATGAATTTACTTTTTTGGTTATATATTAATTGAAGTTACTTCTTAGTAACCTTCACATTAGATTATTTCCTTTTTCTTATGGACATTATCTGATTTTTCTAAAAAATACTTGAGTTATCCTCTCAATATCTACTTCACCTGCTTTCCACCGTTAGTCAACACACGGGCAGTCCCTTTTCCTCAATGAAGAGCAGCGGCAGCACAACCAATATTTTTCTTTTTTTGCATATTCAATGTTTTTCTTGCACACGCAAGACACAATTCCCTCTCACTCTTCCCTATCTTCTCCACCAGAGTTAGCCACTCTATCTACTCACTCTCTGCTGGTTCTCCCAAAATCCCCACTGCTACGATCTCGGTGCCGTGCGCCTCAGTTCCTGGTTCAAGACTTAGTCCCGTTAGCTGCTGTTCCACGCCCATTGCCCCTTCCCCTGCCTCCCCGTCGCTTAACTGAATTCAACGCAGGTCATGCACCAGGAAGAGGACGGGGCATCCTACCATAAAAGCCGATAATTTTCTGTGATTGCATCATGATTAAGCAGCGGTGACAAGAATGAGAACATTAATACGTCCTTTTAATATGGGAAAAATTACAAGGTAATGTGCTTCTTTTTATTCATATATCTCAGCCAACATAGCTTTTTCTTTGCAGATTCATACATACATAGATCTCCATGTATGCTTGAATAAATTAGGATCATCTAGCAGTCCCTGTAGCAGAAACAGCGGCGTCCAACGCCACGACACTTGCCTCCTGTGTAACCCTTCACCATGCAAGCAATTTTGCACTTAGAGCTGAGTATGCACCGTCCCACGAACGTGTGATTAGTGTATAGCACTTCTTCGCCAAAGCTACTTGCAGTAATCCATGGTCATCTACATGAACAAAATAAGACAAAACTAGTTATCTCGCATAATTCTAGCAGCATTATCTATAGTTATGTTGGATAATTTCAGTGGCTTTTACCTGGGGTCGCAAGAAGCAGGAGAACAACCATGAACACCTTCATGGACAAATCCATTGCGATTTCTTATAAAAGGTGAATTGGTCACGCTAGATTGTATGATGTAGTATGTAATCAGTAGAGGATGGAGATGGCAGAGCGGTGGTTTCTACTTTATACTCGTAGCAGAACACATATTTCCCTGTTGCTTCTAGGTAAAGAAAATAAATTATTATAGGGTAGTGTAACTGACAACTGAAATTAAATCCATCAAAACCTTCCATCTTTAGCGCAACAAAACAACAACTTTCCATAATTTAAATTAATAGATGCCCATGAGGCTACCGTGTTTTAGAACCCTAATAAATATCATTAATGGTTGGCTATTTATCATTAGACTTAGAACTATTTATTTCTGGATGACAATCATAGTCGTTTGATGGTCTTCTTGTCGGTTTTCATTTATGCAAATGTCAATATTTCGATCGAATGATTCTTAATGTCGACTTCAATAGTTATGCCTTAGTGGTCCGATAAATAGCAAAAGTGACATTATACCTTGGATTTTAGGACAAAATGTTTCTTGCTATTTTCATTCTATCACTTAGCAGAATGCAAAGATAAGATAGTTATTCTTCGTCATAACAATTTGACCATTTGTCCTACAACTAGGAAATAGTGGAAAAAAGTAGCCACGACGTCTCCACGTGGCATTTACTAGACTCAGTTAAGGCTACGGGATGAATTCCTGTGCCCTGCAAGTTTATCGTGATATGGGGAATATAGTTGCCTAGACAATACCCAAAAGAACGAAAAATATCTTTCTTGAGAAAAATTGTCCTAAACAAAATTCTTTTTCAGATTTGGTGTGTTGATGGTGTAACAATGTGTACAACATAATATCTAACCCTGGCCAATTTCAAGGTTGCTCCCGAGCGAATTGGGAGGCCACCACCGCTGCCACCTAGAGAAGGCACCCACAACCTCCCAAACCCCTCGCCACCACCTAAGGGTGCTCCTACTCTACGCGTTACGCGGAGCAGACCACGCTATGCGCACCCGCCTGGCGCTTGGGCCGCATTTCTCGCCCAGTTCCGGCCGTTGAGTAGCATCTCCTTTTCACGTGTGGGATTTGCTTTTTTACATGCGCTTGGGAATGTCTGGTTCACTCTTTCGTGATCAGTGGTCCACGTTTCTTTGTTCTGCTTGTTTATTTGTGCTATGTTGTGTCACGTGTACTAATGAGTGAAGGTTAAAAATGCATATATATGTATACACACAATATAATTTCAATTTAAAATAAACTGTACATGAAACTACGTGCGTCCACGGGTTTTGAATTAATTTACTGATTCTGGTTGGTTCGAAAGGTAAAAATATTTAGATAATAGGAAAATAAAATGTGTTGCATCTCTGTAATCGCAGTAAAGAACAAGAAAAATGTGCTAGCTTTTTAATCTAATTTGGTCTTGAACGATTTTTGAAAGATCCGTTGAACATAATTTGGTATTGAACGATTCTGTAAAACTCCGTTGAACAGAAACTTGGTTTAAAACGGATTTTAGAACGATTTTTGAAAAACATGTTGAACGTATTTTGGTCTTGAACGATTTTCGAAACACCCGTTGAACATAATTTGTTATTAAACGATTTTGTAAAACGTTGAACAGAAATTAGGTTTAAACGGATTTTGGACCAACTTTTGAAAAACATGTTGAACGTAATTTGTTCTTGAACGATTGTGGAAAGACCCATTGAACAGAATTTGGTATTGAACAATTTTGTAAAACTCGTTGAACAAAATTTGGTATTGAACGATTTTGTAAAACTCTGTTGAACAAAAACTTGGTTTAAACGGATTTTAGAACGATTTTTGAAAAACATGATGAACGTAATTTGGTCTTGAACGATTTTTGAAAGACCCGGTGAACATAATTTGGTATTGAACGATTTTGTAAAACTCCGTTGAACAGAAACTTGGTTTAAACAGATTTTGGAACAGTTTTTGAAAACATGTTGAACAAGATTTGGTAACCTTGAACGTAATTTGGTCTTGAACAATTTTAAATATGAACAAAAAGGCCGATGAACGAAATCGATTTTTGAACGATTTTAAAGAAGGGAACAAAAAAAAAGGTCTATGAACGGAAAATGTTTTTGAACGGTTTTTAATATGTGAACATAAAAAACACTGTGAACGAAAACTATTTTTGAACGATTTCAAAAATTAGTAGAAAATAGCGGTGAATAAAAATGATTTTTGAACGATATTAAAAGTGAACAGAAAAGGCCGATGAATGAAATCGATTTTAGAAAGGTGAACAATAAAATTCTATGAACAAAAATTATTTTTAACAATTTTTAAAAACTGAACAGAATAAATCTATGAACAAAAATTATATTTGAACGACTTTTAAAATATGAACATTTTTAAATTTGAACATTTTTCAAAAAAGTAAAATTTAAAAAAAACTATAAAATAGTATCTAAAAATAAGAAAGAACGAAAAAAGAAAAGCCAAAAAAAGGAAAAAAGTATATAAAATTAGAAAAAGTAAAAAAGAAAAGACAAAAAAAAGAAAATGTAAAAAGAGGAAAAAAAGTAAATAGAAAGGAACATGAAAAATGAGAAAATAAGAAATAGTACAATATAAGTAAAGCAAAAAATAAAACAGAAACTAAGAAAAAAAAAACCAAAAAATAAAAACGAAACGAAAAAGGAAAAGGAAAAGCAAACAGAAAAAAAATGAACACAAAAGACAATAGAACCAAATGTGGCTGGAGGTGCTCTTATTGGGCCGGCCCACTGCGCGATGGGCGTGGGCGGAGCCATCATATCTCCGCGTGCCGGTACGCGGAGATTAGGATTTGCCCCACCTAAGGCCTTGTTTGTTTCTCAGGGATTTGTGGGGTTCAGTGGGATAAACCTGGCCCATTCCCGAAACCCCAGAGTAAAAAAAAAGGTGTTTGTTTCTCGTGGTTTTAGCCCGGTATTTTCACCACCTCCTCCAAACCTGGCCCAAACCCCCCAATCCCAAAACGGGAGACCTACCTCGCGTTTTCTCCAAACGCGAGCGAGAGAAAGAGGGACGGGCGGCGCGCACGCAGCGACGGCGGCGCCGTGCGGAGGAGGGACCAGCCGGCGGCGGAGGGAGAGGGACGGGAGGCGGTAGACGTTCTTGGACTCGTCGACGCGTTGCCTTTCTTGAAGCTCCGGGACTCGTCGCCGGATCCCACCGCCGTTCTTGGATCGTCGAGGCGGCGTCGCCGTTCTTGGCTACTCCGGTATGCTCTCCTCTCCTCTCTCTCTCTCTCTCTCTCTCTCTCTCTCTGTGGATCGAACTCTGGATCGTTCCTGTCCGGCGCTTTGCTTCGGTTCCAGCTCCAACTCCAGCCACTCTCCCATCCTCGCCTTTGCTCGCCTAGATCTGCACTCGCTGGCTATTAGGGGATACTCTTTCTGTTGAATCGCCGTTTTTTTTAGAAAAACAGGGCTCTGTTGAATCACCGTGTGGAGGTTGTTAGTACTAGCAGAGATTTGAATCTGATGGCAATGGCCAATGGCTCTTCTGTGAGCTTCTCTCGGGCCATGATAATTCGGGGTTTAACATTTCCTACTTCATGCACTTGATACTGTGCTCATGCTCTGGTAGTTTGTTCCGTAGCATAATATCACACAACACCTTTTCCGTCATGATGATGAATTGTTTTCTTCTTCATTTTGCAGTTCCGGACAAGAATAGCTTCAACAACAGCATCTCAGATCATCAAATAGGTGTGACTTCCCTCTGTACTTCGCAAGATATATAGTGCAGTTGACAGGACATAGCAAGATTGGTTGTTTGGTTTCGTACAACAAACATTATTGCATCAGATTGTTACCTATGAAAACTGAAAGGAAAGAGCTCCGGTCAGGCGATAATCCTCTTTCAAATGAAATAGGAAAAACACCCAAAAACGTTTATTGTATAATCGTATATGTGTTAGCTGACCGTACTCAAAATAGTTCAGAGGCACCTCTGTTTTTATGTGGGTGTACAGCAAACGATATTAAGCCATCTTTTGATGCTATGTGACCGATTTATTTTGTAAATTTGGGGTCCTACTTAAGCAAAGCAAACCTTCTTGAGGTCCATTATTGTTACCCATTTTTCAAGCCTCTCGAATGAAAGACCCATAATTTGTCAATTCATGTCCTTTCGTTACATCTGGAATTTTGTCTCGGAGTACATGTTTTTGTCACGATATTGCATTATATACTTGTCTCGTGATAGTCAGCGTCCAGCTTTTGCTAATCTAGCTCCTGTTGCTTGCATCATCTTGTTTTCCTGCATTTTATACTTGCATTATTCTTGCCAGGTATTAACTTTGTAGTACTTCTCTTGGCATTAACTGCAAGTACGAGAGACTAGTTAAATTAGAACTGCAAGTATCTCTTGATACTTTAGCTATTGCTGTTTACTAGCTATTGATACTTTAGCCATGTACGAGAGACTAGTTAAATTAGAGCTGATAACATTAGCTATTGCTGTTTATGTGCATGCTTGGTGGTATGTTGCTACGCAAGAACTTATCTCGATACTTTTTGTATGGTGCGTACTAGCTGCCTGGCCACTCTGTAGCAGCTAGCTTCGGTCCTTAATGATCTGAACAAATTAAACAGCAATGATGGTACTACTACAAGTTGTTAATGATGATTTGCATGCTTACAGGCTATTCGCAATGCTCAGGAGCTCTTAAGGCCTTATTTGGTACTAGATTATTTAGGGGATTGGTGGGGATAATCCTCTAGTGGATTGGGTGAAACCCCAAACTTCACCCAATCCCCTTGGGGATCCAATCCACTAGGTAGGGGTAGTGTATTGGATCCCCTAGGGGATTGAGAAAAAATGAACTAGAGTTTGAGGATTTGTGGAGAAATGTGGGGATAATACCTGTCCAATACACTAGAACCAAACAATGTTTTGTGATATGTGGGGATTCAGAGGTTTGACCGGGATAATCCCCACCAATCTCCTAAAATACTCTACTACCAAACAAGGCCTAAAGGTTGAAAGGAAGAAAAGAAGCAATTTTAAGAAGAGTCTTATCTAGTTGTAATAGAAAAAATGTTGGAAATTAATGTTGACTACCGTTGCAAATTAATTCTGGTTGTAACAGAAGTGATTATTCGAATGATGGAACTGTTGGATGTTTATTTTTAAGGCTGTCGTGTTCATGTGTCTAGCAGTAAAAATTGAATCTTTTATAATGCATGTCTTTTGAGATTATCATATTTGTGTACCAATCCCTGTCTACCGTTTGTTTTGTGAGGATTGGGGATTGGGTTTGGCGTTTGGAGATTTTTGTGGGGATTGGGTGTGGGAAGAGGTTTTTTCCAATCCCCTAGAGGATAAACCCCACCAAACCCCAAAATACCTTAGAAACAAACATGGCCTAATGGTTGTCGGCAGAGGCGGGGCACCCTCTGTATGTTGTTTTACTTCCTTTGGGAGGCCACCACCGCTGCCCAGCCTTCCTCGGCGCAGCCATCGGCGCTGCCGCACTCTGCTCTGCTCTGGTTACCCCAACTTGTGCCTAATCCAAAACTCGTGCCGGCGAGCTTCAGCCAAATTCAGCGACCTAGGCAACAAGTGGGAGTCCCCCGATGGTCGAGTCGCGTCGGCCAGCGGCAAGCGCGCGGCGAGCAGGGCGCTGGAGTGACCGGACAATGACGACGCGGCGGCTGGAAGGGACGAGGAGAGGAAAGAAGCGAGGCCAGGCCAGGCGTCCTCTTTGGAACGAGGAGAAGAAAACGCCCCACTAGTCTGCCGAGCAGCAGCCCTGTAACTTTGGACCGGTCTGCTTGACGATAGAAACTGGTGGCCAGGCCTGGGCCGATCGGTTCGGTTTCTTGGTTTTTTGAATAGTTCGGTTCGTTCAAATTTAAATTGATGACCGATCGGTTTTCTGAAAAATATATAGCCGAGACTTCGGATAACGGAGACACTAGCGGCCCATATTATTCCGTGATTACATCACGATTAATGCAGCAGCGGAGACAAAGGTGAGAACATTATTGGATCCTTTTACCATCGGGGAAATTCACAAGGTTATCTGATTCTTTTTATTCATGTATATCGGCCAACAATTAAGCGCTTTTTATTCGGAGATTCATACAGACATATAGATCTCTATGTATGCATGAATAAATTAGGATCATCTAGCAATCCCTGTAGCAGGAACAACGGCGTCCTAAGCCACGACACTTGCCTCCTTTGTAACCCCTCTCCCTGCAAGATTTTGCGCACTTAGAGCTTGTTATGCACAGCCCCACGTACATGTCATTCGATGTCCAGCATTCTTCGCCAAAGCTACTTGCAGTAATCCATAGTCATCTACATGAACAAAATAAAACAAAACCAGTTATCTCGCATAATTCTAGCAGCGTCGGCTATCAGTTATGTTGGATAATTTCAGTGGCTTTTACCTGGGGTCGCAAGAAGCAGGAGAACGACCATAAACACCTTCATGGACAGATCCATTGTGATTTCTTATAAAAGGTGAATATGGTCACGCTAGATTGTATGATGTAGTATGAGAGAAGTATAGGGTGGAGATGGCAGAGCGGTGGCTTGTGTTTTATATACTTGTAGCAGCACACAGATTTCTCGGTAGCTTCTAGGAAAATCAAACAAATTAATGTAGGGTAATGTAACTGATATCTGAAATTAAATCCATCAAAATCTTCCATCTTTAGCGCAACAAAGCAACAACTTTCCATAATTGAAATTAATATGTGCCCATGAGGCTACCGCGTTTTAGAACCCTAATAAATATCATTAATGGTCGGCTATTTATCATCAGACTCGGAACTATTTATTACTGGATGACAGTCATAGTCGTTTGGTGATGGTCTTCTTGTCGGTTTTTCATTTACGCAAATGTCAATATTTCGATCAAACGATTCTTAATGTCGACTTCGATAGTTAAGTCTTAGTTGTCCGAGAAATAGCAAAAGTGACATTATACCTTGGATTTTAGGACAAAATGTTTCTTGCTATTTTTATTCTATCACTGGACATAATGCAAAGACAAGATTAGTTATTCTTCGTCATAACAATTTGACCATTTGTCATAAAATTAGGAAATAGTGGAAAAAGTAGCCACGACGTGTCCACATGCCGTTTACTAGACTCGGTTAAGGCTACGGGATGAATTCTTGTGCCCTGCAAGTTATCGTGATATGGGGAATATAGTTGCCTACACAATACCCAAAAGAAAGAAAACATATCTTACTTGAAAAAAATTGTCCTTAAAAAAAATTCTTTTTTCATATTTGGTGTGATGATGGTGAAACAATGAGTGCAATATAATATCTAACCGTGGCCAATTTCAAGGTTGCTCCCGAGCGATTCGGGAGGCCACCACTGCTGCCACCTAGTGAAGGCACCCACAACCTCCCGAACCCCTCGCCGCCACCTAATGGTTGTCGGTAGTGCCGAGGCACCCTCTCCACGTTGTTTAACTTCATTTTCCCACACCTTGCATGGACGATCCTTGCTTCATCCCCACCTCTTCATTAGTGCCTCGTTGAGCCCCCAAAAATTGTCGTTGGCTCTGTATCGACCTGTTCCACGTATACCTTCCTGATGTGCGAACACACGGGTAGATTATGTCTTGGCGGTGGATCAGACACTTCTCTTGCCTTCCCTTCAAGCACGACGGGCGGTCGGTTTTGGTGAACTGGTGAGGTGGGACTGAACATCCCACCCCGTCTATCTCAAATTATTTATAACTAACAATTACCAAATATTACTATTCCATTTTTTTTCAAATGGCAGCGGTGCTATGTGTTTTCGGCCTAATAAAGATTTGGATTCTACATTTTTGAAGCACTGTATGTGACGAAACGGGAGATCCTACAGTACGGCCCGATAGTTTTCCATTATTCCATCATGATTAAAGCAGCGACGACAAAAGTGAGAACAATATTGCATCCTTCTACTATTGGGGAAAAATCACAAGGTTATGTGATTCTTTTTATTCATGTATCTCGGCCAACAATTAAGCGCTTTTTCGTCGGAGATTCATACATACATATAAATCTCCATGTAGGCATGAAGAAATTAGGGTCATCTAGCAGGGTCTGGAGCAGAAACAGCGGCGCCGGAAGCCACGACACTTGCCTCCTGTGAAACCCTCTTCCATGCACACGTTTGCGCAGTTAGTGCGGCGGAAGCAATATCCCTCGAACTTGTGGCTCTGTGAATAGCACTCCCTCGCCAAAGCTACTTGCACTAATCCATGGTCCTCTACATGAACAAAATAAAGCAAAACCAATTATCTCACAGAATTATAGCAGTGTCGGCTATCAGTTATCTTGGATAATTTCAGTATTAAGTGCATGTCTACCTGAGGTGGCAAGAAGCAGTAGAACGACCATAAACACCTTCATGGGCATATCCATTACGATTTGTTATGAAAGGTGAAGATAACCACGCTAGATTGTATGATGTAGTATGAGAGAAGTAGAGGGTGGAGATGGCAGAGCGGTGGCCTGTGTTTTATACTTGTAGCAGCACAAAGATTTCTCAGTTGCTTCTAGGCAAAGCAAACAGATTAATGTAGGGTAATGTAAATGACATCTGAAATTAAAGCCATTAAAACCTTCCATATTAAGCGCAGCCTGAGCCAAGCAATAACTTCCCATAATTGTCGTATGGCCAAACTACCTATGATTAATGGATGGCCATTATAATATGTGTTTTAGTACTCCCACCATCCTACTTTTGAAGCCACAATTTACAATTCGCTGCGACCAAAGTGAGGGCTGATTGGCCATACGAAATCTATCTCCTCAATATTTCACCAATTAGCACTCCCATGTTTAATGTCAACATTAACTACGGAAAGGCCAGACCCAATCGGGATGATTTGACCGTGCATGCACTGGTCAAGTCTATCAAAGCATGCATGCAAAACTGGTCACCCCTAATTAAATGCTCTTAATTAATGCTAATTATGCCTAATTAAAGCAAATAGATTATTATAAGGTAGTGTAACTGACAACAGAAATTAAATCCATCAAAACCTTCCATATTTAGCGCAACAAAGCAACAACTTTTCATAATTGAAATTAATAGATGCCCATGAGGCTACCTCGTTTTAGAACCCTAATAAATATCATTCATGGTTGGCTATTTATCATCAGACTTAGAACTATTTATTTCTGGATGACAGTCATAGTCGTTTGATGATGGTCTTCTTGTTGGTTTTCATTTACGCAAATGTCCATATTTTGATCGAACGATTCTTAATGTCGACTTTGATAGTTAAGTGTTAGTGGTCCGAGAAATAGCAAAAGTGACATTACACCTTGGATTTTAGGACAAAATGTTTCTTGCTATTTTATATTCTATCTGGACATAATGCAAAGATAAGATTAGTTATTATTCGTCATAACAATTTGACCATTTGTCCTACAATTAGGAAATAGTGGAAAAAAGTAGCCACGACGTGTCCACGTGGCATTTACTAGACTCATTTAAGGCTATGGGATGAATTCTTGTGCCCTGCAAGTTATCGTGATATGGAGAATATAGTTGCCTAGATAATACTCAAAAGAACAAAAAACTATCTTACCTGAGAAAAATTGTCCTAAAAAACTCTTTTTCAGATTTGGTGTGTTGATGGTGTAACAATGAGTACAACATCCTTACAACTAATATGCTCCCTAGAATTCATCTGATCTCCTTGCTTCCCACAACCATCAATGAAACAGCGACACGTCATCTATAAGGTGGAGCCTACTAATCTCTCTTCATGTGTGTATGTTTTAAAAAATAATCTTGTGCATACGATGTTCTGTTTTTTTCTTGTGCATACTTTTTATTACTTTTTCCGTCGAACTATCTCACGCTTTCTTTGTAAGAGCTCTCCTACAGCAGGTTCCCACCTCCCTCGGGTGGAAGAGTACGAGCGGGAAACATTGACGCTGAGACAATCTTCGCGTGACGCACTTCATCGCTATTAGCCCGTATCCTCGATTTACTTGTTGTGCTCGCCCCTTCTGCCATGTGAGTTTTGAGTTAGAGGGACCAATGTGTGTACAACCCACTTCCTCGATGTGGAGTGAGGCGGGATTAGGGATCCATATGTCGTCCTTCTGGTCGCCACAATAGTTGTCTTTCTTGCCCGAGATATGGAGGCGGTGCCGAGTTGGTTGGTGATGCCCACAAGTATAGGGGATCGCTGAAATCTTCGTTGGGAAGTATTACCCAAATTTATAGTTCGACACGATGGGAACACAAGAATACCAATAAGACTTTGGCAATTGAGGCGTCACTCTCAACCACACCTGTATATCAATAAACTTGCAGCAGTGATAGTGATGGCAGTAGTATGATTCAAGTAGCAAATAGAACAGCAGTAGTGAACAAGGGTTTCCCAGTTTTCACCGGAAAAGTGAAAGTGTAACTCAGAGATTTAAAACGTAGGCATGAGGTGATAGCGGGGTGTTGCATGAATAAGATTGATCATATAATAAGATATAAGTAGCAATGGGACTTATCTCTAACTCCGATATATGTAGGTATGTGTTCCATAATTAGTTGTGCGTACTAACCAAGAGAATTTGCACAACATCTATTGTCCTACCTGCCCATTTCACCGGGGCCAACTTGGAACTACAGGTAATTAAGGTCTACCCTTTCGAATAGCCCGGAACAACGCATTAACACTTCATGAACACATAGAATCCTCAAACTAAAACATCTCCCCTTGTTTTCCCTATACTATCACTTTTAGGGTTCGCAGGTTCAACATAATAGCAGGTGATACACTTTGCAGATAGATACCAAACTCAATTATATGATGAAGCAAAATAAGTTCAGTACTGAAATCATGCCACTCGGGCCCTAGTAACAAGCATTAAGCATAGCATAAGTGCATCAACACAATACAAAAATATCCTCAAGATAAACCCCTAAGATCTCGGACAACGGGTATCATTACATGATCAATCTCATCCAATCCCCATCCACCTCACATGCCTACAGCGGACTACTCACACATGGTGATGGAGAGGGAGCTCATGGTCGATGGAGATGAAGACGGTGAAGATGGCAGTGAAGACGGTCTCCGGATCCCTCCACCGGAGGAGAAATCCTAGATCAATTTGTCTCCGAAAACGAAGATCGTGGTGGTGGCGGCGGTGTGTTTCGCGAAAGCTCCTCCCCTTCTAGGGCACCCACTTTTTCGTATATATGAGGGGGTACGCGAAAAGCCGAAGGAGAGGCGGCGCCCGAGGCCCAATTGGGGTGGGCCCACGCGGCCAGGTACAGGGGCCGCGTGGGGCCCCCTCTTTTGGCCCTCGAGCGCTCCCTCGTGTCCATCCTTTGCCCAATGTCCTCCTTTTCCATAAATATTGACGTGGTATTTTTCCCCGATTTAATTTCCTGCAAAAATAGCCAGAAAGGAGACTTTGCTAAAAACAGCGTCAGATTCAGCAGTTTTATTCAAATATGAGAAGATTCCGGAACAAATTATGAAGCAAAGTGCTTGGAAAAGTATATGCATTTTAGGTGCATCAGTTGGGTAGAGGAAGTTGTCACACGGGGTCTCATGAAGCAGCGGCGACGTTGTCTCCTCCGACTGATTTGGGGACGCCCTCAAGCCATGCTGTTTGAGAGCACGTTGATCAAGGGGAGTGATACCCACAAGTATAGGGGATCGCTGAAGTCTTCGTTGGGAAGTATTACCCAAATTTATAGTTCGACTCGATGGGAACACAAGAATATCAATAAGACCTTGGCAATTGAGGCGTCACTCTCAACCACACCTGTATATCAATAACTTGCAGCAGTAATAGTGATGGCAGTAGTATGATTCAAGTAACAAGCAGAACAGTAGCAGTGAACAAGTGTTTCCCAGTTTTCACCGGAAAAGTGAAAGTGTAACTCAGAGATTTAAAACGTAGGCATGAGGTGATAGCGGGGTGTTGCAAGAATGAGATTGATCATATAATAAGAAACAAATAACAATGGGACCTATCTCTAACTCCGATATATGTAGGTATGTGTTCCATATTTAGTTGTGCGTACTAACCAAGAGAATTTGCACAACATCTATTGTCCAACCTGCCCATTTCACCGGGGCCAACTTGGAACTACAGGTAATTAAGGTCTACCCTTTCGAATAGACCGGAACAATGCATTAACACTTCATGAACACATAGAATCCTCAAACTAAAACATCTCCCCCTTGTTTTCCCTATATGTCACGTTTAGGGTTCGCAGGTTCAACATAATAGCAGGTGATACACTTTGCAGATAAATACCAAACTCAAATATATGATGGGGCAATATAAGTTCAGTACTGAAATCATGCCACTCGGGCCCTAGTAGCAAGCATTAAACATAGCAAGAGTGCATCAACACAATACAAAAGTATCCTCAAGATAAAACCCTAAAATCCCGAACAACGGGTAGCATTACATGATCAATCTCATCCAATCCCCATCCACCTCACATGCCTACAGCGGACTACTCACACATGGTGATGGAGAGGGAGCTCATGGTCGATGGAGATGAAGGCGGTGATGAAGGCGGTGAAGACGGTCTCCGGATCCCTCCACCGGAGGAGAAATCCTGGATCAATCTGTCCCCGAAACGAAGATCGTGATGGTGGCGGCGTTCTGTTTCGCGAAAGCTCCTCTCCTCCTAGGGCAAGCACTTTTTCGTATATATGAGGGGGTACGTCGAAGACCGAAGGCGAGGCGGCGCCCGAGGCCCATTTGGGCTGGGCCCACGCGGCCAGGTACAGGGGCCGCGTGGGACCCACCCATTTGGCCCTCGAGCGCTTCCTCGTGTCCATCTTTTGTCCATTGTCCTCCTTTTCCATAAAAATTGACGTGGTAATTTTCCCCGATTTTATTTCCTGCAGAAATAGCCAGAAAAGAGACTTTGCTAAAAACAGCGTCAGATTCAGCAGTTTTATTCAAATATGGGAAGATTCCGGAGCAAATTATGAGGCAAAGTGCTTGGAAAAGTAGATGCATTTTGGATGCATCAGCTCCCCCAAGCTTAGCTCGTTGTTTGTCCTCGAACAACTCAAACGTAGTGCAGAAGCGATAAAAGACTTTGACAAGAACTTTGCATTGCATATGTAACACAATTTAATATCAACAAGCATTCAAAGCATAGCTTCAACAACAAATGATAAGATGCTAGCAAAGGTATATCTAATCAATGTTAAAGCATTTATATTTGTTGCAAGAGAGATATTATGTAGTGTCAATACTTGGATGAGTTTGCTCAACTGTAGAAATAAACAAAGGTTCTTACATCGCTAATGATTGAATCATGACAAGACTTTTGAGGTCTTTTGATTCTTTCTTTTGTTACCTGGTGAAATCATTGTGCTTACAACCTTGCTCTTAGTTTTAGCAAACCATTTGATATTACTAATATGACTCATATGCTTGACCGACTAATGGTTGAAAACCTCATGCCCCGTGAATACGAGTACCTACACCATGGCTACTCAACTTGGGTCACTAGCAAGTTCGAAATTTTCAGTCATTGCAAGTAATAAAAGCGTCATCAAGAGCGTCAACTGGGGTACCTCTTGTCCCAGGACATGGACAAGCCCATGTCCAAACAACAAGACAAACAGACAATGAACAATCTCAGCACTCTTTTATTTACCATTTGCATAGCTTTTTATTATGAAGTGCATCACTGAATGTCCACCATGGTGCGCTGTAAATTTCCACCATGAATGATGCATGGCTTAAGTTGGCGGCCCAGGCGTCTCTCTAGCCAATTATTCTTACTCATCAAACTTGCTAAGTTTCCGCTTTCATTTCGCACATGATAAGCATCCATAAACAAAAGTACATGATATCAACTGAATATATTTTAGTGCAATGTTGAAAGCTTTACATGTGTCAGCACATTTCAGCTAACTCCCAACCACTAAACCTGTCAAGCATACAACTTCATGTTTATTATTTGAAAATTATTTTACTTTCTATTGGTTGGCAAGTTTAGTAAGCACAATGGGATGCGTAGACCTTTGTTTAGAGCTACAATTATTCAATCCACAACCAAGTATTGTCACTAAATAAAATTTCACTTGCATCATCATATAACATACTAGAACATGGAGAAGATAAACATTTGCTACCATTTCTAGATGTTGAAGAAACTATGATGTGCTCACTTGCTGTTATTAAAGAGTCCACATAAACACGGCAAAGGTGTCATACCTTTCATCCACTTCATGCACATCAACTCATCATCGTTGTTCTCCTCTCCCAACTTGAACTGCACAATAAAAACTCAAATCTGCCAGAAAATGTCACTGCATACAGTACTGTTTTTACCCTACCTAGACACCTCAGAAAAATCTCATATTTTACGTGTGTGTAGGTTATGATGTGTTGCAGCAGTGGTTAAAATTTCAGCTCAATCGGAGTTACAGAGAAAAAATGAAAAATAAAACAGCGAGCAGATTTCAGCAATTTCTGCACCTCCGTTTTTGCGTTTGTTTCAAGAAAACGAAAATATTTTTGTTATTTTTCGTTCTAAGAAACAAAAGACAAACAACCAGAAGTAAAAGAAACAAATAAAATCTTTTTGTGTTTTTGTTTTCAAGAAACTTATCATAGCAATATAACGGTGATATAAAACAATGAATGGAGAGTAAGAGAAGTACTCCCCCAAGCTTGCGATCAAGCTAGTATCCTGGGTAGTTGCCGTATCCACTTCCACTTCCAGGGTAGTAACTATATGGGTAGCCTTGCATGCTTGGGTACAGGGGCTCCGCCTGAGGTATGTACCCCTGTGTCTCTGGAGCTTGTGGCTCCTCCTGAGGCGGCGCCTCTTCCACTATCCATTTTCCGGTACTCCTGTCAAAAAGTCAGTACGGGGGAGCCTAATGGACACTCGCTGCCCACTAGTGCTCAAATAGTTATACAGATAATGTCCCCATACAACGTACTTATATCCATGCGAGTAGTCAAAGCAAAATCAAGTAATTTGGACTCTGCACTAGAGTACCCATGTTATCACCATATCCTCTCTCGTTTTTAATGTAATTGTACACCATAGTAGCAATAGCACCAGCATAAATAGGAGTTTGATCAGTAATATTTCTACTCACAGCAGTATGCAAAGATCTAGCAAGTATGACTCCCAAGTTATATTCACACGGTGTATTTTCTTTTGCACATTTTAGTAGATAAACCATTGGTCCAGTGCAAGCAGAATTGTTATCCCTAGCAAGAAATCCTCTTGCAAGAAACAACGCAAAATATCTCAAACTTGGGTGCTGTATATGAGTAAATTTACCCCTATTTAATCTATCATGAGAGTTTACAGATATAGTATGCCAAAACTCAACAAGCTCATGGTTGGTATCAGCACGAGTTTCACTCCAACTCCCTGAATTTTCTACACCAATAGCATTGCAAAATTCCCTAGAGACATAACAAGGCGCTCACCTCTCATAGTAAATTTGCAAACAAAGGTAAGAGGGGTGCCTTACTTTCTTCCTGTGCTTTTGGGGCTCCGGGCCCTCAAATCTGAAGGTAGAGAGGAATTCCCGCGAGAGTTCTTCATATGTATCTTGGGGGTTCTGGGAGAACCTAAGCAAGCCAGTTGTAGTGACGAAGGTGTCGAAGTCCTCTTTGATCCCCCACTGTTCAAGAACATAGGGATCTTGCCATCTTGTTGTATGTATTTTCAGCTTCTCCCCTACAAAGAATGCATCATCCTCCCACAGATGGTCGTCATCATAATTGAGGGAGACTTTGCATGCTCTTCTTCTTGGTCTTGAGCTCATCCCAACCAAAGCTTTGCCCTTGCTAAACATGATACCTTGCTGCCCAAAAACAATATTCAACAAAAATCAAGATGTAACACCTTAAAACAACATTAAGCCATCCATAAATAGTCTCCACATCAATATCATGCATCAATATCAACTAGAAAACTTGAATCTATGGATTTCCTAAGCATAAAAGGGTGACACCTAGTGCAGCAAAATACTTCATGCATGAGGCATAAGAACAAAAAGTAATTGGATGAGTGGAGGAGTCACATACCAATGAGCAATCCCACCAAACAGATTTGAAAAATCTGCCCTAAACTTGGAGATCCAAGGATAGCAGGAAGAGAGCTCGAGAAAATTTGGGAAAAATACCTGGGGCTGGTTTCCTGTCGAGGGGAAGGAGATGGGCACTGGATACTCACCTAACCCCCTCTGTGGGCCAAAATAGTGGGTCCCACGCGGCCAGGTACTGTGGCCGCGTGGGACACCCCTTTTGGGCCCTGGTGGCCCTCTGGTGTCTCCCTTTTGGCTGTTAGTTCCTCTGGTAAAATAACTTACCTCCAAATTTTTCTGGAATTTTTCGAGAAAATTTCTGAACAGAATTTTTCAAACTACATTTCTGGAATTTCTGCACTTTGAAATAATTATGCTCATGCAAATAATCTAAAAATTCTATAATGAATAAATAAAATCAAAAATTTTTATGGGAATCAAGTTTGCATCATTTTCATATTAGTAATGAGGTTGATCAAGTCTCATTAATAATATGCAAAAGATATAATACATGATTCTTTATTTTATATGTTTCTGAGCAATTTCAAGTCACCTCATATTTGATTGGAATAGTTCCAATCATTAAGATAGCATATTTTGGTTCAGGAGGTGGCAATGCAAACTCAAAGCTTCCTATTATAAGAGTATTCCTTTTAATGGAGTTCACACTCTGGCTTACCATAGTAACAGATTTCTTCTTAGGAAAATAGATAGTGTGCTCATTTCCCTTGACATTGAATGTTACCTTGCTCTCAGTGCAATTTATAACAGCCCCTGCAGTGTTTAAAAAGGGTCTTCCAAGAATAATAGACAAATTATCATCTTCAGGCATTTCTAACACAACAAAGTCTGTAGGGATTAACACATTAGCAATAGAGATAGGGACATCCTCACATATTCCTATAGGCACAGCAGTTGATTTATCAGCCATTTGTAATGATACTTCAGTTGGAACCAATTTGTTTAGGTTAAGTTTCTTATATAAAGAAAAAGGCATAACACTAACACCAGCTCCTAAGTCACATAGAGCATATTTCACGTAAGTTTCTTTAATATGACAAGGAATAGTTGGAATACCAGGATCACCACGTTTTTCAGGCATTTTCCCTTTAAAGGAATATTCAGCAAGCATAGCAGTTATTGCATCAGTAGGAATCTTTCTTTTATTAGTCACAATGTCTTTCATGTATTTGGAATATGGAGGGATTTTAATAGCATCAACAAGAGGAATTTGCAAACACAAAGACTTAATCAACTCAAAGAATTTCTCAAATCTAGCATCATCCAAAGTTTTTATTACCTCTTGGGGATATGGTATGGGTTTTTGTACCCACGGATCCCTATCTTTACCTCTTTGTGGATTAGGATGGCTCTTCTTCTTATTCTTCTCAGTAGATGGTGGAGGGTCTTCTTTATCATTAGGTTCAGGTTCTTCAATATTTTCATCCTCTTGTGGCTCTTCTTCAGGTGAAGGTGATTCTTCTTCTTCATTATTATTATCTTCAGTCTCAGCATCAGAAATAGAAATATCCTTATCTTGCTCTTCAGAGTCATCAATGTCCTTGTTTTCATTGGGAGATTTTCCTGCAGAAGATTTCTTCTTGAGAGCTTCTTGTTCTTTTCTCTTGGGATGGCCTTCAGGAAAATCAGGATCCTGAGTACTTGCACCTCCCCTAGTGTTAACTCCACAAACCTGTTTCTTCACCATAAGACTTTCATACAATTGATTTTGAAGAGAAACCATTTGTTCAACTTGATTATTCATCATCTCACAGTGTTTAACAATTCTTTTTACCTCTCCCACACTAGCATGTAAACTTTCTCGAAGAGATTTAATTTTGTGAGAGTTCTCCATAATAGTCATTCTAATATTATGCTCCTCAGGATTATGATGATAAGCAAAATCATTCATGTAGGATACATCAACAGGAGGTGTTACCTTTTCATTACCTTTTATGGAGCTAATAGCATTGACTTGAATTGGAAAACATGGTTGATCATCAGGAAGTTTAACACCCATTTCAGATAATTCCTTAAGATGAGAGGTTTTAATTCCCTTCTCTTTAATAGCCTTGGAAGCTTCTTTCATTGTTTCGTTATCCAATTTGAGCATGCCTCCTTTCTTCTCCGGAAATATCTCTTCAATATTCCAGTCTTCATAATTCCTAGAGATAGTCTCCAATAGCTCAGTTGCTTCATCAACGGTCCTTTCCCTGAAAACATTACCTGCAATACCATCAAGATAGCCTCTGGTGTTTTCGGTTAGACCATTGTAAAATATATCAAGTATTTCATTACTCTTGAAGCCATGGGTAGGACATTTCCTAACCATCTTACTATACCTCCCCCAAGCTTGGGGTAAATCCTCCTTCTCTTTCTGTGAAAAGCTGCTAATCGCAACAGTCAAACCATGAATCTTATCAGCAGGGAAATACTTATTATAGAATACCTGCAAACATTCTTCCTTGCTAGTAATACATCCAGGTTCTAAACGATTATACCAAGTTTTAGCACTTCCTCCCAAAGTAAAAGGAAACAGCTTTAAGAAATAGTAGCGTTGATGGATTTCATCTTTACCAAATAACACAGATAAGTCATGCAAGACAGCAATGTGTTCAAAAGGAAACTCATCCTCTCTACCATAAAACTTATATTTTTCAGCTTTTTCAATTATTTCAGGATCAACACTAAACTCATAATCTTTATCTTTAATTTTAATAGCAGGAGCATTCATTTTCTCAGTAATAGGAAAATATCCATCAAGAGGAGAATTTTTATAGCTATCAAGTTTATCCAATTTATCAAAGTCAGAATTCATAAAAGCCATAGTAAATGCCTCCTCTTCCTCAGAAGAAGTTTCAAATTCATCATCACAGTATTCATTATCTTCTAACTCAGATTCCACATTTTCATTAGTAGAAGATTCCAGATTTTCAGGTGTTTCAGTTATCTCAGATGTTTCAGGTGTCACTTCTTTGTCTATGCTACCACATAATAAATCATTTTCATTACTAGTAGACATTTTAGACAATGGTGAACTAGATAAAACCTTTCCTTTTTCTTAGGAGCAACAGCAGAAGCAACATTAGGTGAAAAGTTTGGCCTACTTGGCAAATCCGTACCTCTGCGAGTAGTTGAAGGCCTCACTTCCTTCAGAGTAGTCTTTTCCTTTCCCATGGTTAGGAACAAGCAAAAGCAGCAAATAGATGATAACAAGTTGTCTTACCAATAAAGCTAGGTTCCCCGGCAACGGCGCCAGAAAACGTCTTGATACCCACAAGTATAGGGGATCGCTGAAGTCTTCGTTGGGAAGTATTACCCAAATTTATAGTTCGACTCGATGGGAACACAAGAATATCAATAAGACCTTGGCAATTGAGGCGTCACTCTCAACCACACCTGTATATCAATAACTTGCAGCAGTAATAGTGATGGCAGTAGTATGATTCAAGTAACAAGCAGAACAGTAGCAGTGAACAAGTGTTTCCCAGTTTTCACCGGAAAAGTGAAAGTGTAACTCAGAGATTTAAAACGTAGGCATGAGGTGATAGCGGGGTGTTGCAAGAATGAGATTGATCATATAATAAGAAACAAATAACAATGGGACCTATCTCTAACTCCGATATATGTAGGTATGTGTTCCATATTTAGTTGTGCGTACTAACCAAGAGAATTTGCACAACATCTATTGTCCAACCTGCCCATTTCACCGGGGCCAACTTGGAACTACAGGTAATTAAGGTCTACCCTTTCGAATAGACCGGAACAATGCATTAACACTTCATGAACACATAGAATCCTCAAACTAAAACATCTCCCCCTTGTTTTCCCTATATGTCACGTTTAGGGTTCGCAGGTTCAACATAATAGCAGGTGATACACTTTGCAGATAAATACCAAACTCAAATATATGATGGGGCAATATAAGTTCAGTACTGAAATCATGCCACTCGGGCCCTAGTAGCAAGCATTAAACATAGCAAGAGTGCATCAACACAATACAAAAGTATCCTCAAGATAAAACCCTAAAATCCCGAACAACGGGTAGCATTACATGATCAATCTCATCCAATCCCCATCCACCTCACATGCCTACAGCGGACTACTCACACATGGTGATGGTGAAGGGGCTCATGGTCGATGGAGATGAAGGCGGTGATGAAGGCGGTGAAGACGGCCTCCGGATCCCTCCACCGGAGGAGAAATCCTGGATCAATCTGTCCCCGAAACGAAGATCGTGATGGTGGCGGCGTTCTGTTTCGCGAAAGCTCCTCTCCTCCTAGGGCAAGCACTTTTTCGTATATATGAGGGGGTACGTCGAAGACCGAAGGCGAGGCGGCGCCCGAGGCCCATTTGGGCTGGGCCCACGCGGCCAGGTACAGGGGCCGCGTGGGCCCACCCATTTGGCCCTCGAGCGCTTCCTCGTGTCCATCTTTTGTCCATTGTCCTCCTTTTCCATAAAAATTGACGTGGTAATTTTCCCCGATTTTATTTCCTGCAGAAATAGCCAGAAAAGAGACTTTGCTAAAAACAGCGTCAGATTCAGCAGTTTTATTCAAATATGGGAAGATTCCGGAGCAAATTATGAGGCAAAGTGCTTGGAAAAGTAGATGCATTTTGGATGCATCAGGGAGCACTTGTGCGGAGAGCGGTAGTAGTGGTATGTCATTGTTCGGCGCCAAGTGGAAGCAAACCTGGGCGTCCAAATTTTGCGTCACGTGTAAGAGAGGAAATTGCAGATGAAACCATTTTGTTGTGGCTTTTTTTGCGCAAAACCACAACCCTAGATTTTTATTGCACGTAACATCAACAATTGGGGTAATTACCTGCACAACACACAAACGCAGTCCTCAGCCTCTTTAACAGATAATTAATAATTTAGCTCTATTTCCTTAGTTTTTCCTCGGCCTTTTTAAGTTCACATCTCCTTAGTTGTTACTCGGTATATAGATCTGGAGTAGGATGAGAATGCCTGAGATAATTGTTGGCTCGGAAAATCCTTCATTGATCGCTTCTCACGCTTTTACTAGCACTAGCTATGGCCGCACTCTATGATCGTCGACTCCTTCCTTTGTGGACCTCGAACTGGTGGTTTGCATTACTTGCATGTGAATGCTATTGAGAACTATTTCCTCTAAGATTGTGTTGGACCGGAGGCACTGTTAAATATGTGCCAATGCAGCAGGATTCATGACGGGAAGACGATGTCTAAGGTGCTTGATATACCTAAAAAATTACCCAAGGCCATTTAAAGAATGAACATAAAAATCTAACTTCTATACACTGAATCATATTTGGCTGTGAATGGTAGTGTTTGCAATGCCCGTCACGGATGAGGCCCTTATATTGCATGTAGCACTATGTGTTTGTTAGGTCTATGGCTACATGACATATTCTTCAGTTTTGTCGTGTTTAGCTATGTCCTTCGATTTTCAAACTATTTCAACTCTAATGTTCTACATGAAATAAATCGATATTTATGTTAGCATAGTGCATTTTTTAGATATTAAAGTTATATATACCATGGAATGCATCATTATTATTGATCTATTAGATTTATTAGAACAATGTGTAATAGTAGGCATAAAAAGAAAAGAAAATGAGCCTATGTATGATGATGCGGAAAAAACGGGCGCAGCGAGGCACGCCTTTCCCTTCTAGTAATATCTAACGCTGGCCAATTTCAAGGTTGCTCCCAGGCGATTCGGGAGGCCACCACCGCTGCCACCTAGAGAAGGCACCCACAACCTCCCAAACCCCTCGCCGCCACCTAATGATCGTCGGCAGCGGCGAGGCACCCTCTGCACGTTGTTTTACTTCCTTTCCCGACACCTTACATGGACGATCCTCGCTCCATCCCTCCCCGCCTCCAGGGCTCCGACCACCTTTTCCTTAGTACCTGGTCGAGCCCCCCAAAAATTGTCGTTGTCTGTATCGCCTGGTTCCATGTCTACCTTCCTGTGTGCGGAACACACAGGTAGATTATGCCTTGGCGGTGGATCAGACACCTCTCTTGCCTTCCCTTCAAGCATGGCGGGCGGCCGGTTCTGGTGAACTGGTGAGGTGGGCCTGAACATCCCACCCCGTATATCTCAAATTAGTTATAACTAACAATTACCAAATATTACTATTCCTTATTTTTTTTCCAAATGGCAGCGGTGCTATGTGTTTTCGGCCTAATAAAAGATTTGGATCCTACATTTTTTGAAGCACTTGGTTGTGAAGAAACGGGAGATCCTACAGCACATCCTGATAGATTTCCATTATTCCATCATGATTAAAGCAGCGACGGTGAGAACATTATTGCATCCTTTTACTATTGGGAAAAATCACAATGTTATGTGATTCTTTTTATTCATTTATCTCGGCTAACAATTAAGCGCGTTTTCTTCGCAGATTCATACACACATATATAGATCTCCATGTAGGCATGAAGAAATTAGGGTCATCTAGCAGTTTCTGGAGCAGAAACAGTGGCGCCGAAAGCCACGACACTTGCCTCCTGTGAAACCCTCGTCCATGCACATGCTTGCGCAGTTAGTGCGGCGGAAGCAATATCCCTCGAACTTGTGACTCTATGAATAGCACTCCCTCGCCAAAGCTACTTGCACTAGTCCATGGTCCTCTACATGATCAAAATAAAGCAAAACCAATTATCTCGCATAATTATAGCAGTGTCGGCTATCGTTATCTTGGATAATTTCAGTATTAAGTGCATGTCTACCTGAGGTCGCAAGAAGCAGTAGAACGACCATAAACACCTTCATGGGCATATCCATTACGATTTGTTATGAAAGGTGAGGATGACCACGCTAGAAATTATGATGTACTATGAGAGAAGTAGAGGGTGGAGATGGCAGAGCGGTGGCTTGTGTTTTATACTTGTAGCAGCACAAAGATTTCTCGGTTTCTTCTAGGCAAAGCAAACAGATTAATGTAGGGTAATGTTACTGACACCTGGAATTAAATCCCTTAAAACCTTCCATATTATGCGCAGCCTGAGCTAAGCAATAAGTTTCCATAATTGGCATATGGCCAAACTACCCATGATTAATGGATGGCAATTAGTAGGCGTTTTATTATCATTAATGGATGGCCATTATAAAGCACTTTTTCTTCGCATATTAATGGGAGTATTCATCATCAGACTTAGAACTATTTATTTCTCGGTGGCATTCATAGTCGTTTGATGATGATCTTCTTATCGGGTTGCATCTATGCAAACGTCAATATTTAGATCATACGATCCTTAATTTCGACTTGGTAATAGTTATGTCTTAGTGGTATGAGAAATAGCAAAAGTGATATTATACCCTGGATTTCAGGAAAAAATGTTTTTCTTATTTTATTCTATCACTGGACATAATGCAAAGATAAGATTAGTTATTCTTCGTCATAACAATTTTACCATTTGTTCTACAATTAGGAAATAGTGGAAAAGAGTAGCCACGACACGTGTCCACGTGGCATTTACTAGACTCTCAGTTAAGGCTACGGGATGAACACTTGTGCTCTGCAAGTTATCATGACATGAGGAATAAAATTGCCTAGACAATACCCAAAAAGACCGAGAAAATCTTGCTTGAGAAAAATTGTCTTGGAAAAGCAAAAAACTCTTTTTTGGTATTGGTGTGTTGATGGTGTAACAATGAGTACAACATAAAGTCTAACCCTGGCCAACTCCAACGTTGCTCCCGGGCGATTCCGGAGGCCACCCTGCTTCCATCTACAGAAGGCACTCACAACGTTCCCAACCCCTCACCACACCTAATGGTTTGTCGGCAGCGGCGGGGCACCCTCCACATGTTGTTTTACTTCCTTTCACGCACCTTGCATGGACGATCCTCGCTCCACCTTTCCGCGCCTACAAGGTTCCAGCCACCTCTCCCTGGTGCCTCGTTGATCAACAACAAACTGCCATTGGCTCTTGTCGCATGGTTCCACTTATAGCTTCCCGATGTGCGGAACACGCAGGTGGATCATGCCCTAGCGATGTATCGGACACTTGTGTTGCCTTCCCTGCTAGCGCGCGGCGGACGACCGGTTCTAGTGAACTGGCAAGGTGGGACTAAACATCCCACCCTCAGAGAAAATTGTGTTTCCATCTCTCAGAGAATTTGCTTCAGTTGCAACTACTGTAATACTGTTTCCATCAAATAGAGAAGTGTTTCGTGTGAATGTTGTTGCCAATGATACCGAAATTTGCTTCTATTGTTACTCAAATTTGCTTCTATCTAACATTAATTTGTTTTCAATATATTGGCATATTTTATTTCCAACGCACAAGAAATTGTTTCCTCACCTAGAGAATTTGCTTAACATATACATATGAATATTTTATATTAGAATAAAACATATATTTCCAATGCATCAACAACTTGTCAACAAGGGAACTTTTGCTTCGAGTGCAATTACAATTTTTTTCGATCAAATATATAGATCGTTCCCTAGGCCATCCATGTAGTGATGTACAACTTTCCAGGCAACAATGGAGCCTGACAACACTGGCATTTTCAAAGCTGTCGTAGCCGACATTCGACGCTCGAGGCTATGGGCAGTGGTCATCGTCTGCATGGCTGCCGCTATACCTCGTCTTGCATCGCTTGCAGTGTGGGAAGCAGTACGACATGAACAGCCTCGACATGATATGTAAGACTGCATGAGAAGCAACTAGGACGTGGTCGCTTGCAATGAGAAGCAAATGGCAGAAATAAAGAAGCATTTGTGACAAACAGCAAAAATAGATACGAGAAATCAAGTAACCATGCCAAGTATGTGGTTACCTTTACGCAAATACTCCCTCCGTCCCAAAATAAGAAAATTGTACAAAAGTAAATGTATCTATACTTGTTTCATGTCTAGATACATCTATTTTTTGACAAATCTAAGACAGTCATTTTGGGACGGAGGGAGTATATAGCTTGCCATCACCGCCTCTTGGTGGAGTAGGATGTGGGATCGAGCCGCTTCTAACACGAACAGCATCGCCAAAAGGTTAGTGAAGCTCTGGCGACGCGTCCCAGCGGGGGAGCTTCGTGCGTGCAAAAAATCAAAGCAGGTCTGCAGGTGAAAGACGCCTCCCGCCGGCGGAGCTCCGTGCGTGTGCATGGTGGAGGCGCATGTGTCCGCGAGGAGACGAGATGACGACGAACGGTCTACCGGGGACGGCACATCGTGACGACGAGCGAGCCACGATCACACGGCGGAAAATTGAAAAGGAGGGGGAGGCGGCTGTCGTATTTGGGAGGGATTTTTGGTAACTGGTCCGTCAATCCCGGATTTGACGCTCGCGTTGGAATTGCCGGCAAGGGAGGAGGCCGACGATTTGTTTCCTATCGGCCTCTGATATGTAGTAAGCAGCAGCGACAAAAATGAGAACATTAATACATCCTTTTACTATGGTGTTAAAAGAGACAAATGACGTCTTTCACGGAGAGCTCCGTCTTTCACGGAGCGCCGTTAGAGGCGACCAGAGGGCGATTCTGGGCGTTGGAGGATGACGTCGACGGCGAGAAGACTCCCGGCGGCGGGATCGAGGACTGGAACAGCGTCGGAGCTGCTGATGGAGCTGGGGCTGGCGAGTTTGGCGGAGGGGCGGACTTCCGTTACCTGTGCCGAACGCCGTCGCCATGTTCGCAGCGGACCATGGATGAACGCAGATCAAGGGAGGAACGGAGGTTAGTCAAGCGGTCGGCGCAAAGGTACGCAACCCTCTCTCTGGAGATGATCTCGCCGGTGCGTGATGTGGAGGCGGCGGACGAGAGCCGCCAGCGGCCTCACTCTGTTGGTCGGCTTCCGATGGGAAGGGTGCCTCAATGGAAATTACCAGTTTTGTCGCCGACGTTCACATCTGAGGATGATGGGTCGGGCGACTGGGAGATAGTGCAGCGTCGACGAGCTCGAGCCGGCGATGCGTCACCGGGGCCGAGGTCGGCGCGTGTTCACTCGAAGCTGCAGCCTAACCATGAGAAAGGCCACGTTAGAGGCCATGCGGGTCGTCTGGCGTGGGCCAGGGTTCACCGTTTTGGCGGCGATCGCCGCTTCGGCCAGTTCTCGCCGGAGCCGGTGAAGATGGGCGTCGTTTCCGGATCGAAGAATTCAAATTTCAAAAAATCAGACAAAGGCTATGCGGGCCGAAAGGGTGAGACATTGCAGGCCTGAGTCGCTAACCCAACGGGCCATGCGGGTTCAAGGGTTGGGCTACCGACCAGGGCAAAAGGTCGCATAGACCTGAAGCAGTATCGACGTTCGCATACACTAGGGTTCGACAGGACGCGATCGTTCTCTCTGTCGCCGCCGTCTCGAGCTATGGCGGGCAACGGAGGGGGACGTGGAGGAGCTGGGGACGGCCGTGGCATCCCGCCGGGTCGTGGCTTTGGGGGAGGATATCCGCCAGGCCGGAGCAGTGGTGGAAACGGAGGACCGTTCCGTGGAGGGACGGCGGATCGCGGCAACCTTCATGACGGAGGACCGAGTGGGACGGCTGGACAAGGTGATCGTCGGAACTATGAGGTTGGGGGTCCGAGTGGCACTGCGGGCCAGGCTGATCACAGACAACAGTTCGGAAACGAGGGGTTTGGAAGCTTCAATGCGGGCTCGGGGTTCGGCAACGGAGGGCAGCCTCGGCAGAACTACACTCGGCCTCCCCAGTTTCGCTCGAGCAGGTTCGATGGAGGACAAGGGTCTCGCTCTTCAAGCGGATATTCGGGTCCGAACAACAACAGGGAGACGGCGGTGGGCTTTACTGATGACATGTTAGCTAAGATTGTTAACCAGGTGGCTGCAGCGCTTAGGCAGCCAGGGGTGGTGTCTGCGACCAATCCCTCGGTGCACCAAGGCCATGCGGCGTCGCCGCAAACTCAAACATCCTCGGCTGCTGAGCTCATCGCAAGGGGTGCCACACCTGTGGGGAATACGAACCCTCTGCCATCCATGGCACGATCACAGGTGGCTGGAGGAGAAACAGCTAGGAGTGGAGGCGCGGATGTTACCCTCCCAAAAAAACCCAAGAAGGGTGCTGGACCTCGTTGCTATCGCTGTGATGGGCCGGGGCACATCGGCAAGGTCTGTGAGGTTGAGGTTTGCGACATCTGCGAAAGCAAGGAACACGCGCCAGAAGTGTGTCCTCTCCTAACGGCGCCGAAGCCACAAGTGATCATGCATGGTTTGATCAACGAGGGTCTGATCTTTTTCGAACAGCCACTATCGGCGACCTATAAGCCAAAGATTGACAACGTCCGCCTTGCGAAGCTGACAGTAAAAGGGGAGCTGACCATCCAGCGCATTGTGGGGCAACTCCAGCGGCTAGTTCCAACTGATCATTTTCAGTGGGAGGTAGATCAAGTTGATCGCAATGTGTTCAAGGTACCTTTTCCCTCAAAGGGTGACCTTGAAAGATTATCGGTGTTCGGTGCATGTAAGGTACCTAACAGCAGCTCTGAAATTACTGTGGTACCATGGGTAACTCAAATGGAACCCATGGAATTGCTGCCAACTAAGTGGATCCGAATCTACGGGATTCCCACCAAACATATCGGTGATTTCTTATCAAATTGGAGCTTGGGTTCACTTTTTGGGAAAACTATGAAAGTTGATATGAAGTTCACCCGCAAACACGGTGTCTTGCGCATACTTGTGGGGTGTGTGGACTACACTTTGATCCCCTCCGGGTGGAAAATTTACATCAAGGATGGGTTCTACGCATTACGGTTTAAGGTTGAGCACCCGGTTGATGTTTCTGACTTGGAGGATGACGCTCCTAGATCTCCACCTCCAGATGATGAGACGAGGGAGGAGGAGGAGGAAGAAGAAGAAGATCCGACCAAGAAAGGGAAGGAGAAACAAAATTTAGAAACTGAAGATATGGTCACGGATGAAAACAATATTTCTGAGGTGCAAACAAAGCAACAAGATGGGCTTGCTGTTGAGCTCGGTTACAAGGAGACAGATGGTCACACAAAGCAAAATGAGGTGCTGGCCGAGGATGGGCATGAGTTGAAAACAGGGGTCATATTTTCACCTCAACTTAAGAAACAATTTCAGTTTGTACATGAGTCGTACTTGGCGTCTATTCAGAAGAAGGACAGGGTTTTGATAGTGGAGTCGGCATCGGTTGGCACGGTAAATGATATGGAGAAGACAGATTGTTACAGCAGCGACATGAGTTCTGGGTCTCCATGCCGTGGCAGCAAAACTGCTGTTTTTTCTGCCGGTTACAATGCGTCCCGTACTGCTGGTTACGACACTGCTGTTTTATCTGCCGGCGTCAACGATTTTGCAGATTCTGCAAGCGGAAATAACTTCTCTGTCGGTGGCAGAGTTTCTGCTGCTTTCTCTGCCGGCGACTCCGATGCTGTCTCAGTAGGTGGAAACGCTGCGGTTTTCAGCGACGGCGTAGACGAAACTGCTGTTTTCTCTGCCAGGGGCAATGAGGACGCTGCTTCTTCAGGTGGTCTCTCTGCCAGCGGCAGCATTTCTGCTGCCTTCTCTGCCGGCCCTTACGATGTTGTCTCAGTTGGTGGAAACGCTGCGGTTTTCACTGCCGGCGTTGACGATTCTGCTGTTTTCTCTGCCGGCGCGCAGATGGACAGCGGCAGTGCGGGCTGGACTACACCGACAAAACCGCCGTCTCCGTGTCTCTCCCCGAGACCACATGAGGATGTGGGTGGGTTATATATGGGGCGGCAGGGGAACCCCTTGACACCGCAACCTCAGCTGTGCGGGCAGGAGGTGGAAATGGCAACAGCAATGGTGCATGGGCCAACAGCGAGGCCTTCGGAGAGCGAGGTCATGGCTTTCGGGGGGATGATGGAGATGGAGGTGAGGTACAGCCAGCGTTTGAGGGAGCAACACAATGCGGATCTTCCTCAACTTCAGCGCGCGATGGATCTTTCGGCGTGCAAGGCTTATGGTTCTCCATCAGGTACTCCAACACATGCCAAGCTCTCTTTACGGTCTTTATCTAATTCTGAAATTAAGCATAGAACGAAAAGGTTGGGTATTTCGTTAGGAATCACTGATGCACAAGTAGACTCTTCAATTTCAGCCATTCTAGAATTAGAGCGGGAGAGGGAGGTTATCTATTTGAAAAATTCTCTACCTCCAACAAATGATAACTCTGAATCTAGTTTAGCTTTAAAACATGCCACTAATATTTGCGAAGACTTAGTGGAGGACGAGGTTGAGGTCTCGGATGATCATGCGGATCTTAATGAGACTTTAGCGGCAATGAGAGGTAGAGGAAAGAAAAAATCACTCTCTAAACGTGCGGTTAGAAGGGGTGTGAGATTAGCCATCTATTCTAAGTTTTAAAATAAAAATGAAGGGTATGATTTGGAATTCAGATGGGTTCGGAGACACGGCAAAACATTTGGCTGTTCATGAATTTATTAAGGAAAATAAACTTGACTTTATGGCTATAATTGAGACGGGGAGGCCCTCATTCGCCACACCTTTTCTAAATTTTCTGGCTGCGGGTTCAGATTTTGTGTGGTTTTGCTTACCTCCACATGGGAGGTCGGGAGGCATGCTTTTAGGTTTCAATAATGCTACCCTTCTTACACAAGACGTGGTCACAGGTGACTTTTGCGTCAAAGTTCACCTAAGATCGAAGTTAGATGGGTTTAGTTGGGTGTTAGTGGTGGTATATGGGGCAGCCCAAGACAACAAAAAACCAGATTTTCTTGCTGAATTGGTGAGGATTTGCGAAGGAGAGACGGTACCGATGTTGGTCGGGGGGGACTTTAATATTATAAGGAGACAAGATGAGAAAAATAATGACAATTTTAATGCTAGATGGCCAACTATCTTTAATGCGATAATAGAAAGTTTGAGCCTAAAAGACTTACAATTGTCTGGACGACAATATACATGGACTAGTAGACGAGATACGCCAACACTTGAGAAGTTGGATCGTTTTCTAGCAACTGTGGATTGGGAGCAAAAGTATCCAATGGTAACGGTGCAAGCTCTTACTCGTGCGGGGTCGGATCATACACCGTTATTAATTGATACCGGGGAACATGCGTTCAAGGGTAATGCTAGTAGATTTACTTTTGAATTATCGTGGTTTCGACAAGAAGGATTTTATGACACTATTGTTCGTGAATGGAATGCGGTCCAAACGGGCAACTCACCGGTTGAGCGGTGGCAAAATAAAATCCGTCATCTACGACATTTTCTTCGTGGGTGGGCAAGGAATTTGAGTGGGGAGTATAAGATGCTACGAGATAAATTAATTTTACTTATCGATGAACTAGATGTTAAAGCTGAAACAACCCCTCTTACGGTAGCCGAGCGGGCAGCCAAGAGAGAGGCGGATGACAAGCTGGCCCAATTGCGTCGTGATGAGGAATCTAAATGGGCACAGCGAGCAAAAGTTAAACACATCCAGGAAGGGGGGAGTAACACGAGATATTTCCACATTATCGCGAATGGTAAACATAGGAAAAAACGAATTATACAATTGGAACAAGAGGAAGGCACGATAGTGGGTCAGGAAAATCTTAAGACTTATATCTCTGAGTACTATAAGAAATTATTTGGTGCGCCGACTACAAATAATTTTTCTTTGGATGAGAGTGTGACCCATGATTTGCCGCAAATTTCAGAGGAAGAAAATAAGATTTTGACTCAAGACTTCTCTGAGAAGGAAGTGTTCGAGGCAATCAAAAATATGGAACATAATAAAGCTCCGGGACCGGATGGGTTTCCCGCTGAGTTTTATCAAAAATTTGGGGAATGTTAAAAGCTGATTTGATGGCTATGTTTGCGCAATTGCGTGCGGGAGACTTGCCATTATTTAAGCTAAACTTTGGCATAATTACTTTGCTCCCAAAAAAAGAAGATGCGATTAAAATTGAACAATATCGTCCTATTTGTCTCTTGAATGTGAGTTTCAAGATTTTCACAAAAGTAGGAACAAACCGTGTAACCTCTATTGCGAGTAGAGTTGTCCGCCCCACACAAACCGCTTTTATCCCTGGAAGAAATATTCTTGAAGGGGTTGTGGTGTTACATGAGACGATACATGAATTACATAAGAAAAAGATGGATGGAGTCCTTTTTAAAATTGACTTTGAGAAGATGTATGATAAAGTGAAATGGTCCTTCCTACAGCAAACATTACGTATGAAGGGGTTCACGCCGCAATGGTGTGAGTGGGTGGCTCGGTTTGTCCAAGGGGGGAGTGTAGGAATTCGAGTTAATGATGATATCGGTCATTATTTTCAGACACTCAAAGGACTACGACAAGGGGATCCGTTGTCCCCGCTGTTATTTAATCTTGTTGCCGATATGTTGGCCGTCTTAATTTCTCGTGCAAAGGAAGATGGCCAGGTGGGGGGTTTAGTTCCTCATCTTGTCGAAGGGGGGGTCTCAATCCTTCAGTATGCGGATGACACAATATTATTTCTTGAGCACGACATTGCGAAGGCTGTGAACATGAAATTAATATTGGCATTGTTCGAACAACTTTCGGGGCTGAAAATAAATTTTCACAAGAGTGAACTATATTGTTTTGGGAAGGCTAAAGATGAACAGGAGGAATATCGTCGTATATTTGGTTGTGAGATTGGTGCATTACCGTTCAGATATTTGGGTATACCAATACATCATAGAAAATTACTAAACAAGGAATGGAAAATAGTTGAGGACCGGTTTGAGAAGAAGTTGGCGGCTTGGGTGGCAAGAATGTTGTCATACGGTGACCGTCTTGTGCTTATAAACTCAGTTTTAACAAGCCTCCCAATGTTCTTACTATCGTTTTTCGAAATTCCAAAGGGAGTTAGAAAACGATTAGACTTTTATCGCTCTCGGTTTTTTTGGCAAAGCAATCAGCTCAAACGGAAATATAGATTAACTAAATGGAACTTGGTTTGTAGACCAAAGGATCAAGGTGGATTAGGAATTTCGGTTTTAGAGGAACAGAATAAATGTCTCCTAAGTAAATGGTTATATAAGATTTTGAATGAAGAGGGGGTTTGGAAAGAGTTATTAGTTAACAAATACCTAGGAGATAAAACGTTGTCTCAGGTACAGGTTAAACCGATGGACTCACCTTTTTGGAAGGGACTTATGAAAGTAAAAGATGATTTCTTTAAGCGGGGAAGATTCTTATGTGGTAATGGAGAACAGATTCAGTTTTGGGAGGATACATGGTTTGGAAATGTTTCTTTTCAAACTGAATATCCATCCTTATATGCTATTGCGTCTAACAAGCATAGTACAGTAGCGAATGTTCTTGGGACAGCACCTATTAATCTACCATTTCGACGGGTATTGATAGGAAATAATAGAACAAAGTGGCTGCATTTAGTTGAGAGGTTGATGAGTGTTAACCTCTTAGACGAGGAAGATAAATTCAAGTGGAGGCTTACTTCGAATGGAACCTTTACGGTTAAGTCATATTACGAGGACTTATTAAATGGTCATACTAGATATTTGCGTAAGTATCTATGGAAGTTAAAGATCCCGTTAAAAATAAAAATCTTCCTTTGGTTCCTTAATAGAAAAGAAATTTTGACAAAAGATAACTTGATTAAAAGGCGGTGGATAGGCTGTAAGAAATGTGTTTTTTGCGATGCGGATGAGTCCGTAGAACACCTCTTCATTAAGTGTCCGTTTGCTCGTGATATCTGGAGACTAGTGCACTTCACGTTCAATGTTTATCCACCAACAAGCATTGCGAATTTGTTTGGTAGTTGGTTAAATGGAATAGATAAAATCACAAAAGCTCGTATTCGAATTGGTGTTGCGGCCATATTGTGGGCTATTTGGAATTGTAGAAATGACATTGTCTTTAATAAATCAATTTCAACTCATTATTTGCAGGTTATTCACAAGGCGTGCTACTGGATTCACTCATGGTCATTCCTACTTCCTGCGGACCAGCGTGGGCTTATGGACGCCGGATGCACCCGTATGTTGACGATTGTGCGAGTTATCTTCAGCCGGGGCGGATGGCTACAACCTAGACGTATTGATGCTTAGTAAACTTTTATTTGAGTGGCTGATCTTTGTAGCCACCTTAAGTGACCCATGAATTTGTGAACTTGTACTCTTTGATGTTTCAATAATTGCGGGTGGCTGTTTGCATCTTTTGGATGCAGAGGCCGGGGATCCGCACCCCCTTATCTAAAAAAAAAAAATTACTATGGGGGGAAATTTACAAGGTAATGCGATTCTTTATTCCTATATCTCAGCCAACACGGGCTTTTTCTTCGCAGATCCATACATACATATAGATCTCCATGCATGCATGAATAAATTATGATCATCTAGCAGTCCCACTGCCTGATGCAGAAACATCGGCGCCTAAAGCCACGACACTTGCCTCCTGTGAAACCCTTCTCTAGGCAACTATATGCGCACTTGGAGTTACGTATGCACGGCCCCACGAACTCGTGGTTCTGTATATAGCACTCCGTAGCCAAAGCTACTTGCACTAATCCATGGTCCTCTACATGAACAAAATAAAGCAAACAAGTTATCGCGCATAATTCTAGCAGCGTAAGCTATCAATTATGTTGGATAATTTCAGTAGTGAGTGCATTTACCTGGGGTCGCAAGAAGCAGGAGAATGACCATAAACACCTTCATGGACATATCCATTACGACTTCTTATAAAAGGTGAAGATGGCCACGCTAGATTCTATGATGTAGTATGAGATCAGTAGAGGGTGGAAATGGCAGAGCGGTGGTTTGTGTTTTATCGTAGCAACACACAAATTTCCCAGTTGCTTCTAGGTAAAGCAGATAGATTATTATAGGGTAGTGTAACTGACAACTGAAATTAAATCCATCAAAACCTTCCATCTTTAGCGCAACAACTTTCCGTAATTGAAATTAATAGATGCCCATGATGCTATGATGCTACCGGGTTTTAGAACCCTAATAAATATCATTCATTGTTGACTATTTATCATCAGACTTATGTCTAGTTATTTCTGGATGACAGTCATAGTCGTTTGATGATGGTCTTCTTGTCGGTTTTCATTTACGCAAATGTCAATATTTAGATCGAACGATTCTTAATGTCGACTTCGATAGTTATGCCTTAGTGGTCCAAGAAATAGCAAAAGTGACATTATACCTGGGATTTTAGGACAAAATGTTTCTTGCTAGTTTTATTCTATCACTCGACAGAATGCAATGATAAGATTAGTTATTCTTCATCATAACAATTTGACCATTTGTCCTACAATATAGGAAATAGTGGAAAAGAGTAGCCACGACATGTCCATGTGGCATTTACTAGACTCAGTTAAGGCTACAGGATGAATTCTTGTGCCCTGCAAGTTATCATGACATGGGGAATATAGTTGCCAAGACAATACCCAAAAGAACGACAAAATATCTTGTTTGAGAAAATTGTCCTCGAAAATAAAAATAAAAACTCCCTTTTCGGATTTGGTGTGTAACAATGAGTACAACAGAATATCTAACCCTGACCAACTCCAAGGCCGCTCCCGAGTTGCAATGATGAAGCTCATAGGCCAGAACTCCGGAATATGTTTGGCAACATCTTTCTTTGGAAAAAGCGCGATCTTGGTAGAGTTGGGCCAATGAAATTTTTCACATGTAGGTTCGCGAAGATGAACAGAAAACATGACCTCATGTTGAATAATATCCCAACACACCTTAAAAAAACCTCCTATGAACTTATCGGGCCCCGACACCTTCCTACTAGCATGGACATAACCGTCAATTTAATCTTCTCCTCTATAAAAAGGCTCGTCAACCCATGAAGATCGCATAAAGGATTCACAACGCTTCCCAATTAAGGTCAATTTGGCGATGGGCATGCCTTCTCATTGTGGCTGCGAAATGGGATCTAGAGATGGCATCCTTTTCCTCGTACATGGTCCCTACATGCGTTAACTTGAAGGTGGAAGAAACGAGTGTTCGCATCCCCTTCTTTTAAATATGCCATCCTAGCACATTGTTTTGGGGGAGTGCTCTAGTTCCGCTAAACTCACCACTCTCTTCTTTAGAAATCTACATGCTAAAGAAAATGTTTACTTTAAAATTGAAGAAATCATTGTTGGCTTTGGCTTACAAGCCACAAAAGCACCTAATTAGGTGGACTTTTGGCTTATACCATAGTAAAACAAAAGCCAAAAGCACTTATTTAGGTGTTTTTTGGGCTTATAACCCAAAGCCAAAAGCCAAGTAAAATGCCTAACCAAACACCCTATGAGTCTCTCTACCAACAGCCGATGGATACACCATGTGGTGTTGAAATAATCTATGCCAGCGACATGTGTGGAACGTCAATAACATTATATTGCTAAAGAAATTGAACTCACCATTACATTGCTAATAAATCGTTCTCCTTGCAAGCAAATATTGGCGAATCAGCACAACAAACAACAGCTGAAAAGGCTACTGACAAATCTGGAGGAGCAACTCAGGGAGAGAATTCACCAAAATAGTAATGCTTTTTATCTAGACCACACAGTCACAATACAAAGACACAAAAAATTGTGATTCACAAGTCCTAAATTTCAAAGACAGTAGCCAGATCCATGGCAAAAGATCGAACAAATCATGAAGGACGTGCTATAAGAAGCAATTAACAATTTGACATGAGCATGTAAAGACAGCAGGCTAGACAGGCCGAAAGAACTTGAAGATAGGAACTGGCTCAGCATGCATGCATGCAGAACGGTGCAAGCAAATCAAGAACCAGAGCTACATGTCTGTGGTTTTCCCGGCTGCTACTCGCCCTTGAAATTTGCTCTCATCTCCTCCTCCTATTCCACCTTGCTTGGCTTCGCTGCCCCTCTTGGCCCTGATGAAGCAGAAGCACGAGCAGCAGGGGCACTGGAACAAGAGCTTCATACGGATGATGATCTGTCGCCTATGATGAACTGTGTTTTGGAGAACAAATGCAGCTCTCTCTCACTCGTGCCCAGGCTAAAAAATATGAACTTGGATAGATCTCAGGTCTCAGCCTCTCTCACACATTCCAGTTACTGCCTTGTGACATGCGCAGAAGAATGCCCTGCCCTGCATCCTTTTTATGTGGACGCAAATGGATACTTTCCCTGTGCAACTTCTCTTCTGTAAAAGAAGATGGCCCCGTCAATCAGTCATAGACAGACAGTAGTACGTCTGTTTGTTAGGCAGAGGGTTGTACATTCATATGTTTGTTTGTGGCATTTCCTCCTGTTGCTCTGAAGATTACTGTGCTGCAACGTAACAACAGTTAGCTTGCTAGCTAACTGCCTCATGTGAGTGGCAACCACGTTACACAATAAACCTGTTCTGAAGGTAAGTAGTACTGTTTTGCAATGTAACAACATCTTAGCTAGTACAGTAGCTGCCTTTTGTGAGTGGCAATCAAGTTAAACAATTAAGGTTGATGTGCGTACTTAGCGTGTGTGTTTGTGAGTCCTTGTAATCTCAAAAACTGTATACCACTTATCAGCTGCTAATCAAGTGTACATTATGCATGTCCCTGGCTATATATAAAAAAGCATGTGGTTGATTAATTAACAACAAGACAGATATGCCAGAGCAGTAGGCAGACTAAGGCATGGCCTAGTGGTGGGGAGGGGCTGATACCTTCCCACCCACACGAGTTCAAATCCTCGTGCTTGCAATTTCGGTGATGTTGCACCCTCTTTTATTAAAAAGATCGTGGGTCTCCTCCCCGTAGGAAATCATTTTTCAACTGCAGAGCAGAACGAGCATCCTGTTCTGCAGTTTCTACACTGCCGTACGTGACTAGCCGCTGCCTTCTGCTGTACAAAGGCGATGACAGTACGTGAAGTATGATATATACATGATTGATCAGTTTGAGTTAACTAATGGAAAACTTGTGGCTGAACACCATGGCACCTGCACCCCCACATTTTTCCGAGTTTTTCTTTTTTATCTCTCAAACAATACAAAATATGGATTTGAAACTCTGCAGATAACTGAACTTTAGAACTAGAATGTGGGAAAAAGTAATTCAGAAACTTTTTGTGCAATTTCAGAATATATTAAATTCAAAATAATATCGTGGGACACGCTATTCGACTCCAAGGGAGTAGAATAGTTATTCTACACCCACCCCGTATCTTCTCAACTGTACTTGATTTTTACGTCACATAAAGTTTGCCTTGATTCGTAAGTCAAGAACAACGTAAGAAAATATCAACATGACATAAAACTTTTTTTATGCGACGTACAAAAAATATGACGTAAAATTCATATTTTTTGTTTTTTATGCTGTTATGACTCATGTATTGCAATTTTATGTCCATTTTTTTTGTGGGACAACACAAATGTAATTATTTTTGTACTAAACATAAATTCTAAATCCTACAGCGTAAAAAAACATGGGTACAAATAACGTATTTTGCACCCTGGGTGCTGAATAGGGTGGCTAATAATATCGTTAGATATCTATTTAACATACGAAAAATCCCGAACTATTTCCCCCAAATTCTATCTCAAATGTTTCAGTGTATGGCTTGAGAGATACTACAAAAAAGTGAAGTTGAGATATATTACAAAAAAAGTGAAGTTGTTTCAGAGGAGAGAAAAACGCGACACGGATCTTGATGCAGATGTGAAATAACGGCCCAGATAGAGGTGTGTACCTGCTCAGAAAATCTAATATCTTAACTAAAACAACAACAAGACCGAGGGTGGGAGACGCCACCCCGGCTTGTCATTAAGGTAGAAGGGTGACTCGAACCTGCGACCTGCCGACCATCTGGCCGAATCTGACTGCTCTTTGATTCCATTAATTAATAAGATAGAGAAAACTAACGTTCAACATAAGTACTCGATCAGTTTTTTAGGCTAGTGTGAAGGAAGGCAGCTAGGCAGGGAGGCAGGGAGACAATGAGATGGTCCTGATGTGCCCTGCACATGTATATGCGGTCAATCATCGGGTCGGGTCATGTGGTTTGATGCGGCGCGCTTGATGGGGCGTTGCAACCACCGTAGGAATAGAATGGTGGATGATAACCAGCAGGCAGCACGCGTGCACACTGCACATGGCCAGCCATGCCATGCCACCACGCACGACCCACTTCTTCGCGTACTTGCACTAGTGTGAGTCCATCCATCGACCCTTTGCATCTCTCTCTCAGCGCTGTGTGCGTACGTGCAATGTGCATGCGTGCGTGCCCCCTTCCGGCACAAGCAAAGAATACGCTGGAGAACTTATATGTGGCAAGATGGTTAGGAATGTGGTTCTATTCCAGTCTACCAGAGTTCAAACTCCAGGTTTGACATTGGTGTTTCTCATTTAGATGGAATATTATTCAGTGGGAGACGACGTTCCCGTTGACAGCGAGACGCCTATGGTGATTTCGTCAATCTCAAGATTCGATCCGCCGGCTCAGTCTCTCGGAGGTACTCATAGGAATAGGATGTGCGTGCGTGTGTGCATGTATATGTGAGCGTATGCGTTTGTACTGTGTTTAAAAAAAAACAAAGAATACGACGCGACGGATATGGTCTCTCTCGTCCGACTACAGAGCAGTTAGCTAACTACTCATCTACGCACATTTGCATCCACCTTAACTGATTGCTGATTGCGGTGGTGCTGTTTTCTGGGAGCACGCATCACCAACGATTGCATGCACGCCCCCCAGCAATTTAATCATGGCGCATCAACTTGCCGGGAAATTTGGTGTGGATAACCAGGACACGACATGCATGGACGTGGGTGGAGCCCCTCACCGGCGTCAAAACTTACCAGTAGATCTACTTGACGTCAAAGTTATATAACTCTCAACACTAGCATGCGAAGAGAAATGGCAAAATATTGTAGTGTTGTTCGTCGTTTGATTCATAGGGTAAACATGTGGCTTTAAGGCCTCATTGACTTGCATGATTTAAAAAATTACAGTAATATGAATATTGTAGAAAAAAATCTTTGGTGTAAGCGCATCTTTAAGGGAGAACTACCAGACTCGGTGGTCCTACAAGGCGGCGCGTTTCCGTTCTATTCGGTAGCATAGGTCGCTTCTCATTAGTCGTGGTATCTCCTGTTTTCATGTTCGGCTCTGAGTTGGTGGTTCGCCCCATCTCATTTATTATTTTTTTCTTTTTGACTTGCTTGTATGGGGATATCCCTCCACTTTGTATCGGTTTGGTCGGTTGAGCTCACTAGTAGGAAAAGGCTTATAGCCACCAGCCTACCGCTGGCGGACGTCATTTCCGTCTGCCAGCGCTACTACCGCTGGCGGGCGGGTTTTGTAGCCCGCCACTGGTTCTGCACGTACCGCTGACGAACGCCCACTATGCCCGCCAGCGGTAGTAGCAGGAATTTGCGAGGAGGTGGGGCAAACTACCGCTGGCGGATAGAATCCGTGCCCGCCAGCGGTACCAAACGTACCACTGGCGGACGCTATATAGTGCCCGCCAGCGGTAGTTGCCTCGGCTGAGCCCAAAAACTAGCAAGTTACCGCTGGCGGGCACGCTAAATCGTCCGCCAGCGGCAAGTGCAATACCGCTGGCGGGCACTCCACACCGTCCGCCAGGGGTAACTTGGCATGTAAATTCATATAACTAGGAAAATGATATTTATAAAAATAATATGTAAATTTCCTTTGAAACCATTGCTTCCTATACCAAGACACACCTATGTGTCGAATATGAAAACGACCGCCACCGGGACTATTCACCGAAAGAGGTCAAATTCTTTAAAACTATTGATGTACCTTAATTAAAATGATTATTTTAAAAATTGGAGAGCAAACTATAAAACACTTATAGTTCAAATTTGGATTAATTTCGGAAAATCAATATAATCATTTAACTAGGAGAAATTAGATAGAAATGAAGAAAAATCCTAATACTTGGTTGATTATCCATTGTTTAAATAGTACAAAACAAATATAAAACAATGTCTGCATTGCAGAATAATTCAAAGTAGGGAACATTATTTTCCTCACTTTAACCAAAGCAGCATTGATCAAATATGCAAAAGTATCACGCATACATCTTTATTTAATCCAGTTACATAGCTGGAGTCCATTTTTATTTAACCCTAATACATCACGAATAATATCACTAACTTCTGCCAGGTCCTAAGCCGCGGGGTGCATCACGGTCAACGCTCAGCACCCAAAGAGCAGGAACCATCACATGGTCAATACTCACATGAGAAGTAACCCTATGAAACATCTGTCATCTACTATCATACACCGCTGGCGTATCCAACATATGCATGTAGCGACGGACGTGCTCGTCCTCCTCCCTGATACGGCGACGTACCACCTCCTCGGGGGCCGGCTCCCTCTGCACCGAGCGTGGCCCACGCGACTTCCACCAAAGAAGATCCGGGTCGACGACGTCACCCGGATTCCTCACCAAGCTACGCGTTCCGGAAGATACCACCTCCCAGTGCCAACCCGGCGGAGCCCAGTCCCGGACATTGCCACTATTGTCCAACACGGACATCGTCGACGTCGATCCCCGAGATCTGAAAAAATGAGTGGGGAATTTGATCAAACACCTAAGGTGCATGCAACCTAGGTAGGGGAGGTAGGGGAGGGAGAGAGGGCAACACCTTGGCATGGGGACGGAGGGGAGGTTCACGGCAGTGTGGAGGATAGTGCGGCGCCGGCGGAGGACACGACGGGCGCTGGGGCGGCGCCGAGCGCGGAGGAGGGCGTCGAGCGGCGCGGACAAGGGCGGCGGCGGCGCGGAGTAGGGGCAGGCTCAGGTCTCCCTGGCCTGGCCTTATATAAGGAAAAATAAAAAATAAAAAAAAAACCTAGACCTTACCGCTGGCGGACGGCACATGCTGTCCGCCAGCGGTAACCCTCGCACGCGGGCCCGCCACACCTTATCCCACCCGCGCGCGGCCGCCCTTATCCACTCGCTCACACCCGCGCGCGCGCCCTCTCTCCCACCCGGCCACCCACCCGCCGCCGCCCCCCACCGCACGCCACCGCCCCGAGCTCCTACGCCACCGACGCCCGCGCCCACGCCGCTGTCGCCAGCCCCGAGCTCCCTCGCCGGCCCGAGCTCCCACGCCGCTGAAGCCCACGCCCACGCCACCGCCCCGAGACCGCCCACGCCCACGTCCACGCCACCGTCGACGGCCGGAGCTCCACGCCGCCGCCACCGCCCGAGCTCCCACGCCACCGTCGCCGGCCCCGAGCGCTGCCGCCCGGCCAAGGTAAGCCGCACCCCTCCGATCTCCTCCTAGCTAGGTAGTACCCACACCCACAAGGTGTTTGTGGGTTTGCTCAACCCAATTTTTTTAGAAAATAGCTAGGGTTTCAAATTAGAAACTAACTAGGGTATTTAAATTTGAGAAATTAGGGTTCAAGTTTTAGGAATTAGTATTTCAAGTTTTAGGAATTACAGTTTTTGGTTTAGTTCATATTTTGTTGCAAATGCGGCTTTGTGGCTGCGAATGCGGCTTTGTGGCTGCAAATGCGGCCTTGTGATGGTGATGAAACGTTTGCAGGTACCTCTGGAGAGCCTTGAGATTGTCGGAATGTTGATTAACTTCCATTCTGGCAAATTTGGGTACTCATATGTCATATTTTTAGCCAAAGTCATGGCAAAATTTCTCGTGAATTTTGACATGACTTTGGCCGAAATGTTGTTATGTTTTGTATTCTTATTACATTGCCGATGATTAAAATGTTGTGGCACTATGTGATTCAGAGGTGGTGTGAGTGAAACTTGTAATATGCACAAATATAAAATTTCTGCATCCTACTGGTTTCGCTAACTCCATCTCTGAATAATTTGTGTGTCCACTCTAAATATGAGACATGCTTTAGAGTTGACCCTATTTCATTTTTAGAATGCCGATGAGGCATTAATCTTTTTGTTTGTGTTTTTACATCTTATTACAATTTCAATGATTAGAAAGCCGTAAAACTGTGTGCACTTTACATCTTTCTATACTCAAATTCGTTGTGTAACATTTTTTATTTGCCTTGTATAGAGCATGCCGCCGCGCCGCCGCTCCATGAGCGGGTTCATTGGCGTCCGTCACCGCCCATCTGGCCACTGGTCCGCGGAGATCACCGTGAACGGCCAGCGTTGGTATATGGGGACCTTCGACATGGCGGAGCTCGCCGCGCGCGCGTTCGACGCGGCAGCCTGGAGGTTTGGACGGCCGCGTTCTGAGCTCAACTTTCCTGACGTTAAGGACCGGGAGGAGGCTGAGTTCCTCGCGCCGCCGATGGAGATCGTCGACGTAGACGAGGCGCGGCGTAACCGCCGCCAGGGGATAGCTCGCCGCGCTGCCGAGATCGACGAGTGGCGGATGGACGCGCTGCGCCGCATGTTGTTTAGCTTATCGAAGTTTAACTTCTGGGATGATAGCTCGGACTCATCGTCCGATTTAAGTTCATGTTGGGGACCTTGAGTAGTTTTTAGGTTAATTTCAAGTTAGCTTAAGTGATGAACTAACGCATGTTGTTTAGCTTATCGAAGTTTAGCTTAAGTTCATGTTGTTTTAGGTTTGTAATGCATGTGTGATGAACTAATATATCCGTGTATGACACTTTGATCATTTGTATGTGGTCGTCTATATTTCTGTTGTTTATTTGGCGTCTGTACTTGAATTTACTGTATTTATATTGGATATATTGCTGGAATACGATTTTCCAGAAAAAATAATTCCCAATAAATGTACCGCTGGCAGGCGTGGTGGATTACCGCTGGCGGACGCTTGCCCGCCAGCGCTGTGTCATATACTGCTGGCGGGCGCTAGGGATGCCCGCCAGAGGTAACCAGCCTTACCGCTGGCGGACGGCCGCCTGCCAGCGGTAATTATTACCACTGGCGTAATGGGCGCCCGCCAGCGGTAGACCATTTCCGTCCGCCAGCGGTAGGCCTTTTCCTACTAGTGGCTTTATTTATAAAGCAGGGTGAAACTCTATTTCGAGAAATTGAGAGCTTCCATGTAGAACTCCACCAGAAAGCATGACACCCTGGTCAAGGTACCATGCGACCCTGTTGACCACAACGCGTTGATGCTCTAGGCTAGGGCACCATGCAACTGATTTTTTATGACTTCTCTAGGGATCGCATACTATATCGGATTGAGATGATCCAAGAAGAAAAAATGTTTGTCTTAAAAATACATAGAACTTTGGACTTGTCACTTTTTCAGTTAGAGACAATCTTTCGTACGGCACTGAGTTTCAAACATGGACTTTTTTTTTTGGAAACTTGGACATTTTTCTCTCTTTGGTACGCCATGGAGGCGACTTTCTCCATTCCATTAGCAATGTGCCCTCGCGCAGCTATAGCTCTCACCTGAATTATCCTGATGGAGATTCTGCAACCACCATTCACCTGCGGATCCTCTGCGCGGCCCGCATGCTCGAGTCCCCATGGAGGCGAAGTTCTGCCCGTCTGATTATGTCGGCCTGGAAGATCAATGGTGGCAGGGAAACAACAACACAGAGTGTTCTGCGCAACAGATCCGAGCAGCGGATCAGGACGCGCGGCGCCAGCACGCACCGAGAACATCGCTCTCCGCTCCTGGGCCGGGGACGTGCAAAACCAGACTGGAAATTCGCTTCCGCAAATGTAGCACTCCATTTTGCGTGATACACCCTTATCTCCTCCGATATTGCTCATCAGTTTCTCTTACCCATCTCTTGTACTAGTCGGTAAACTCAGCATTGTTTTCAGATATTTCAAGTCTACAGATACAAATATATGCACGAGTTAATGGGTATAGCTAGTACAAAATGTTAGGGTCCGTTGGGCGCGGGAGAGTTCCCTGATTCCTATCTAGAACGATGCAAACTAGTAGATGCAATATGCTCGAATCATAAGCCACACATAAATCTTTTGCCATGTTTATGACTGCACCTAATATCATATTTTGCATATTTTTCCCAATTGTATGCGTTAACATGCTTTATATTTAATCATCTTTAATTTGCATTTGAATTTGAATTTGAAAGACGCTCGAGTGTTGGAAAATGATGAGCGACGAGGGGGCAAACTGCGAGAAGACAAAAACAGAAAACTCAACCGGAATCGCGAGCGTACTCTCCCCCACTTCCTTCCAGCAACTTGCCGCCCCGCGCCATCTCCGCTGCCGCGGCCGTCCCTACAGAGCGCGCAGCGGCCCAGATCCCTCCCTCCGGCGAGCCCGCCGCGCGCCCGCCCCCATGGACCGTCTCCGGGCGGGGAGCCCGGTTTACGGGCGGCAGCGCAGCGGAGCAGCACGGGCTCCACCTCCCCGGGCGGCGTCTCCCCGTCCCACCACCGCTCCTCCTCCACCTCCTCCGCCGCCTCGCTCCCGAGCGTCGGCGCTGGCGCCGGAATCTCCACTGTACGCCGCACGCAGAACGTCGCCGCGCGCGCCGCGGCCGCGAGGCTCGCGCAGGTCATGGCCTCCCAGAACGCCGCCGCGGCCACCGGGGACGACGACGACGAGGACGACTACGCCAACGACCACCCGCCCCCGCCCCCGATCAGGTTTGGCAGCGGGTCCCGCGCCCCGCACGGCAGCAACGGCGTCTCCCTGCTCGGACGCACCGCGAGATCTCCCTCCCCTGCGGTAAGTTTGCTCCCGGATCTCTCGCTGGCCTCTCTCGCCGCTGCGTCCCTACTTCGGAACCGGCTGTTTTGAACTCGAGCCATGAGCGAATTTAGTCCTAGTTGGTCAATTCGAGGTCAAATCGGTTTCAAACCACGCTTCATTGCTTGAATTTGCAAATGAAAGCTAGTCCCCGTTTGCTAATGCTAAGTCATTTTGTACTCATGTTTCATCGGGAGTGTTTGTGGGAACCGATGAGTGATTACGAATTTTGAATTGGCGTCTCGATCTGCTCAGTTTGCTTACTCCGTGGCCTTCTCCTAATTAGATCTCCTCATGTTTTCATTAGTTAGGTCGGAACATTGTAGAGCCACCTCCTCCAGTCCGGTCAGCATCAGCAGGGAGGTTAGCCAATGTAGCAGCACGGCCGACCGCCACGGTGGTGCCACCGATCAAAACTAACACAACGCTGCGAACCCCGTCTCCTATTCCGCCTGTGGCTGTGGTGGACTCTCCAGTGGAGCGCAGTCGGACGAAAAGGTACATGCAGTGACTTACCCCCAGATCTGCAGAATGTGCACTGTGTTATGCGTGCTAGATATAGGATGTTGTGAACTTCTACATCTACATAATGAATGCATGATACTAGTGTTCATCCAATTAGCAATACTGCAATAGTGAGCAAATTGTACTTCTTGTGTCACTTCAGAATAATTGTTGATACTAGCTTACTGCATTAATCGGATCTTGCTATGGGCTTAGTTTGACTTGACATGTCATTAGGTATTTTTACATGTTGCAGTATGGCCAATATTTTCTTAACTTTACTCAGCATGATGATGCATCAATGTAGCATTGCCCAATTAACCCATGGTCCAATCATTAGGTGCCCATGCACCAACATGTAAACGTGAACTAGACTTAGTAAGTTACTATTATGCTTCTGGGATGTTATTTATAAAGAATGGCATCCACATAGTACCTAATAAAATTGAAGCATTTAGTCTAGTTGTGCATGGTTACTAGGTACTGCAATGTTCACTAATGTGACTGAAATGTTAGCATCTCATCTAAATTGTCAATCGGATCTTAGATTTGGTCAACATCATGGCTGTGTGAGTAGTATGCCTTGTGGCCAGTTAGACATTACTGTGCTAAACTGAATTGTGCTGCATAATCTATTTAGTTGCAGCGAGTGTTGTCAATTATAGCAAATAATTCCTTTTGATGCCCTAAAAGAGAGGTTACCCACTAGTCTCTATCTCTACTATATAATATCAGTAAACGACCGTGGCCGTGGTACGTCGTGGTCGTTTTGCAGTTTAGCCACTCACAAAATTGGAAATCAACCCGCAGTACAGCATGTAAAGTCCACCACTTTTGCACTTTAGTCCATCCCGCAGCACCGCACCGCACCGCACCTCGCCAAGATCCCCTTGCTCCTAAGAGCGGCGGCGGCGATCGACGGGAGACACTGCTGCCCCAGCCAAACCGAGTCCATCCGGCGAGGATAGGAGCGCTGCGTCGCGCCGGCTGGGGTAGGAGCGCCGTCTCCGGCGACCGCTACCGCGCGCAGGTCGCGGCGCCACGCTACGCGCCTGAGGGCTGTGCCTCTCCTTGAGGGCGACCGTGCCATGGATGTGCCCGCGGCGAGGACTCCGATGGACCGGCCTCCGCGACGGGAGGAATCACCTGGCTGTCCCTCTTTTCCCCTTGCAACAGCGTGATTCAGAGGCTGCTGTAGTGCCGACGACCTGAGGACGAGCGCGTCGCCCGGCGCTGGCCACCGGCCACTCCGCTCGCTGGCGCCTCTCTTGGTCGTCAGTCCCCGCAGGCTCTGACTCCTCATACCCTGGTTCAGATCCCACTGTACCTTAGCTCCGCCTAGCACACCGATCTTGAGGATGTGGAGCTTGGTGAGGTCGGCAGCACCTCTAGACTTCTCTGCCCTTCCATCTCCTCCAGGCGTTTGGGGAGCGTACTGAAGATCATGGTGAGGAGCATGGGTGCCGCCGGACTGGATTTGTTCATGTCGTATGTGGAGGATGAGTTGATCCTACATCTGGATACATCGCTTCCTCCCTTTTTTTTCTGAATTTTCGGTTCCATATGATTCTGAACTTTTTGCTGCACGCGATTGTGAACAAAGATAAAAACGTGAGTCCGTGGTGTCGTGGATGATATTTTCTCTATCCCGTCTAATCCAAAATTCCATTTAGTCTGTTTCTCCTCTTCTATCTGGATAACTTTTCAAGTGCCGTGGTGCTGGACATTATTTCTTCTCTTTCTTGTAAAGATTATTATTAGACGATTACTAATTTGTGGGAAGCAGTAGAACAGCAACAGCAGCAATTTGAGCTCATGACCGTATCTCTCGAGCTTAATTCCAACAACTGATGAACATCGATAGACGTGTGCATCTGCTGACTGTTGGTCTACTAAGCTTAATTTAGGAGATCAGTATCTCGAGAAAGCATGAGCTTATATGCGCAAAGTTTTCTTATGGTAGTTTTTTTTTGCTGATCGGTGTTGTGATTTTTTACAATGTGCAGAATTCCTTGTAAAATCTCAAAGCCATATGGGACGACCCGAGATAAGACGGGGGCACCAACGTTGGTGTATAGTTTGTTTTCTCGAATTGCTCGATCAATTGTGCAATTCATTGAACATTCTGCAACATTGGATTTGAGCACACACAAAAAAACCCAAACAGTCAACTTAGGATTCGCCACCAACGAATGAAATTAACCAGAACGAATGGAGAGGGAGTCATGGTGGCTTTGTGCGGCAAAATAGATAGAAGAGAAATGGACCACAACATTATAAGAGAGTCCCTCCTGCCCACGATGTTTGTTTGGGAGTGAGAGTTTCTTCTACAACTGAACCCTTATGTCTCGCTCATGGCATAAACATATTAGGTTAGGGTTTCGAGCACCAACATTTGGATGTTATAGGCGGTGACTCCACGAATAATACTTCCTCGGCCTTAGTCACATTTTGTAACAGGTCTTAAAGGATTTTTTAGCAGGTCTCTTAGATCAGGCAAGATTGTGTGGTTGAGTGTCAACGTCTCTGCACGCTTCTATGCCATGTTAAGCGCAATATTTCTGAGCTGAGTGCATGAACAATTACATCTATTTCACTTTTGGGAATAGGTAATTTTTTCACACTTTGCAATGCTGTTAGGAATTCATAATCAAATGAAATTGCTCCGAGGTTTGGTGCGGCGAGAAGTAAACTAGGTAGGATGGCATGGCATGTGCTAATTGGCCTGAAAATGTGTCACAATTGTTGTTGTAAATGTTTGCTTGTTTATAACACAAATATAATTTTTGTCCGTAGCAACGCACGGGCAGTTTGCTAGTTAATACATCTATATATAGCAGATTTTTAGTTCCTTACAAAAATTCACCATCATGTGAAACACACACTTTTATGATTTCTGTATGTTACCATGGGCACTGCATTTCTTGTTGCATTTATGCATTGGAAATTTCGACTTATCACATTAAACTATTTTTTCTAGCTTGAGTTTCCTCGCACCCTTTACTGTACGTTCTAAAAAGAGCAACATTGTATAGGTTTTGACCTTTCATGCTTCAGGTTTGACACAGTCCCACATAACTCTAGAGAATCAGTGCCACGGAGAGAATCATCTACACTTCAAGATGAGGTTTTCCTTATTCTGTAGAAACTACTCCATTCACTTTCAGTACATACCATTTAATCCAGGGAACATGCAGAAGTTCCTATTCCTCTCATTTGAAACATTCATTAGGTTACTTATTGCTCTTGTGGTTAGTAATAAATGACTTTGGAAATAAAAAATTGATAATGAAGACGAGGGGTATCCCAGGGAAAAATGATGATAAAAAAGGGCAGGTCGATAACATGCAATGTCATGTTTCTAGGAACAAAATTTGAAAGGTGGAATGACATGTATTCGAGAACAGAGGAACTAGTTATTTGCATTTGTTTGTAGTTTCTGGTTAAGCTATTAGAAGTTCTTTGTAGAAAACTGAAAAGTACATATCAGCCATTTGAAGACTAACGCAGTGATGTCCTACAGCTTGATATGCTACAAGAGGAGAATGAAAGTGTTCTAGAAAAGGTAATGGCAAACACCACCATTATAGTGCAATGCACTAATCTTTTCTAAGACTGGATTATCTAAGTTTATTCTGCATCAAACAGTTAAGGCGTGCTGAAGAAAAATGTGAGGAAGCGGAAGCTAGAGCCAAGGAGCTTGAGAAACAGGTGATATAAGGACCCACTAAAAATTCTTCTGATTTGCTTTGTAGTCTGACATGTTTGCTCATTTGTAATACATGTTCTGAGTCTGTCTCAACTATAGAATTCTGAAATATTGGAATAAATTGACCTATTTGTGTTAAGAGAATGTAGAGTTCCTTGCAAAATGAGCTGTATGCGCCTTCTGTTTGTGTATTTAATAGTGTCCTAATATGCAGGTAGCTGCTCTCGGAGACGGGGTATCCTTAGAAGCTCGTCTCTTGAGCAGGTTTGTTCCATGCCTGAATATGCCTATTTCACAAATCAAGAACTGGTTGTAGCATAACATTTACATGAATGCTGGCAGGAAGGAAGCGGCACTTAAACAGAGGGAGGTCAGTTATTCTAGTGTTTTATTCCTGGGTTACTGGCAAGTCATTTCTTCATACTGTTTGCTAGCCAGGATCTTGATGAGTAATGGTGAAATTATTGCATTTATAATATTGTTTATTATCCAAATAAGAGGATGAATCCTCTGCACTCTGCAGAACTTCAATGCCATCTTTTTCAGTTTGGTGTTCTGCTAAACTATTATGGCCATGCTAGATCCTTATTCCAAAGTTTTGCTGAGTGACAGAAAGCACATACGTACAGATTTTGCAAGCTATCATGCACTTAGTAGTTGAAGAGACAGTTTCCTTTCAGTTAGCCAACACTATCAGTGATGCTTCTGTAATCCCTTTTCTATTTACATTTCCACAGGCTGCACTAAAGGCTGCAAGGGAATCAAATGATGGTAGAAATGGGGACATAAAGCATGAACTCGAGGTAATGATACTTCCTACAAATCAAACACATGATGGCTTTTATTGGTTTCTATACGGTGCTATATTTTACTCTTCACTCATGCATTAAATAGTCTGCCAAAGAGGAGTTTGCAGCGGCTGTGGACCAGCTAAAGGAGGCAGAGTCTGAGACAAAGGCGCTGCGATCGATGACTCAGAGAATGATCTTAACCCAAGAAGAAATGGTTGGTCTGACTTACGTATGATTCTACTCATTTTGCTTGCTTTTGACATGTAATTTGATCTATTTATTTACTTTACCAGGAAGAAGTTGTCATAAAAAGGTGCTGGCTTGCACGGTATTGGGGCTTAGCAGTTCAATATGGTAAGTTGCTTAAGAAGCCATTTCCTTCTGTGGGAAAAAGTTGAGCATGATTCTCTAATTGTGCTTGCTAGTAAATTAAGGCAAACAAAGCTTATGTAGCATTACACAGCAAATACATTTCTATGGACATATGTTATATACTGGCTCTTGAAATGAAGTTGGCTAGAGGCTAGCTTGCTTCTGTGATTTATCTTCTTTGCGTAATTTTCAATGGGATATCCCGGGTCTCACTTAGACACATATGATGTTTGCTAATATGTGCATAGGCTTTGTGGAAATTTGCTATGACGTGCTTATGTTTAGAACTGTCATGACAAAGAATTTGTGAAAAATCTACTACCATGCTTGCTAAATCAGATTAAAGTTGGATACTCCCTCCGATCCGAAAAAACGGTCGGGAGTACAGCTATTCAATCGTACTAGCCAAGCTATTTCCAGCGAATCTTAAATCGGATCCGAGGGAGTAACTTCTTATCATACATGGTTGCCCTCTTACATCTTATCACAGTTGTTTTGGAACACAAAAATGTATCCCTCTGCAACTGACCAAGAAAAAAAGATGCTAGCTAAACACCCACATATCAATAAGCAACTCAACGTCCCAACCAAACAAGATTATCATGGTCCATCAGAATGCCTAGCGGAGCCTTAGATTACAGACAAAGCAAAGCTGTCTTTTTAGGAAACAGTAGGATAGGACCAGTTGAATAAATATATCTAAAAATAAAGCACGAATAAGTACAAATACTAAAAAGAAAGGGCACCTAAGAGAATTATAGAGGCCATTTGTACATGGATGTGATAATCCTTTCTGTTGATGTGTTTCTGAGGATGTTTAACAAGTTTTTGGTAGCCTTGTTTAACAAGTTTTTGTGTTGTTTGGTTGATGTGTTAGCCTTTATAGGCTTGCCTGGTTCTTAGGGACTCTTTTGCACCTTGCATGATGGCTGACAAGAGAAGTACTGCTGCTTTAGAATAGAATAAGAGCCAATTCATTCTGAGAAGGCAACATGTTCAGGAGTTTTTTTAGAGGAAACGCAAAAGACTTTTGCGTTTCTTTACATTGAAAAGGTAGAAGTGCTACGGCCTCCTAAGAGGTTCAGGTCCACAAAATAAAACTAAAAATCAGTGTACATCCCAAGTGTTTGGGAGGATGGCGCGCAGACCCAATGCACCGGCTCTCGCCCATAGTGCAGCTTCATCTTTAATCTTGCTCACCAAGCCGTCGGTTGATGGGGTTGCAGCGTTGAACACGCAGTCATTGCGGTGCTTCCATGTCATCCAGGGGATCAGCAGCGTCGCGGAAGCAAGTCCTTTGTGCATCGGTTTAGCCGTGCATTGCTTTGCCTTGATCCACCATTCCGTCAAGTTGTCTTCTCCATCAGGAACGCGGCAGGTTAGACGCAGCCAGGAGAGGATCTCAAACCACACCTGTTTGGAGAACGGACAGCCGAAGAGCAGGTGCTGGATTGTTTCCGGTTCCTGGTCGCAAAGCGGGCAGCAGGGTGGGTGTGGCAGCCCACGGCGAGCAAGGCGATCAGCCGTCCAGCAGCGTCCAAGATTGGCGAGCCAATGGAAGAACTTCACACGCGGCGGTGCCCATGCCTTCCAAGTGAGCTTCCAAGCCGGGCAGTAGGTCGATCCATGGAAAGTGGCCAGGTAGGCCGACTTTGCAGTGTATGTGCCTGTGGCAGTCAGTCGCCAATGTAGGCGATCGGGCTCATTCGTGAGGACGACGCGCTCGATCTCGTGCCACAACATCAAATACTGCCCAATTTCTTGAATGCCCAGGATGCCTTGTATGTCCGTCGCCCAACGGTGGTCGAGTAGGCCGTCCGCCACCGTCCTGGACTTGCGCCGCTGCTTGGGGATCACGGCGTATAGCTGAGGCGCGATTTCGGAGATGGCGCGCCCATGAAGCCAGCGATCCTCCCAGAAACGTGCACGCTGTCCATTACCTAGAACTGTGATCGTGGACGCGAAGAAGAAGTCCTGCTCCTCTTGCGTGAACTGGAGGTCTAGTCCACTCCAAGCTCTGCCATCGTCCATCTTGCTGACCAGAGCCAGCGCATCCGCAGGGAGAGGCCAGTACGCTGCAGGTCTCGTACCCCCAGGCCGCCAAGCTCAATTGGGTGACAGACTCTCCGCCAATTGACGTGGCAGTGGCCGCCATTAGCGTCGGCTCTTGCAGCCCATAAGAATCCTCTCTCAATCTTTTCAAGAAACTTGAGGATCTTCTTTGGCGGCGCAAGCACGAGCAGCTGATGTATGGGAATCGCGCTCAGGACTGCTTTGACGAAAGCAAGGCGGCCAACTCGGTCCATGAGATGAGCCTTCCAAGTAGGTAGCTTCGTGGCTGTTTTCTCCACTACAAATTGCAGCTGTGCGGCGGTAGGCCTCCGTATCGTCAGTGGTATGCCCAAATAGGTTATTGGAAGATCAACAAGTGGGCAGCCCAGATTGGCGATGGCTGGTGCCGCTTCATCGGCATGGCATCTGATCAGCGTGGCGGTGCTCTTCTGGAAGTTGACCCGCAGGCCTGATGCGCGTCCAAAGAGCTGCAGTATTTCCTTTACAGCAAGTGTGTCCTCCGGCGACGAGTGGCAGAACAAGATGACGTCGTCGGCATACAACGAGATTACCGGGATGTCTCGTCGCGGGTGTAGCTTCTGTAGGACATTGAGCTCGTCCGTTTCAAAAAAAAAAAAAAAAAAAAAAAGGACATTGAGCTCGATGGCCCGGCGAAATAAGCGCCAAGCGTGTCCACGGCAAGCACGAACAGCTGTGGTGACAAAGGGTCGCCCTGACGGAGTCCGCGGCGATGCCAAATCGGTGGTCCCGGCGCGTCATTCAGGAGTATCCGTGTGTTCGCCGATGAGTGGAGCACGGCGAGCCAACCAAGGAACCGGTCACTGAACCCATATCGTCGCAGCACCTCGTAAAGAAACGGCCAAGAGACTGAGTCGAAGGCTTTCGCCAAGTCCAGCTTCAACAGCACTCGCGGCGCCCCTAGTTGATGTAGTAGTCGTGCAGATTGTCGCACAAGCACAAAGTTGTCGTGCAAACTGCGACCGGGGATGAACGCGTTCTGGATAGGGCTGACGAGGTCGTTGAGGCGGGGCGCAAGGCGGAGAGAGAGCACCTTGGCGAAGATCTTGGCCACTAGGTGAATCAGGCTAATGGGCCTGTAATCACTCAAAGTGGCCGCATCAGCTCGCTTCGAATCAACGTGAGCAGCGCCTGATTGAGCCGGCTAAAACCACGCCCGCGGCTCATAGAGTTGCTGGAAGGCAGCGACGAAGTCGTTCTTCACGACCGGCCAGCAGGAGCGAAGGAATTCCGCCGTGAAGCCATCAGGCCCCGGCGACTTCCGCGCTGGTAGGCGTTTCACCGCTTGCCAGATTTCAACTTCACCGAAGGGGGCATCTAGTGTGTCCAAGTCTGCGGGCTCGATGAGGTCTTGGAGGTCTATGGCGCAATCACGCGGCAGATCAGTCCCAAGGAGGGAGTCGAAGTGCGCGAATGCCGCCGCTGCCATATCATCCGCACCGGTGAGCACAGCGCCGTTGACCGTCAGGTTATGAATCCTCGTCTTTTGCTTGCGGTAAGTGCATTGCTAATGGAAGAAAGTCGTATTCGCGTCGCCGTCCTTGAGGAAAGCGATGCGAGCACGCTGCCTGGCCAGTGTCCGCTCGATGGAGGTAAGCCCGAGATAGGACAACTTGATCTGACGGCGCAGCCAGTCCTCATGCGGTGTCAGCTGTCGTAGCTCCTGTGCCGTGTCGAGGCGCAGCAGCAGCTCGCGGGAGAGCGCGAGCTTGTCCGGATGGTGCCGACGGTGCGGGCACTCCAGCTCGTGAGTTTTCGCGCCATGATCTTCATGCGACGCATGATGCGTCGGAACGGGTCTGTGTCGTCCACCGAGTTCCAAGCTGCCGCCACCACCTCCTGGTACCCCTCAATGCGTGTCCAATAATCCTCGAAATGAAACCGACGCTGAACGGGCGGCATCCGTGAGCAGTCAAGGATGAGCGGGCTGTGGTCTGAAACAACAGAGGCGAGGCAATGGAGGTGTGCTTCACCGTGTTGTTCCTCCCAATCCGAGGTGCAAAGGACGCGATCTAGCTGAACCAGCGTTGGCGGATTTTGCTCATTGGACCATGTGTAGCGGCGACCGTTGAGGTAAACCTCCTTGAGAGCCAAATCGTTAATGACACGCCGGAAGCGGCCCATCATCCGTCGATTAAGGTTCCCATTGTTTTTATCCTCATCTCGGTATATCAAGTTAAAATCTCCGCAAATCATCCATGGCCCAACACAGTCAGCTCTTGTGTCGCGAATTTCTTGGAGGAACGCGATCTTGTCATCGTCATGCTGCGGGCCGTAGACGACGGTGAGCCACCACGGGGAGGTGGCACTGGATGGTGTGGACACACGGGCAGACAATGTGTTTGTCATGAATGTCTGATCGGTGATCGTCACTTCCCTGCTTTTCCACGCGAGTAAGATGCCCCCACGCGTGCTAATCGCTGGCAGGTACACATAGTCATCATAATCCGAGCCAAGTGCTTCAAGGATAGTTGACGTGTAGATGGTCTCCATCTTAGTTTCCTGGAAGCAGATGATGGATGCTCCCGTGGTGAGAATCAGCGAGCGTATCGCGATGCGTCTAGCGCGAGAGTTGAGGCCGCGCACATTCCAAATAACAATCTTTAGGCCGTGATCCATGTATAACATGTTCGACAGATCAAGCAAAGCCGCAGCTAAGCCGAAGCCTCAACCTCACTTCCCGCGATCATAGTGGTGATAGGCGCGATAGACGGATCTTGCGGGAGTTCACGTCCAATCAAGGCAGCCATTGCACGCAGGATCTCAATCGGGATGGGCGTGGAAAACATCCCGTCATATGCCTTCATAGCTTCTGCAGAAATCGGCTGATCCACACCAACAAAGCCCAAGGTGCGTAGAAGCTGGACATGAGCACGCCGTTCCGCGGTTGGCCTGCCAGCGGTCTTGGCATAAGTCGTGGCAGGAGTGGTGGTGTTGGCCGTGGCTGATCGTCCTCGACGCGGCGCCGTGAAGTTGAGCGGCTGTTGGCGTTGTTTACGTCCGGGCGTGGGTAGTACAGAGTTCAGCGGCTTTGTTGCCGCCGCTAAGAACTCTCCCAGGGTCAGACGAGGTGCAACGGGCTTGGAGCGCGGACGTTGGCGACGCAATGTGACCGGTGGAGAGGCGAAGCGCGCGGGGTCGCGGACCGGAGTTGAAGCTGGAGCACCCGTCGCGGCGGCGGATGCAAGCGTGCCCGGAGTTGGCACTGTCACAGAGATGGGCTCCGGGCTTGACGCGGCCGGCGTGGGGCGTTCCGGCGTGCTGGACCTTTGGAGGATGCGAATTTGCTCAACAATAGGCGCAGCTTGGCCAGGACCCGTCAATGGATCAGTGGCACATGCGGATTCAGCTTGGTTTGGACTGCCGGCATCATGTACTGGTTCAGACTCAGGTATAAACACGCTGTGTCCTGACAGGGTTTCATCTTCTGTAGAAGTGTGCTGGATATCCGGTTGTGAATCAAGAACCTCACTGATTGTGCCTTGATTATCCCTGTCCTTGTCTTTGGCCACTTCCTGGCTGCTGTCCGTCTGAATGGAAGGTGACACATGAGTTGTGGATGGGACTGGCTCGTCGACCGGAGTTTTGTGCAAGCTGGCTTATTTAGTGCATTCAAATGGTCTTTAAAAATATTTTTATTTTATAATTAGTCTCTGTATACTAATAGTTGGTGTCCGCGGTAAATATAGGGCTGGTTCAGGCTTAGAAATCCAATTGCTAACCAGGCCAGCCTAACTATGTATAGACTGGGTCTTTACCTAGGTTAGGGGACCAAAAGGAACAGGACCACCCCTAGCCTGAAATGCTCAAGTCTAGTTCACACGTGCCAGAAATGCTAATTTCTGATTTAATTTATTTCTATCCTGATTCTTGGTTGTCTGATGGCTTGCTAATAAACTTGAAGGAGTTTATCCTGAGATTGCGGTATCAAAGCATGAACATTGGTCATCTTTAGCCCCTCTTCCTCTGGAGGTTGTTCTCTCTGCTGGTCAAAAGGCTAAGGATGAGCCTCGTAAGCAAGGTAAGTCTGCATCTATATACTGTAGAAGTTGTAGATCATAGTTTATTCCGTGCACACTCCAATGAACTATTCTTGGAATTTATTCAAGCAGGTGAGGATGATGCTCAGAGGAGAAACAGGGTTTTGCGAGACATGAGTGATATAATGGGAGAAGGCAACATTGAGAGCATGCTTTCAGTTGAAATGGGACTCAGAGAGCTCTCATCTTTGAAGGTATTCCTCTACTCTCTTTCCGCAGCAAGTATATTAACATTTTTTCTAGATTACAGCGGTAAAACTACAGATATAGCTCTTGTTCAAACTTCAATATAGGAACAAGCTGCTGCACCAGATATGGTGGGGCATTAGCTTTTAATATTCTACAAAGTTTGTGTGTTTGACTGAGCCTCTGTTTATTCTACCCAGTGGAATGCCAAGTGAAAACATAATTTAATTTGCTGGCAGAGTTTTCCTTCTGCCAAAAGTAAGAATGGTTGATTCAATTTCTGATGTAATAGAGGGACTAAAAACTAACCAGTTTCTTGTATGGAGACTATTTCAACTAATGTGCAAATGACACACAATATGTGCACTTTTAATCTTCTATCACTGTACAATCCCTCTTCTGTCTGTAACTGCTAACTGGCTTTACTATCATTAAGGTCATCAATTTAGTTATCTTCATGTAGGTGGAAGATGCTGTTGTGGTTGCACTTGGTCAACACCGAAGACCTAGCATAGTTAGGCAATTCACATCAGGTTTGTTCTTTTGCATTGTTTCTATCATGCTCATTTGCGTTCTGTCAATCTTCTTCTTTTTCTAAGCCTTTTGTCCCAAACAAGTTGGGGTAGGCTAGATATGAAACCCTTTCACGAGGACTTCCCAGGAGGTCACCCATCCTAGTACTACTCTCGCCCAAATGGGTTTCATACCCATAGGACTGGCGAGTTTTTACGTTGGCTCGCCAAGCCTATCACAACCCTTAGATATGAAACCCTTTCACGGAGGACTTCCCAGGAGGTCACCCATCCTAGTACTACTCTCGTCCAAATGGGTTTCATACCCATAGGACTGGCTAGTTTTTACGTTGGTTCGCCAAGCCTATCACAACCCTCCTCCTTTACCCCAAGCCTAGAAGACATAGGAAGTATCATAATTGCTTCTTTACTAATTGGTGGTGTGCAGCTTTACGATGGCTTCACTTTAATAAGCAAATACTTCTACGTCTGCAATTTATACTTTTATTTTCTTTTAGGTTTACAATGTAATGGTAGGGCACATGACCTGTGATGCTTACTTTTGTAACTTGACTATTTGTAAGGCTCATTAGCCAAACTTTTGTTTGGTTAAACTGCTGAAGGGAAGCCCCTTATCTTCAATCAAGTGGGTCTCATGATGAAGTTTTGAGTTTCCATATGGGGCCAATAATGTGGGTATCTGTTTGAAACATTACATACCCCTCGTATAAGCATATTTGTATTCTTTCCAAGAACTGTTTCACTAGCACCCAGACTTGGTAGTGGTCAATACATGAAAAAAGTGTTGATTGTATCATATATTCCGTAGGTGCATGCACTATATTTCAGTTTACATGAATATCATTCATGGACTCCGTTAAGATGCATTTTTTGTGTCCTTGCTGGCGTACTTTACTAAGCAAGTTATAAATTCTTTTCAGATTATAAATCACCTGGCGAACCTAAATTCTTGGAGGCATTTGGTAATGCGTGCCTTCTTCTAATTGATTTTGTGAACTTACGCCTTTACTGTTTTGAGATTGTATTATAGATATATGTTTTAACTGGGTCTGTAATTTCGTTAAACTGTGACTATTTGACATATTGCAGACCTTAGCCCGGAAGAGGCAGAGGATGTTAGCTTCAAGCATGTAAGACTTTACCAATGTGCACTGCTAAGTTTTTACCAATTATTACCTGATATTTAATGAACTCCATACCTTACCAAATGCAGGCATGGCTTATATACTTCTGGAGAAGAGCGAAAACTCATGGTATTGAGGAAGATATTGCTGATGAGAGACTTCAGTTTTGGATTGGTCGCAATGCACATGCTCCAAATTCTCATGATGCTATAGATGGTATGATGCTTGTTCCCTGTCACCTATTAGCAAAAAACTAACTACTGGCATATGCCCCTGTTAAATTGCTAGTTTATCTCAATATTTCATTTCATTGCTTTCAGAAGCAAGTGAGTAGTCACTTGCAGAGAACCAAAAGATTGTTTTAATTGTATTTGTATGCATAAACCAGATTAGGTTCCTGTACAGAGCAATTTCACTATTCCCCACTGATATATTATGTTGTCTTATCTGTTATTTTTTCCAATTTACTTGTGCCTGATTTCATTCCGGCCATCCAACTTTTCTGGTTAATATGCCACGATTTCCATTTGCTGTTTTACTGAACAATGTAAGCTTTGGCACTGCAGTGGAGCGGGGTCTGACGGAGCTAAGAAAATTGGGCATAGAGCAGCAATTGTGGGAAGGCACGCGTGCAGACATAGACGAAGCTGCTTTGGCAAACGAGAACGAGTAGGACGTCCGATTATCATGAATTCATGGTTGTCTGTGCTTCTGTGTATCATCATCCCATCACAGTTTTGGAGAAATGGGAACTCTGGTTCCCAGGCGGGTCTCAGGCCCTTGCTTACCATCGAATCAATCTCCGAGCGATGATTCAGTCCTCCAGCGTTGAGCAACGGACTTGTCCGAATTCCGACAAGTTTGTGTAGTGCACGCGTCCACCGGTTTCATCTCTTTGTTATAGCAGTTCTGTGACATGTGTAATTGTCTTTTTTTCTCGTGACAAGACGACCAATGACCTCACTTGACCCCAGTAATTGTGAATTTTGTGATTACTCCCTACCCCCAAATGCCGGCTAGTTTGTACAAGGATCCTCCCCTGAACAAATGAACAGATCACAGGCTATTTTGGTTCCACTTGTGCATCCTCATCTTCTACATGTGCTTCCTTGTTGCTTCTATTGTTGTAATCGTTGAACACTTGTTTTATCATGCAAGGGGCAAGACTTTTGTGCATCGTCTTCTGACTTTTGATGCAGGGTCTTGATCTTCAGATAGTAATGCGACTCTGGGAGTCCACTACTACAGAGACAGTTGGACAGGTGCTTCAAAGGAAAGCTCCCCTCCGCTCTTGTCTCACTGTGTCGCTGTCCGTCCTTTCTGGCTCGTCACATGTGCTGCGATCTCTAGACCCCTACAGGACAGAAACCAACTCAAACTTGTCCTACACTGGCGCCGCATTGCAAGATCAGTTTTGATCGAACGAGCTCTCTAAAAGAAATCCTGCTTGGCGCTTCTCCAGTATGCCTATTGAAACTCGTTGCTATTACACATTGTACTCTGTTTTTTTTGTTTCGAGTAGAGATTTCTGGCTCTCAGCCTCCAGTGATCTCTTTATTTAAAACAAATTAAAAATCATATTTATAAGTTTTAGAAAAATCTGAAAAAAAAATCATGCATGTTGTCAATGATTCCCACAGATGTGAAAAAATTCGATTTAAAATACTATATTCTGAGATATACAAAGATGACAAATGCGTGCATCTAAATGTACACACTTTAAATCTCCAAAATATATAAAGATCTTATCATTTTTGTGTAGCTCAGAATAGAATATAAAGTAGTATTTTGAATTGACATTTTGCACGTTTGTGTGATACATCATTGATAACAACATGCAGGATATTTTTTCAGATTTTTTAAAAACTTACGAATATGATTATTTTAAAATAAATAAATAGAGGGGAACACTGGAGTTTGGAAGCCAAAATGACTGTCCGGTTTTTCCTGCATTACCCTGTACAGCATGCTAAAAGTTCCCTGGAAGTCTGGAGCACTGTGGAGCCGAGGATCTTGGCGACGAGAGGTATCACGTGGAGCGAATCGCGTCACTAGTAGCCTAGAGTCCTAGACTCGGTGACTCGCTGGCCGGCGGTGGTGGCCACCATGAGCGTTAAGTTTGCAGCCAGACCGGCCGCCAGTACCTCTTTCCCTGAATCGGAATGTCCTCGGCGTCGGCGGCGGCCGGTTAATTAGTTTCGTGGCGACGAGGGCAGCGGCTGGCCGGCGGTGACTGGTCGGGCTTAGCTCCGGTTGCTGTAGCGTACGCGCCGCGAATTGACCACCTCGTTGTCGATCTCCTTTTAGCGGGTGGAGGGTCAAGAATGGTTTAGAGCCGTCACGGGAAGCCTGGGGGCGCGCTCGTCGCCGCTCGCTCTCCGTTTCTTATTTATTCCCCACTCCCTTTCATACCTTGCACCCCTGGGCATTCATTCATCCATGGCCATGGATCCATGGCCTCCTATCCTTTGCATCATTGCGCCCGCTCGCTAGCTCATTCCCTCGGCTACACGTTAAAGGCGATCGATCAGGCCTCTTTGTCGTACCATCGCCGTCCCACACGGTTGGCACTTGCTACTGCCTACTCTACTAGCCAGTGCTGGTGGCAGTAGTACGTACTGCTTTCTACATACAGTTAGGTAGAGCTTGTAGACAGCTAGCTATACGTACGTGAAGAAAAAATATACGTTTTCAGTTTTCTGCGTCGTGCGCATGCAACTCATGAGACTAGCTTAGCTACTGAAATGTGTTTTGTACGTGAGTTTGTAGCCATATATACATACTTGCACATGATGCAGTCTCTCATCAAATCAATCAATAGTAGTGCCGGACATGGAAGGTGCCAGAACGTACCGAATCGGCTTCGCGGGTAAAGGCAGCACAGAGGTAGATGATAGATCGGGGTCCTACAAGATCGAAGTAGTACCGCATCAAGAGGTAAGCATGGACAACAAGATTGAAGAAGTACCGCATCAAGAGATAAGCATGGACAACAAGATTGAAGAACTACCGCATCAAGATTGAAGAACAAGCACATACTACTCAGATGTAACCAGACGATACCAGATCTAGGGTAGCAACGGAGAAGCAGACTTACAATAGCCGGGGAAGCAACGGAGGAGGAGGAGCTGGAGGAGGACATCTCGGAGTCGAGGACGAAGACAGTTTGCCGCCGATGACCAGATCTGACCGCCGGAGGAGTAGCCGCCGCTACTCTATGCAAAACTTGCTAAGGGGAGAGCTCGGAGGGGGGAAAATGGTGGCGGGAGTTCTGGCGGGGAGGCGGAGGGGGTGAAATAGACGAGCGAAATTGAAGGGTGGTGACCGAAATTTGTCTCGCCGCTTTTTCGCCTGCGCGCGCGAGCTCGCGCCATCTCCGAGGTTGGACGAACTCGGCTCCGCGTTCCCCACCCTGCATGAGCTACAGGGCGATGGAGGGTGGCTCAGCGGAAATGGCCGATTCGGCCGTTCCTAGCGGGCCTGGCCCGAGGCTGCTTTAATGTTCGTGCGGTGCAAGAACGCGAGCCGGGCCAGGGAACCAAATGGCCGAAATTTGCATCCCCAGGGCCTGGTTGGGACTCCGTGGGCTACCAAACACGCCCTTAAGTTCCTCCAACCGCGGAGTTGCGTCGATCAGCTTACACAATCGATCTATCTTTAGCCCAACCTTCATGAGTATGTGGCGTTGGTCTCGGCCGAAAGATGGCGATTTTTGTGTTGAGTTCGTGGTTGGAGGCTGGCAGATCTGGCTTCCTCCTCCAATGTTGTCGCATGGGGTGTTAGATTTAGCATATCCGGGGTGTTGTCATGGTCTAATTCTTTCAACGATAGTGGTTTTGCTTTAAATCTCAATTTGAGATGACCTACACGAAAAATGAAAAAAAATGTGGATATGAGTATAATGAAAGGTGCATATTTTCAAAACTATAAAATTTATCATTTTGTCAATTTTTATGCAACCCAAAATTCAGACAATTTTGTGTTGTGATTTTGCATGCTCGTGGGATACATCATTTGACTACATGCATAATATTTTGATATATTTTTTAACATATAAGTAGGGTTTTTTAAAAAATATAAAGGGACCACTATAGTTCGGGAGGTAAAGATAGTGTTCCCACGCAAAATTAATGGCTCACATCAATTTGGTGTCTCTCGATTTTTTTGATAAAGTACTCCATACCAAACAGCTCTCGACTTGTCGTATAATAACAAATCAATATGGCACGTTTGATGCAATTCATAGAACAATTCAACGAAATTGTGATGTTCCCCCAAAGAAATCAATTTGCGACTTCTCTTGCGGCAACAATTTGCTTTGCATATTCGCACTCATTTTTTTTCCTACATCATATAACATGTTATCTTAACACACTGATTAACTTTCGCCTTTCAGTTTTCCTTGTTGTGGTACAAAAAAGAGTTGCTTTAGGCGCGTGAACTTGTCGGCTAGTGATTTTAATTCTCCAATCGTTTAACATGAAGATGCTTTATCGTGTTGTTGTTTAGATAATGGATTATAAAGTCGTGGTCTCGGCATCATAGATGCACACAACCAAACAACATCTATTACACGTTCATCCGTTTTTAATTCTTGCGGGATTCAACATGTCATACTATCTTGTTTCTATTGTTTTCGTATCACCCTGTTTTGAAAATGCTACGAACTGAAGAGGCCCTGGTAGTAGTACTACTATAGGTATAGATGGACAGTTCTACTGCTTTGTATGCTGTATGCATTTAGTGCCTCCAACTCCAAGTTGCAGCTACTAGTGGCCTCTCATCAAACCAATCAATAGTTTCAATCTAACCAAATCTTGCTAGCCACCAAGTTGAAACTGACCTATCAGCAATAGTACATATATGAGATGTACAACGAGTTTAAACAACGGTGATGACATTTAAGTCCTCCCCAGAACTGCATTGATCAGCTTACACAATCGATCTATGTTTAGCCTAACTTAAAACAACAGACTGATTAGCACAATAATAGTTTCCATGTTTAGCATTTTCTTTAGTGAAAATTGTTTATAGTCTATATTAGTAACCCTGTAGAGCTATTGATAGCCTACTGGTACTTTATATTAAGAGGTATAATATTATTAGCCATTGGATCATGCAAAATTAACATCTCACGTCAATTTTTTAGATAGACATCTCATGTCAATTTGTTGCAACTTAAAATTTACACTAGTCCATGGGAATCCAATCAACTTGTCACTTGTCGTATATTAGCATTGTATGCACTTTAGAAATAACCTAAGCATGATAAATATCCAATCAACTTGTGATGTCCCTAAAAAAATCAACATTTTACTTCTCTTGCGACGACAATTTGCTTTCCATAGTTCATAATTTTTTACTACATCGAACGAGAAATTTTACTAACGCACTGATTAACTTGTCGCCTTCCGATTTTCCTGATTACGGTACAAAAATGAGCTGCTTTAACGCGTGAACTTGTCGGCTTGTGATTTAATTCTCCAATCGTATAACACGAACTTGCTTTATCTCATTGTTGTTTACATAATTGAAGATAGAGCCGTCGTGGTCTCTGCATCATAGAGGCACACAACCAACTTGGCAACTCGTAATTTCTCCTATTATCATAGCGATATGTACATACTGTCCATGTCAAATTAGGCCGGCGAATCGCAAGAAAAACTCAATTCTCTTCCTCCCACTTTACACACGTGAGCCCTGGTTGGGAGGGCAGCCCTTTTTGAGTTTTCCCTCCAATAATTCCATTCCCCTGTGTTGCATCCGATGATGTTCTCTCGCTCAGCTCCGGCAGGGTCACAAGATGCATGGGAGAGCTTGTAATTTGCATTCCACACGTACATACACTCGAGGGGTTGAGTAGGAATGCAATCATGTACCCCTTCCTCATTCTCAAACCGTGAACAGAATTATCACTCGCTTGTTGTGCCTCTTTCTCTTTTTTTTACCACATTTTTATAGAGAAGCATGCATGCACAGCTAATGTATTATATTTACACATAACACCACTGAAATATAATGTGAAGCAAGTTAAGCTAAGCAAGCAACCGGAACAATGTCTATTACACAATATTATTCCAGCTGCAGTGGCATTTGGATTTGGATGAAGGCTAGAGTTAGTTTATATCAAAAGAGAAAGAGACATATGAATTGGCTGGATGGAACTACATAGTTCCTACGTAGTTATCCACCAATTATTTTCTTCTTTTAAGATACACAACTACTATACCTATTTATGGGTTATCGATTATCTACATGTCTGGAACACTATATAAATACGTTCCGCTAACCGACCTTTTCGTACTATACACAAAATTGAAACAAAAAACTTAGGCAATTTAGCCAAAGCCAGGACAAATCAGGTTTGCAAAGTGGGTGGCAAAGCGTTTGTTGCTTCTTTTTTGTGTTTGAAGTAATCTTCTCTTAATCTTTTTCCTTATTAGAAAAAACTAAGCAACCTTCTTTGCTTGTGGGCAAGCAAAACGGAGAAACAAACAGAGGCATCTGTTGCACGGCACCATCCAAATGTCAGAAACAGAAAGCCAGCTCATTGCCATGGAATGCTTCTCCATAGAACCGCACACGTGTCACTCTTCCAACAAACTTTTTTTTTAGTAAACAATCGTAATGTTTCATCTCCTATCTACCTTCCATCTTAGCCTCACAGGACAGCACGATATGGCGTAAGAACAAAACTGAAAAAAGACAAAAATTTGAGAAACAACAAGATCGAAGCAAACAAAAGCTTTACTGGTCCCAATTAAGCTAGGAAGCATATGCACGTATACTCCATGTAAATACCAGGGAGCATGGCACACAGAATTCTCATGCTTTTCGTGTACACTGAATCTTCCTCTTCCTTTCCATGTCACGTACGTACGTGAGCCTAGTCACTGCAAATATATCCATGCATGTATATAATCCGTTTATCACTCTTCCAAAAGAATCCACACTCATCTGTTGCAAGAAAAAAAAAGATACGCTTCAATTTTCTTTAACAAAATGTATTGTTTTGAGTTTTCGAGTTTCAGGTGGGGTGGTGGAGTTGTTTTAGTAAACCACATTTCATTCATTCATTAGTAGGAGCACAAACCCACACGTACCAGAATACGGTTGGACCCAGTGGCGGGTCTACATGTATCCAAGGGGTGCACAGGACCCGGGTAGGGATCAATTTCTTGGTAAAATAGCAAATTTTCACCATATATGCACCCCAAATAGATGTTTTTTCCCTTCACCGGTAGGCACCCTAGTGCTATATGATGCAGCTCAGCCACTGATTAGACCAACATTTTGCAAAAAGGACCCCACCAAAATGATCACAAAGACCCTTGGGGGACCTCAAAGCAACAACCCTCATCCACCACCTATGCCACCGTCGTCGAAACTCCGCCAGACATAGGGGAGACACCAACTTGCCAGGACCAAAGAAACGACATAGCAGTCAAAACTACGTTGTTAACCAATGAAGTAGGTGGCTGCGTGACCCGAATCCATCTGGCTCATCGGCAGGGGATCTCCCCCCACGTCTGTCAGCCCGCAACTCCGTTGTCCTCATCCGACGTTGTGGAAGAGGCGACCTGAAGTCACCTACCTTCATCCGACTTTCCCGTGGGATGGCCGAGCTAGGGAGGAGGCATGATTCTAGTTGGTAGGGTTCAAATTTCGCGCCAAAATGCATTTAATTAGTACGAATAATCTTGCGGATTCGTAAGAATAGTGCGTTACGAAAATGTAGAAGCGGCAATGCGCAAGGCCACCAATCTGCACGCCGATCCACACCTGCTCCGCCAGACATTGCCGAAGTCGACTTATTCCCACTCACCGTTGTAGTCGTCGGATGAACTTGATGTACACCCCGAAACTCGAAAAATGCATCCGACGGGCGACGGCTACAATGGTAAATAGGAATAATGTCGCCGGTGACACGTCTTGTTTTTGGTGATGTTGTATGTATGTATGGTGTGTATGCAAAGATAGGTAGCTGCAGCCGCTGCCAGCCACTGGCCTCTGCGTCCTATAAGAAGGGAAGCCAGCCAACCGAGAAGGGTTCGAGTTGCAGAGGAGAGGCGAGCAAGGATAGGATAATTAAGCAGTAGTAACTGACTGAGCGGTCTTGCCCAGGACCCGGCGGAGAAGAGGGCGCGATGCAGGACCCGGCGGAGAAGGTGGACGAGATGGCCGGAGGCGGGGGCGACTGGGCGTACATCGCATCGGACGCGATGGCGACGGCTGGCTTCCAGGCGTCGTTCCCGTTCCCCTGCGGCAGGGACGTCATGTCCACGCCGACGTCGGCGTCGCTGCTCATGTCCATGGAGCACGCACGCCGCGCTGTTCGACTTCCACGCGGCCTTCCCCACCTCGTCGTCCTCCAACCCCGCCGCGCCCGCGCTCCCGGCCTTCCACGACTTCGCGTCCGGCGGCGTCGGCAACCCCTTCGACGTCGACGCGCCGCCGTTCATGCTCGAGGCCTCGGGGGCGGCGCCGGGTGGGCAGAAAGGCGGGTTCTTGGCGCCCCCGCCGCTGGCGTTCGCCGACGGGATGGGGTGGGACGACGAGGACGAGGACGAGATGGATCAGCAGAGCGTGGACGCCTCCTCCTTGGGGGTCTCGGCTTCGCTGGAGAATGCCGGCGCGGCCGTCGCCGCGGCGCCGGGGGGTGGTGGCGGCGGCGGCGGGGGCAACGGGAGGGGCAAAAGGAAGGGGATGCCAGCCAAGAACCTCATGGCGGAGCGGCGCCGCCGGAAGAAGCTCAACGACCGCCTCTACATGCTGCGCTCCGTCGTCCCCAAGATCAGCAAGGTGACAAATGCTCCTGTCATTTCCATGTTAATTTTTTTTTTTTTTTGCGGTGAATTTCCATGTTAATTTAATCGCCTACTTGTTGCCATCTCTACTGTACTTATATGCTGTTGTTTTTACCAAGATTTAGTTCATGAGGTTATGCTAGTACTAGCAAATACAGGGAGTGGTATGGTGGATTGTTCTTGCAATTGATGGTAATTATTGGTGATGAAATCTTGAATTGGGATGCATTTAGATCACAAAAGCATCCTTTTTTAGTAGATCTATGGTGTTCTTGGTATCATGTTGTTCCATCTCTTGGCAATGTTCATAGAGCAAGAAAATCTTCCATTAAATTTTTTTCTCTAGTCCCGGTTCCCGCGGGAAATTTCTTGTTTCATGCACGAATTGAACTTATTCACGTGGAACGGCGAGCAACATAAATCTTCCATTATCTATTGGAGCGCGGGAAAATTTTCCATGTTCATGCAGGAATTGAACTTATTCACGTGAAGCGGGGAGCAATAAAACTCTTCCAATATCTAAGAAAATCTCTATGCGCATTTGGAGCATCAATTTTTCTTCCTTGTTTCTTGCGGTAATCGAACTAATTGATGTGAAATTCATTCATCGCAAACTATTTTTTTCAAGCTTATCCACGTGAGATTCAAACTGTTTTTTTAACTTATCCAATTCATTTGTCGCAATTTTTTTTAAACTTATCCACTTAAATTCATTTGTCGCAAACTTTTTTGCCATTAAAAATTACTCCTTCCATTTAACTACAAGATTTGATCATGGAACTGTTTTGTTTGTTAAGGAATCCCTTCTAAGCTTGATGTATGTTTGTTTTACTGTCTAGCCATGGTAGATATCAGCTCTGAACCTACATTCAAATGACGTTTCTTGTTGTTTTTTTCTTGTTGTTTTTTATTTTACTGTTGCTTGAGGTTATTTCTTGGGATCTGTAATTGTGTGACAAAGCCAGACTAAAAGGTGGAAATTTAACACAGTGCCATGCACAAGGTGTTACCGAAAGCGACCTACCAAGTGCATTTTGTTTTCCCTGTGTCCTTGATAGCTCTTGGTGTTGGAGGTTTTTGTCTTTTGCTTTTGTTGGTTCCCTTGACAAAGTCCTGCTCTTGGATGTGCATTTTCCTGCACTTGTTTCATGTAATCAGCTTACTTTCTTCACATTGATCGAGATGGTTTTGAGCAGTAAACAGTGATCTGAAGTACAATTCTTGAACAGTAAAAGATGTTGTAACAATTGAGGGCGTTGTATCCTTAGATGCTACTAGTAATTTGCAGTTGACCAGCAGCTCATCTCATCACCAGTTTTCTTCTCCTGTGTCACAGATGGACAGAGCTTCAATCCTTGGTGATGCAATAGACTACCTGAAGGAACTCCTGCAGAAGATCGGTGACCTTCACAATGAGCTCGAGTCTACCCCAAGCTCTGCTGCACTTGGTGGACAAGCAGCAGCTAGCTTCCACCCCTCGACTCCCACACTGCAGCCATTCCCTGGCCGCATCAAGGAGGAGCGCTGCCCGGCCTCGTTTCCTAGCCCCAGTGGCCAGCAGGCAACGGTTAGTCCATTTCCCTCTGTAATGAAATTTGACATATGTTGTGTGTTCTTTTTTAGAAAAACAGGAGATCACTCCCGACTCCACTGAAGAAGCCCGCTGTTGTGTGTTTAACTACTAAAAATGTTAACTGTCCTCGTTAATTTGTGTTTCAGGTCGAGGTGAGGATGAGGGAAGGGCAGGCTGTGAACATCCACATGTTCTGCGCGCGTAGGCCGGGCATCCTGCTGTCCACCATGAGGGCCCTCGACAGCCTCGGCCTCGACATCGAGCAGGCGGTCATCAGCTGCTTTAATGGGTTTGCAATGGATGTTTTCCGCGCCGAGGTTTGTAATCCCACACTTCCTGATCTACTACTCCACAGAGCATGTAACTGTGGCGGTGTGTACTGATTCTGTCAATGTTGTACATTTCCACATGTGTTTTGTTCAAATCCTGCCGTTGCTGTCCACAAAGGCGAATCCAATAGGCAGGCTTCAACAGGCTTGAGCCTGCTCTCCGAAAACTCGAATTTACTTTTTACTACTACTAATCCCATGCGGTAGCTCAGCCCATTAGCTCAAGTGCTCAACTACCCAGCCCATTAGCTCAACAAGACAAGACAATACGTAGCCCAGCCCATTAGCTCACAAGGCAGTCGCTGCCACTGGAGAGAGGAAGCTAGGACAGGCTGGCCGCATTGATTATCGTCTGACGTTCATCGTTCTGCAAGATTGCTATCTGTCCAATACTCAATTTTTTTGCTAGCTTTCTACTGCAATTATTAGTTCGTTTCTTCATTATTACAAGGTTAAAATAATCAGTGTCGCCATTGATGCCACTCTTGCTTACATGAATCAACGTTTTCAATAAAGGGATATTCAGAAGCATTTGACCTGAACTTTATGATATATTTATCATAAGTAATTTCATGTCTTAGACTTAGATAATGACTATTTTCGTTCGAAGATAGAGTTTAGTTTACACGTTATAAACTTTGAGCCCACCCTCCAATTAATTTCTAGACTCGCCGTTGGCTGTCCACCCATCTTTATGGTCTGATGGCTGATGTGTTTCTGTTCTTCTGTCGATCCAGCAATGCAGGGATGGTCCTGGGCTGCTGCCTGAAGATATTAAGGCCGTGCTCCTGCACTGTGCCGGTCTCCAGGGCGCGATGTAGACGAAAGACCTCCGGGATGATGATGATGATGTAACTGTGCCGGTCTCCATTAGCGGCCATCCTAGGCATTGGGTGGTACTGTCCTTCCTAGGTGTATAAAAACTTTGTTGTTGTCGTTCTATCAGTTTCCTGGGCGATTTCGTGCGATGAGGCTCGCCATCTGCAGGCATGAGCGACGACTATGTAGCCCGGATCTCTTTGTGTGTTCTCTTTTTCTGCCGTTGAACTATCTCCAACTTTCTTCCATGGTGAATGATGGGATGGGAAATATGAACTGTGTGTCTTTCCTTTTGCATACATATCCGTCCGTGGCGTCAGTCATGATCGTGCTGATGGTGCACAAAAGATTCAGCCGGTCAGGACAATGATTGCATGATGCGGTTTGTTGTCGTTGCAGAAGACGAGCTGGGACTGGACTGAATTGAATTCTCGCTGGAATTGAATTGATTTCTCCGGCCTCTTGTTATTTACTTGTGCAAAACTGTTTCTGTACTTCTGTAGTGTAGCCTGCAGGCTGGCTGAATCATCATAATCATAACCCATGTGCAATTCTGCAGTGAGAGAGGTAGACTGGTGCATGAATGGAGGAGGATTAGTTGGGGGTCGGATTGGATTTGGATTTGGATTTGGATTGGCTGCTTCTCTGCCATGGCTCAGTCGTCCCTGTCCCCGGGCTTGGCAGGATTGTGCTTGTGCTATGCAGGCGGGCGGGGGCAGTTCTTGAATTCTGCCGTCACGCTCCCAGGCCGATCTGCAGATGTAGAACTGCTGGTTTCACGGAAAATATTAGACTCGCTTATTTTCAGAATCTGACCGTTCGTCCCTGACACATAGGAATAGGATGATTGGTGTCGTTGAGGAAAGAGGAGGCAGCGAATTCCTACTCCGGCATTACGGGGTTTATAAGGCACACCTGTAAATTTGGGGCCCTCAATTCAACCAACGAATATGTGATATATGCCAAAAATAATGTACCGTTGAATTCATGTTCGAAAGATGTTTCTTGTTGTATATGTTTTGTGAGATGTCACTCATATTTTGTTGATCAAATTGATTACCTTAAAATACATGGTGGTTTTATAAACCTGGAAGGGGAGAGTATAACTTTTTCCAAATGTTACTAAACAAAGAAAATTAAAGGCACACCCAAATGAATATGAGCAATTGATTTGGCTCATACCTACTATTACTTCTCATTGGTTGTATGGGGTTAATTGCTCGGTATTAGCACACACTTAATGTGATGTGAAAAACAGTGAACAAAATGCTACTCTAACAATATCACCACTTGTATACTACTCAATCATTGTTGGTCATCACCGGTTTATAAGCCACACATGTAACTTTGGTTCCTCAATTCGACAAATAAAATATGTGCTATATGCCAAGAAAAAACATTGAATTCATGTTCAAAAGAAGTTTTTAATTGTATATATTTTTTGAGATGTAACTCATATTTTGCTGGTCAATTTGATGATGTTAAAATACGTGCTAGCCTTATAAACCTAAAACGGGAAATTATTATTTTCAAATTTTACTAAACAAAGAAACTTTAAGGTACACCCAGATGAATATGAGAAATTTGGTTGGCTCACACCCCTCAACCCAAGAAAAAAATCAAAAACCAGTGCATTTTGGCCCATTTATGTTCAAAACCAGCGGTAATTAGCCCATTTGCCCCCGAGTAGTGGCCCAACATCACTCTACATCCCGTTTACCCCTAACCTTCCAGGCCAAGCTCCACCACTGCTTATGCCTATTGTTACTTCTTACAATTGTACTTGGTTAATTGCACGGTATTACAAAACACTTAACGCGATCTTAAAAACTACAGCGAAACAGAGTATAACTTCATCACGGTTTGTATAATGACTTAGGCCATGTTTGGATACAAAGTTTTAGGCAATCTGGTTTTCCGAAAACTCACGTAACCGTGTAACAGCCTAAAACTTTGTTTGGGTGCGGAAGCAAAAACGGGATTAAGCAAAATTCAGTTTCCACAAGCCGGGAAAACGAGGTTTGACAAAAATGACTAATACTCGTTGCTCATCACGGACCACTTAGTGATCATTGCTCATCACGGAAGAAAACACTTCCTGGTCACCGCCTTTCAGTGATTGATTATGCATCGTGTTATTTGTGTCTTGTTCGGCTTGGATTTTGTTGTTTAACTTAATGTTCTTATTAGCCTGGCTACATTGGTTATTTAGAACTTGAGTCTGCTCTTTTAGTCTACTTTGCTTGCCGTGTGTTTTCCAAAAATAAAATATAGAATACGAAGTCCATATAGGCTTGAAGTGTCATCGACTAGAAGTCTCCTAAAGAAATAGTTTTAGAGTGGCTCGACCCCACAATTTAAATATGTAAAGAACTAGCTAGTAACTTTCGAAAGTTTAGATGCAAAGAAAAAGACTCCTTGCAGTTTTGGGGACCTTGCCATTCTCAGCTATTACTGCTAAAAATACCGAAAAGTGTCAAGTTTTTAAAAGTGATCTCAAAAGATCAAATAATCAAACGAAGCCAAATCATCAAATTTTCTATTTTTGAGAGTTACACAAAATGAAGTAACCTACTTAAATCGCCAATGAGATCCACCAGGCGTAAAATCGGATCTCCGCTAAGAGTGGAACAAATGTAACCGAAAGCATGTTGCATTGTGTAAAACTTTGGATACTCTCTAGCAACTAGGCTTTCAATTTTTAAGTGTCTCTCAAAAAGCATGGTCCCATTTACTAGAAAGATGTTTTTTTCTTGATTCTAACTACTTGATCTAGTTCTTGAAAAGTTTATATTAGAGGATCTCGTGGGTAGTTTAAAGGATATCTAAGTTAATTACATTTGCATTAGGCGACTAAACTTTATTTAAGGAATTCTTTTAAGTGTAGTTTCATGAAAAAAACGCAATGATGGTGGGAGACCCCACCCCCACAAAAACGAAAAAATGGTCTAAGAACTTATTTAAATGCATTCTTTCTATTTTATTTGAGTCATACGAAATCTGCACTATCAAGTAGGGTGAGTATCGAGTCATGAGGGGATCCATTTCATCCAATATACGTTACCACAAGATTCATAGAAAACATATTGCCCCAAAGCCCCATTGAATTGTTGTTGTTTTCCCTCTCTCGCTAGTCTGAAATTGGTCTAGACTGTCTGGGTTGGTCTGGGCATGTATTTTTTAGATAAAAAGGGATATACCCCCAGCCTCATATAAAGAAACTTAAGAGTTTTACATCATCCAGTTTTTCGGTGCAAACCAACAGGGAGAACGACTGTCGGAGCCAACCAGCCCAGGTCTAAAGCACACAAATAAGAAACACCCTTATTACACCACAAAGACACTAAGCGAAGACTCCACACGCAATCGTTTCGAACGAAAGCTATCCACTGCAAATTCTTCGACATGACATCGACCACCCTTTTGCTCGATTGAAGACCTCCATCGCCACGGTCTTCAGCCTCTCAGCTCCTCGCCGCAGCATTCTTCGTCGTTTTTCCATCTGCAATTCACTCCACAATTCAATCCAATGACAAATAAAGAAAATAATGTCATAGGGATCCCGGGGCATGATCTGATCAAAACATGCTCGATTCCGTGTCTTCCAGATAGCCCAGAAGATGGCAGCGAGACATACTTTGATCGTACCACGCTCCGGGCCATGAAAAGAAAGAATCCATTGTCCCAAGTCTGCAACAGTACTTGGAGGATCATGAACATCAAAACTGCATCGAAAAACACCCCATACAAATCTAGCAACCGGGCAGGTGAAGAACAAGTGGTCAATGCTCTCGTCTGTTGCACAAAACATGCACTGCCCACTACCTTCCCAGCCACGTTTCTTCAAATTGTCTTTGGTCAGAATTCTACCCCACATCACCAACCATAGAAAGGTTTTGATTTTAGCAGGTAGTTTCATTGACCACAAGTGTTTAAAGCTTTTAGCCGGCAGCTTGGTTTGTAGAGCATTATAAAGGGTTTTAACAGTAAAACCTTTTTGCCCCAACCTCCAAGTCACCCTATCATCTCCATCCGCAAGTTCAACACTATTAAGAATGTTAAACATCTCCTCTTTCTGTTGTGCCAAATCCCCCTAGAGACATCTTCTGAACACCAAACATTTTCCTCTCGATGCCACAACTTTATCAACTTTACCGTTATTGCTAAAGGTGAGGTTGTGTAACCGAGGAAACATCATCGCCATACTCTTCCCATTATACCACTTGTCATCCCAAAAGCTGGTTTTATTTCCAGAGACCAAGACCCTATTACAAAACGAGTAAAAAATATTTTTTACTTTCATTAGTCCTGACCAAATTGAGAAACCCCTTCTTTCTCAGAGGCATGTGACAGTGTTTCCTTCTGAAGATATTTTTCTTCAGAATATCCTGCCACGCCCCATCTTCATTCTCCAATTTCCAAAGCCATTTACATAAAAGGCTTATGTTCATAATGTCTAGGTTCAGCACCCCTAGACCACCCAAATCCTTGGGGGAGCAAACTGTCTCCCAATTCATCAAATGATACTTCCTAATTCCCTGGTCCTCTTGCCACAGAAGCCTACTTCTATATCCATCACAGGTTTTCCTCACCCCAACCGGCATTCTGTAGAAGGACAGCATGTAAAAGATAATAGATGTCAAACAGGAGTTCAGGAGGATAGTCCTAGAACCAATGTCCAACCATTTCCCCTGCCAACACCCAGTTTTCCTCTGCATCTTAGTTTCCGCGGGCTTCCAATGTCTATTAAGAAGCCTATTCTTATCAACAGGAAGGCCCAAATAAGTCAGGGGCAAAACCCCTGACTTACAGGTAAAGATTTCCTCATATATCGCACTTTGCTCTATACAGTCCCCAAAACAAAAAACCTCACTTTTGAGGAAGTTTATTTTCAGGCCCGACATTTGTTCGAATAGACAGAACAAGAATTTGAGATTTCTAGCATTTTCAAACCCTTCCTCTAGCAAAAAGATCGTATCATCGGCGTATTGGAGAATGGCTACTCCATTCTCCTGCAAATGAGACACTAAACCAGTTATAATTTTATTTTCCTGAGCACTCTTCACCATCACACTCAAAGAATCCACCGCCATATTAAACAGGATAGGAGACATCGGATCCCCTTGTCTCACCCCCTATAAGTATTAAAAAATTCTCCTAATTGATCATTCATCTTAATGTTAACTTTACCGCTCGCCATAATACTAAAGATTAGGTCATTCCATTTATCCGACAAACCTTTTTTCACCATGACATTGTAAAGGAAAGCCCAGTTTACATTGTCGTACGCCTTCTCGAAATCTACTTTAAAAAGGACTCCGGAGAGTTTTTTCCTTTTTACCTCATGCAAAATGACCACACCCTCCATTATGAATCTATTCTTCATAAAAGCAGTTTGGGTCTTGTCAATAAGCTTATCACTAAACTCATTAATTCTGTTATTTAACCCTTTGGTTATAATTTTTAAACTCTCATTCATAAGGCAGATTGGTCTAAATTTTGTAATAACCATTGCATCATCACATTTTGGCAGCAAAGTAATCGTACCAAAATTTAAACGCCCCACATCCAGTTTTTTATTCATAAAATCATCAAAAAGTTTTTTTCAAAGGGTTCTTAATACAATCCCAGAAAAACTGGTAAAATTCAATGGGAAAACCGTCCGGTCCAGGGCTTTTGTTATGAGCCATGGAGAAGACGATTTCCTTGATCTCTTCCATAGTAAAATCCCTGGTCAGCACCTCATTTTCCTCAGCACCAAGCACATAAGGAAAGTGCATTGGTCTGGGCATGTACAAACAGTTCCCCACAATACGCCCCGGACGTGTGGATATCAGCCTGATCTGTACAGAGCATCTTGTAATCCTACCCAATATTTCTATAGAGCATCTAGAAGATAGCACTAAGCATCACCCGACACTGCTTGTTCGACTAAGCAGTTCCAATCCATGACTCAATACGGACAAAACTTTCACAACACATCTAAATCAGAGCATACAGAATAAATCACGCCTCAAACAGTTGTATGGTTTTTACAGGAAGGTGTTTCTGAGGGCTCGAACATGTATATATCTTTTTTCTGTGCTAACCCCTCGGATCACTTGACCTACACCGGCCCCTTTTCATTACTGTAGGTAAAACACTGATATCTAACATTGCCTGGAAGCTTCCAATGTTATGAATTTGATTGGGGTAGTTTGTGAAGGTTGGAGGCCACTTCGAGGTCCTCTAACAGTGAAGTGGTAAGTACGTTGTTGAGCTTTGTCAAGGGAGAAGAAAGTTGGATATGTGGGATTGTGTGGTGTTGTTGACCACAGCCTCTCCAACAGAGATTAAAGTTCCCTTCAAGGAAATTGAACTTCGAGATAAATCTTGTGTCTTAGTCTTCTCTGTGATTACCTCTATCGTTGTTTTACTGTGTTTAGTGATAATCTCTAGCTTAGTATCTTATTGCTAGTGTTATGCCTTTGACATATAAGATTGTATCACCTAGTTGCATTTAGAGAACATTTATATTTGCGGTTTCTATGAAATCAACAAAAATAGTAAAGAGAAGTTTTTTTTTACTTTAGCCACCCCTCTATTAAACCATATGTGATCCTTTAATTGGTATTGTACCGAGGACTTTTAGTCAGGGGTTCAAAACCTAAAGAGTAATGATGGAGACGACGTTGAGAAGACTACTTGGATGTTTATCAAAAGGATTTGTTCTAGAAGTTTGGCGAGACACTGGCGGGGAGGGTCTTGATGGCTTAAAAAAGATGCCACATTGAGATTCGCGACAACGTATCATGTTATGTAGTAAAACTTTGCTCTATCCAACCCCAACACCTTGCATATCCACAATCCTTGCCATGAAACTACTCTAGAGGGCACAAATTATGCACACTGAAAAATTCTGTGAGGTGTCACCTTAAAATTCCTTGCTGTATTCTTTGCGAAATTGTGGATAACGCTTACAACTTACAAGCCCAAATATGACGAAATAGGCCGTAGCCCCGCTATATTAATATAGCAAACCACCCGATACAACCAACAGATACGAAATGCTGGGGCGGCAGCAAACATACACCCAAAGAGAAGAAAAGAAGAAAAACAAAAAGGAGACATAGGCGGTTTGACTAAGCGACGGTGACCCGCAACCGATGCGCCCTCTCCGACGAAGTACCACCACGCTTCTAGCACCGGAACGACGAGTACCAAGCAGCACCTTCAAGAAGGAAAGCCATGCTGCTGCCCAGACCAGCGCACTGGTCCTAGGGTTTCCCCCGGTACAAAGGGAAGCGGATACATGGTAGCCACGACGCCCTTCAGGAAGGAAAGGTGCCACCCAGGGGCAGCACCGCGTCGGTGTCGGACGAACCGACAAGGATTTCTCCCGAAAGCCCTATCCACAGCCCTTGGCGATCCGCAGCACAGGAGCCCCGCGAGGACGAGCCTCGACACCACCCGACAAGCCGCCCACCAACATGCGCCAAAGCGATTCCGAGGCCACCAACGCCGTCTCCCCAAAGTAGTCGTCATGAGGTCTACAAGACGAGGGCGAGGAGAAGTATGAACCGGGGTCAGCAATATCACGGCCGAACGGGAGGGAACAACCTCCACCGCCATGGACGGCAGTTGACCGGACGCGGCAGCAGAGCAAACCAGTCCCCGTCAGGTCCGGCCGGGCCAAACGGGACCGTAAAGCCCCCTCGGGGCACACCAGTCCTAATAGGGTCCGGTCGGGCCCCTTCTAGGCCCATGAAACTCGCCGCCACGCTGCAAGTCTACAACAGGAGCCGCCGTCACCAGTGCCCCCAGCAACCTCTACCTCACTGTCAAACTGCAGAACGCAACCCGGAGCAGGGCGGCCCGCCCGGACCTAGATGGAGCCCGCCGGGCTCAGATCTGGGCCGCATGGCCCAGCCGCCATTGCTCCCGTGCGCATCGCTCCACTGCGCCGCCCCGCAGCAGCCGAGCTCCGCCGCCGAAACGCCACCACCCGGCCGGGCCGGACCACCGCCGTCGGAAAGTCGCCGCCCCGCGCGGTCTCCTTTAGGCGCGGGTAAAGAAGAACCGCCGCCGCCGGCACCGCCCGAGCCTCGCTCGGCGGCTCGCGCCGACGGCGGCGGAGGAGGAGAGGGGAGGCGGGGGAGCGGGGAAGGATAGGAGCTGGTGCCGCGCCGGCCGCCGCGGGGGCGGCGCGGTCGCGGGAGGGGAGGGGAGGGGTCAGCCGTAAGAAATATCACAAGCCCAAATATGCGAATGATAACCATCACAAAGAACAACGAGATGTCCAACTCAATGTCAAAACATCTGGTATGCTAAAAATCCATGCCGCAAGAGATATACCCCATGATTTTCATGTGCTCAACTTCCAAAGAAAATTTTCTAATTAATCGCATAGTAGATTGGCTGCACTGGTTATGATGTAGATTGCGTGCAACTTGCCCATGCACCTTGTATTCTCTCCTTTTATCTTCTTATGAGTTTCTAAAAAAAGAATAAGTATGTAAATAATTCTATGTCATATGCATTGGCAAAAATGCATCCAAAAATACGAGTGTTTCTGACCTAGACAAAAGATATGTTTACGCCTTGAGGTCTTGGTAGCGTAATCTAGGGAACCCGTCTTCGGCCCCAGTCAGTAAAGAGTCAGCAGTCCAGTCTCCCCTGCTACCGAAACCGAGCTAGGAGAAGAAAGAAAATGGCGGTTGCGCTCCGATTCGCCGCCACCCCACGCAGCCTCGCGCCGTCGACAACTCCGACGAGTGCCTCTCGCGTGCATGGAAGAAGAGCGGCACGCACCGATTCCCTGGCCGCCACTCGCCGTGGCATCAGACTGGCAATGGCGGCCGCGGATTCCGCTCGCTGCCGGGCCAAGAGAGGGGCCGATGGCGACGGCGTCCTGGGGGGATTCGCCGTACACGGAGGCACCGAAGCGGAAGGGGGAGATCAGCTAAGCGTGGTGATGAAGTTCGGGGGCTCGTCCTTGTCGTCGGCGGCCAGGATGCGGGAGGTGGCGGAACTCATCCTCGCCTTCCCCGAGGAGCGCCCCGTCGTCGTCCTCTCCGCCATGGGGAAGGCCACCAACCTCATCCTACTCGTACGATTCCGTGCGATCTTGATTTTTGTTTTGGCAAAAAGTTGTTGACTCGCTGTTCCAATGCATCAACAATATTCAGTCACGGGAATGTTAGGCTCTTAGCTGAAGTAAAGTCTATCCCTTTGGTCATAATGAGTCGGAAATCGTCAAGAAACTGTCAGTAATTAGCTGATTCCATGTGAAATTCTATCTTTGTACATAATTTGCTGCCGTAGACTTGCAGTGGATCAACACTGACTATAAACAATACATAGGGGAAGTTAACCTGAGATTAAACCTTGCTTCAAGATTCGCTGTTGCATTGTAGCCAAGATATCTGAGTACATGGAAACTTAAATGGCATTTTGAAATTTTGATTGTTTGTTGGTTATGCTGAAATGCATCGTATGTGTGCTCTCTTATTCTTAGGCTGGGGAGAAGGCAGTGGGATGTGGAGTGATCCATGTTTCCGAAATCGAAGAGTGGAACATGCTCAAAGATCTTCATATTAAGTACGTATTTATTTCAGTCTGTTTATTAGGAGAACATGTTTCACAGTTTCACTTGATGGTGACCTGTTTGCTGTCAATCCAGGACAGTGGATGAACTTGGACTGCCAAGATCTGTGATAAATAGTAATCCCACTTACCTCATGTGGATTTTTGTTTCATTTTTCCTTAATATGATAAGCTTACTGTTCCCGTTGAACAAAAAATGCAGCTTCCCTAGATGAACTGCAGCAGCTCTTGAAAGGTGTTGCCATGATGAAAGAGCTGACGCTTCGCACCACTGACTACATTGTCTCATTTGGAGAATGCATGTCCACGCGGATTTTTGCTGCTTATTTAAACAAAATTGGGGTCAAAGCGCGGCAGGTACTTCTTGATGTGTTCTAGGTTTCAACCGGTACGCTTCAGTGTCTCATATATCAGCCTAAATGAACTAGCAATAGTACAGTCCTGTTTATTTATATATTTTGCTCCCTGAATTTCATACCATGATTCACTCCATGTTCTCAACCCACGTGTTGTTTTTTAGTAGCATCACACTATGTTGCCGAATTGCGCATTTCCATATTATATTTCAGCATTCTGTAATTGTGCCCGTGCTTCCTTCCCCTAAGGTCCAGCATTGACACAAAGGCCCATAACATTAGCTAGTCTCTAAATTTCAAACAGATTAAATTTCTGCTGCGTTTGTAATATAATGTAAAATCATGTTGGTTTTTAATTGTATTTGCTAACGTTTTTGCAGTGTGACGCATTTGTTATTGGTTTCATAACAACAGACGATTTCGGTAATGCGGATATCTTGGAAGCAACTTATCCTGCTGTTGCAAAGAGACTACATGGAGACTGGATTCGGGATCCAGCAATACCTATTGTTACCGGGTTCCTCGGAAAGGTATACTCACTACGATTGACTTTTCATTTTTGGAGTGCAACTTTTAATTAATTGCAATTGCCATCACATGCAGGGCTGGAAAACAGGTGCTGTTACTACTTTAGGCCGAGGTGGCAGTGACTTGACTGCTACAACCATTGGTAAAGCCTTGGGATTGAGAGAAATTCAGGTCCATGTGAAGTCTGAATAGATAGTAAATAAACTGTACTTCGATTTCAGAGGGAAATAATACATTCTACAGTTGACTGTTCCAGTTTACTTACCATGCTAATTCATTTAGAACTTATTGCTTTCCCCCATTATTACCAATTTTGTCTGAAAGATTATCACTGCTTCTGATAGGTATGGAAGGATGTTGATGGTGTGCTGACTTGTGATCCAAATATCCATCCAAATGCAAAGACTGTCCCGTACTTGACCTTTGAAGAGGCTTCTGAACTTGCTTATTTTGGTGCCCAGGTATGCCTTGAGAAGTTAAGAACAAATTTCTTAAGAAACTGAATCGCAATGATCGCTAAAAATGGACAATTCGTGTTGATTGTAGTTCCTTTTGCTCAGAAAATGAATCATGTGGTGCAAGTCCTTGGAAAAAGTAATATGTGTATACTTTGCTTTATTTACCTGGGAAAATATCTTGCATGTTTTCAAAATTATCAAAGAATCTTACAAAATATTTCTACAAACCATTGTTCTTCAGAACTAAAAAATCTCTACTCCTATAAAATCCACAGTTGGTGATGATGGTGTGCCTGCCATCTTTTATCCACGATCGTTCGATTTGAATCTAACGAACAAGAAGCAATCTTGGCAAATTTGCAGATAACCCCTTGTCTTCTTATCTCTCCTCCCACCTCATCCAACCATCTGAATATTATTTGGCAGCGAGGAGAAAGCTCATCCAAGTTCCAACTATCCTCTGTGTTGACTGTGTACAACTAATGGCTAGCAATTGTAGTTATGTTTTGCTACAATTACACAATTCTTTTGTGTGAAAATTGCACAATTTTGGATATGCAAATTTTAAGCACTTTGGGGCTGCCTGTACTTAGAGCAAGTACACAATATTTCACTTAGAGCTACTCTATTGGTAAACGTAAAACAGCCCACTAATCGCGGATATTTTTAGAAATGTTCTATGAATTCTGAATTAGAAAGACGGACATTTATTTATTTGGTTCTTGGAACTTATATTAATAATTTTATCTCCCTATTGTCTTGTAATTAATCTTCAAAATACAATTAAATAAGAACGAGTGCATTACAATGTGGTAATTAATTTTGCTTATAAAATAGCTTCCCAAGTTTGTTAATTTTTCTTATAAAATAGCTTGCCAAGTTTGTATTCTCACGCTTCCATTACAATATGTATTATGTCCCAACACACAGGCATTTCAGGTATAGTAGGATATATTTTTTTAATGATGTGTTTATCTCTTTGTATACATGTGAATATTGTGTATACTATATTTATATGTCTTGCAAGAAAAATAATTAGTGGACCGTAGCAACGCACGGACATTCGACTAGTCTTTATTCAGAATTAGAGGTGTAAAGGAAATGTCCTCTGGTCTCTTTCTTCTACTAATGCTATTCATGGAGTTAAGGAGCTTGGTTGTTATTTGTTTTAGTAGTCATCAACTCATCATGAACAGCCCATAATCCATATATGTGTCATGTGAGTTTCAGTTACTCTTGCTAGAGTGTTTTTTCAGACTCTCTCTCTTGATATGTCCTTCTGTCAGTGGTGCAGGAACCTTCCCTCTTGTTAATTAAAAAAATTGCAAAGTGTTTGCACACCTCCAAAAAATACAATAGTTGCTCGTATTGTTTAAATGGGATTTTTATCTCATGTTTTTTAGGAAAGGCTCATCTTTATTTCGTTGTTGTGCTGTAAACAGGTTTTGCATCCACAGTCGATGAGACCTGCTAGAGAAGGTGATATACCAGTTAGGGTTAAGAATTCATACAACCCTAAAGCTCCAGGCACCCTTATAACTAAACACAGAGAGATGGATCAGGTTTGTGGCAGATTAATTAAGGCATGTTTTCACATCAGAACCACATAGCTCTCAAGCCATTGATTCCTTTTCTTTTCACCACATAGGCTGTGCTGACTAGCATAGTGCTGAAGTCAAATGTCACTATGTTGGATATAGCGAGCACTCGGATGCTTGGTCAATTTGGTTTCCTGGCGAAGGTACGTCGAGCCAGCTAGACATTCAGTTTGGTCCACATCTGATGATACTGATTTGTATTCACTATTTGTATGCGCGCTTGAGCAGGTGTTCTCTATATTTGAAGATCTAGGCATGTCTGTAGATTGTGTGGCGACTAGTGAAGTCAGCATTTCTGTGACGCTTGATCCATCAAAGATCTGGAGCAGGGAGCTTATTCAGCAGGCAAGTGCATCCAATGTCAAATAGCTATGTATACTTTTGATAGAACTGGACTACATTCCTTCTTATGTGAAATGAAGTCGATGATGTTTTGTTTCTTGACCATTTATTCAGAGAATGTATTTATGCTAGCTTTCTCATTGCTTGGTAGAATGAAACAGGTTTCTTAGAAACATCGTATCCTCTTCATTGCCGTCTCAACTCTTGATATGATGGCCTCGGCTAAGAAGCCTCTATATGAGGGTGCAAACATTTCTCAGCTCGATGCCATAGCTCAAATACTAAGTGACGAGTGCCAGTACTCCACCACCCGTGCAGGCTTTGAAGCCAATCTGAAAACATTTGGTAACATGTTGCCCGAAGGGCATTGTCTGCCAAAGTCCATGCACGAAACGAGGAAACTATTGGGATCGCTTAGCATGGATTATTGAAAGATAGATTGTTGTCCAAAAGGTTGCCTTCTGTTCTGGAAACAGTATGCGGATGACAAGTACTGTAGTCTTTGAACTTGCAATTTTTGTAGGAACTTGACCATGTGGTGGAAGAGCTGGAGAAGATCGCGGTCGTCCACCTACTTCAGCAGAGGGCGATAATCTCGCTCATCGGGAACGTGCGACGGTCATCTCTCATACTAGAGAAGGTACATTACTCTACTCTCCTCACAGAAACATCTCATCAGGGTAGTCGAACCATTGCGCTAACCATGTAGCACATCATCCTCTAAGGCCTTCCATGTGCTGAGGAAAAACGGGGTGAACGTCCAGATGATCTCCCAAGGCGCATCAAAGGTAACGAACCAATCCCCTGCTGCTACGTACACCTGGCATTACATCAAAGAAGTAGTACAACTTCATATTTTGGGATTCTGGCGTGAGTGTGATTTCGGTTGAAACATTGATTTTTGGCATGTTACTCAGGTGAACATGTCGCTGATCGTCCACGACAGCGAGGCGAGGCGGTGCGTGGAAGCCCTCCACCAGGCCTTCTTCGAGGGCGGCGACTCCCTGATGACGACAGGGATCGACGAGGAGAACCTGCGTCCGATTTCGTCGGTATAGGGCTACCATGTGTCAGACCGGCTCGCTCTTGATTTCCCTTTGTGCATGAACAAACAGGGTGTGTACTTGTAGACTGTAGTGAGCAAGTACACTGTACATGTATGTACACGACATGTATGTACACGACGTATACACATACACAGTACATGAATAATGGAGATGACCCAGCCCTGTGGGCTGTGCCCGTGTGACTTGCCGGTTGGTCGCCCATTGACAAGGATGGGCTGCTTGCTTGATGCTGCTGGTGGGCGCCTAAACGTGAAGAAGATTCTGGCCCAAACGAGGCTCGTCAAGGACGCCTTTCGCTTGCTGCTAGCTAGTCCCTGTGCAGTCAAGCGGCTTCACTACGGCATGCAGCTGGAGCATGGTGGTCTGTCGACGAGGAAGACGACCAGCCTGCCCATCACCATCGTCCAGGACGACGTACGGGACACGGTGATCCACGCCGCAGTGCCAAGGTCCATGCTACTGCATGGTACCGCTGCACCACGCGTGGTGTCCAGTACTAGTATCATAGCATGACAAAAACGAGGTTATCAATGGCAAACCAAACTAAATTACTCCTAGCACTAGTCCTAGCAGCAGCGGACGGGACGATGAATCTGGCTATATGGGGTGGGCACGGGCAGCGAGCAATGTATACTGTGGTAAAAGCGAGGCTTGTCGCGTCGCGCTTTGGACTCGCCCAGATTCAGATTCGTCTCTGCCTCTGCGTCCGTCAGTCAGTCAGTCGACGCTGCGGCGAGAGGACGAAGACGACGGAATCATCATCAGCGACTCACCCGTCGGCCGTCGCCCTCCGTTGGGTGGGCCCCGCCGTGTCAGCGCGCTCTTCGACTGGCCGATGCCGTGCGAGTCGGGGTCAAGTCACGTGAGCGCGTCGCTGTGCCGCTGGGCCCGCATGTCGGTGGCCTCGCTCCATCGACCTGTCGATCTCCAGCTTGCTCATGGACGTCGTCCTGGCCGGCGTCACGCTTCAGACCCAGTCAAAAGCTCGAGCGCACTTCAGTTCAGGGGTGTGGTCAAAGATTTGCTCACCACGACGAGCCAGGGGTACAATCCCCCTAGCTGGTTGCGCCGTGCCGCGTACACCCTGCCCACTTCACGGCATGATTTCCTGGTCAGTCGAATATCGTCTAGGTAACCATGATTGTTATGATGAACAGCTGATAGAATCATAGTAGGATTTTCACGTGCTTTGCTAGCAAAGACCATGAGAATGAGCTCAGTTGCCACAAGCTAGGACGGGCCGTTCAAAGCAACTCGCGTCAATATCATCATCTCTTGGCCGATCCGTTGGTTGGTTGTATGAATGGTCCTACACGATACAGGAAGCAGCGAAAGCCGAAGGCAGGTTCCTATCACCGCCCGCCCGCCAAGACCTATCCCCTCCCCTACGGCCGGCGGCAAAGGGACCGAAAGAGACCTGCACACAACAAAAACCTCACACCGTACGTTGCTGTTACTCTACCGGCACGGCTTCGGGCGTCCAACTTCTGTTCGCAGAGCCGATCAACACAACGAGAGGCAGAAGACAAGGCGAAAACGAAAATCGCCACATCGATCTCATCTCATCTCCCCAGCAGCATTAGCACGGCACCAAGTGGCAACCAGATGCCAATTTTCTTTTCCACGGAGAGGGACTGGCGCTCCATTTTTCCATGGGAAGGGAAACAGGGCGTCGACAAGGGGAGTACACCAGCGCCCGCCACCAACACCACGAAACGCCCTTCCTACCGGCGGTACCCTTCTTTTTCCCTCTACCACCGATCCAACACCAACACCACTGCACCGTTCCTGTCATCGACCAAAAACAACACCAGTTGCTGCAAGCGAAACGTCCACACCAACACCCTCCATTTGCACAGACCACTCGGCAAGGAGGGGCCCAACGGAGGCACTGAACGGAACGGACACGCTTGCCTTCCACTACTCCCTGTATGCACCCGATCGATCAATCAATCATGACACAGCACCAGATATGTGTGAGGTGCAGATTGAACATCTATGCACCCCAGGATCGCTACAGACAGCAAGACACCTCACCCCACCACATCTCCCACTCTATAGCCATTAATACATTAAACAGGATCAGACGTACATATACCATTGTCACTCCCGGAATAGCTACTGCTGGTACTAGGTTAATACAGTACTTACTAACACTAGCTAGGATAGATAGATAGATATTTACATCACTTGGAGGGTAGTAAAACTAAAGAGCAAGCGTTCAAGCAAGGGCGTTGATAACTTGGCCCTAAATCTTTCTGCCAAGAGCAAACCAACGGATTAACAAATTACGCAGAGTTCTCTACATTTCCTAGGGGACTAAATCCAAAGAAGGGGGCGATCACCAATAGCAGCAACAAGACATCACTGGGTTACTTCACGGCTGGGACCCGCGGGCAGGATACCTCACCTCATGCCTCAATCGGCTTGCACACAACCTGCACAAACATCAAGGCCAACAACTGAAAGGTGAGTCGCTTTCGGTGATGCTTCTCGCAGCAAAAACAACAATATCATGTGACCATGCTTGCAGATCAAGAATCGGTGAGGCGCTTCATATAAAAAGCAAACTGAATACTACTCAATATAGCAGGCATAATTCAAACAAATGTGATGCGCCAAAAACAAAAAATATCAACTTGACCAGTAGCATAATAATTTCAAAAGGCACGTACCTAGTTGGCTAGTTATCTAAGTGGCTTGACGTGGCAAGATGAGCCTTCTCGATTGTGCCATCACCATCCACTGAGCCTTCCTCCTTCCTTGGGGTAGACGACGATTTCGAGTTCATCTTCTGGACCTCCTCCTTCGTGTAAATGAAGATCTTGCGCACTATGCTGCAGAATTCTCTGTTCACGGAAAAATGTAGTTTAGTACCTAGTACTAAGGAAGGGGAATTCTGCTGCATAAATATCAAGCAAGCACCGAGACTTACTCCCATGGATCATCTCCCACGAGCATCATGTCACCCTCATTATCGGTATAAACAATCTGCCAGTTTTTGTTTGAAGATGTCAATTCACCGTCAAATTCAAACATCTTGTCTAGCTCAGCTGTGAGTTCATCGTAGTCGCTAAACTTTGACAAATCCACCGATCTACCAAGTGCAACACCTTGTTTATGAACCTGCAAAACCATCCAAGATTTCATATAAATTAGTCGACAGGACCAAAAGATAATGCGATAGAATTCAACAACGATCACGCGCATACATAGTATCCTCACGCATGGACCAACTAGTGCCGCTCATAACAATACAAATTAACAAGGAAATTTGTGAACAAAGGCAACAGATTTATTAAGAAATGTTCAAGGGCTCAAGCTTTGATCAAGGAAATCAAATATCAATTGATCTCTTTTTCAACAACCACAACAGCATAACCAATAATACCAGAAGCTATTGGAACTATTGATGCTATCAGAACATGAAAAACATAAAATATGAGGCAGCCTAAAACAAAATGTCTATGTGCAAATTTGTTCAGCTTGAACTAGGAATGCAAATGTTTATGGCAAACAAGTATTCAATAGTTAATACTACTTTAGTCAACATGAGAACAAGCTTGATATTTCAAGTGAACTAACATGAATGTACAATATATTCTCGGCTGGTAGCAGAAACTGAACAGGCAATAATGGTCACAAAGAAGTATCAATAGCAAGTACAGACCAGCAGATGGCATGAACATAACAGAAATCACGGTGATACCTTTGTGCAGCTCCTTGTTGAAGCACCATGCGACTTGCTTTGGACGTCTTTTGAACTTTGAGGAGCTTGCTGAATGCCTTTCTCATTATCAGTTGTCCCAGCAGTGCTTACGGATACCTCAGGAACACAATCATTCTGTGCATGTTGCAACTGATTTAATGATGCAGATGGTTGAGTTTGTAGCAGAGGCTCATGTGTTGCAGCCATAGGGGAGCTCAAGTGGTTAGAAGGGGCACTGGCAGTATCGACTTTAAACCCAAAGATCTTGAAACCACTGCCTTCCCTTGTTTTCTCTAAGTCAACAGGAGCTATTGATGCATGAGGCCTGATCACTCGTGGGCGTTCAGCCCGAGAGAACTGCTGATTTAACCAACTTGATGGGTGCTCTTCAAATCTGAAACCGTGTGCTTGATCTCTGGAATTACCATACACAGTGCTCTGGCTGTTCCACAAATGCAAGTCATTGGCCTCCGTTTGCATCTTCGTGCTTGATTCAACAGTAAAGGAAGGTTGCTGATGCATATACAAGTATGGGTCTGAGTAGTGACGAGCAGAACTGTGATCCTGAAACTGGTTCTTGAATGAACTCAGACGATTAGGAGCCTCCTCGTAAGTCTGCATGAAGAAGCCTGGGGAATCACCAAAAGACTGAGCACCAGAGCACGCATCCTTGAAGTCAGCTTCACGCCTTCCCAACTGCATCCAGTTATCCATAGAGGGCCTCTGCTGGAAAGCTAGTGGACTGTTTTTTCCAATGTTTGGGGATGGTGACCACATCATAGGCTTCTGAACAGAAGCATCAGAGTCATTAGTGTCAGCTAGGTTGTTGGTCCTCAAGGTCATTTGTTCTTGACCTTGCAAGACCATGCTATTTTGATTTCTTTGTGCTTGAGCAGAATCCATATCAACCTTAGTCGCACCTGTAAATGGCAGCGATAATTCAAGTTTCAGATACAGAACATATATTTTTCATCAAGCATCCACTAAGACTGACAACGAGTTTCTATGGTTACCTTCTTTTGTAAGAACAGATGATTCAGGAGAAGCTGCAGGAACATTTGGTCTAGGCCTTTTGACCCGAGAAAGAGGAAGCGGGTTAACAGGAGGTGATGACGCAGGCTCTATTTTCCAAGGAGAGACTCTATCCGGGCGTGGAATAGTTGAAGGCTCATCCCAACGCACCTAAGTTAATGAACCAATACTCCATAAGCATCTGAATGTTCCAGTCAATACAAAATAATAGTAATGATAACAACAGTTACCTTGAGGGATCTCCAGCTTGATTCAGGCCACAGTTGGTCAAGATTTTCACTGCCAACTATAGTTCCAGTAAACCTACATGACAATAAAAACAATAGATTACAAATGATGACTTCGTGTTGCTGGGGGTAATGCACAGAAAACCGCATTTGTAGGGAGAGCAGAGAAAATACAATAGTTACCTCTGCTCTGGTGCCTCCTCCCCTTCAAACCTCATCCTGAACCTCATCCCAATAGAATAGTTGTTTTTCACAGATTCCATATACTGATCATACGGTATAATGAACTCTGAAGGGCTCGTCCTAAAATCAAAGCAAACAATTAGACAGTTGGAATGAATTGATGTATACAAATAAAACAGTAAGACTGCAGTAGACATGCCAACATACCTAGGTTTGTAGTAGACAGTGAACATGCTTTTGGTGTTGATAGCGTGCCATGCAGTTGCAAGTACTCCAAGGTGCATACTATGACTCGATATGACTGAAGAAGGAACATTGGACAGCTGTCTCATAGCCCTCCTAACGCCAACACGAAGCTCTCCACTCTCTCCTCTGCATGGAGTAGAAAACATTTAGCAATAGATCGGGAGGTGCTATGTTGGGAAGCGAAGAAACAACAACAGACCTGAGGAAAATGAAGGCGTCCCCAGCAACAAGCCTTTTGGAACTGACAAACACACTCCAACCACTCTGAAGGAGATGCCTCCTAGGTTGCCCTGTTGATTTGCAATCAGTTAGCACAATTATCATGGGATTATCATTGATGCTATCAACATCAAGTAGAAGATAGGCAGATTTGATGTATTGCATTGTCGGCTGATGGCTAAGCTACAACCAGATGATCTGCTGAGAGTTGATCTGCTTCGGATCACACTGGCATACATACTACCTGGCGATGTAAAACTGCCATGGATCACATGAGGGCAAGGAACACAAAGTTACCTCTGAAGATGTGGCGGAAGCGCCAGTCCATGCCATGCAGATCCTTCGCCACAAGCTCTTGTGTTGGAGGCGACTGGGTCATATCCTGTCAAAACAGATCAGGTCAGCGGATGCCACAAAACGCCGGCAAGCTGTACACATGATGGAACGAACGGGTTCGCTGCTAAATTCCCAGTGTAGAATCCACACATACCAGGGGAGGGAGGCACTCATCAGCGTGGCGGCGCAGCACAGAGAAGCCGCCATGTGTGCTGGTGTCAGATGCCGTCAGCGTCTTGCAGAACGACCGCACCACCGGCCTCACCGGCGTAGCGCCAGTTGTAGAGGTCGACTTGTCCACCGCAGTCTCGTTTTGCTAAAAAAAAATACAAATCGAGCAGAAATGAACACCTCCTCAAGCCGAAGAAAAAATCCAGAAAATCGTTGAAAGAGTAAGAGAAATCAGTGTAGAGCTTACTTCTGGCTCGGGCATGAGCATGACCTGCGCGTAGACTTCGTCGGTGTCGGCTTCCGCCTGCCAAAATTCGGCAGAACAAGTCAGCGAACGGAATCGAGTTTCTGGCGAGCAGCTTAAGAAATTTTCTGGACCAGAGCGAAATTGAGCTCGAAAGTTGGGCGGAAAGGGGTGTGGGGGAGAGCGGGTACCTTGAGCTCGACGTTGATGACGCGGCAGAGCAGCTTGGACGGCAGATCGTAGAGGCGCATCTGGTTGCCGGCGACCTGGTTCATGGAGGCCTCGACCTGAAAACAAAACAAAACAAAAAACACCGCGTGAGCAAGCGAATTCAGCGCGCGAACCGAAGGGGAACAGCCTCCCGTGGCCGAATCGAGGAATTGAGCGAGGAGGAGGAGGCGGGAAGGAGCGGCAAGGGTACCTGCTCGATGTGTCCCTGCGGGAAGTAGAAGACGAGGTCCCCGACGCGCGGGACGGTGACGAGCGGGCCGGCGCAGGCGTGCCAGAGCTCATCAAAGAGCGGATCCCCTGCTCGGAACAAAAACCAGCAAAAACGTCAGGAACGAGAAGGAGGAGGGTCGGGAAGGCTCCGTGTTGACCAGATCTGGAGACTTGCGTACCTGCGGAGGGGGTCTGCGGCGGCGCCATGGCGGCGGCGGGCATCGCTGCGTCTGCTTCGGCGGCGGCGGCGGGGCGGGAAACCCTAGCGGAGGGAGGAAAGGGGGGGGGGGGGGGGGGGAGGGAGTAGTAGAGCAGCAAGGGAAGGAGCGGCAGTAGAAATGGGATGTTTTGTGGGGAGGAAGGAGGAGATGGGGTAGGCGGATTTGGTGGTGGTCTCTTTGTAGGGGGTAGAGAGAGAAAGACACACACACCCACGCAAAGCGGAGGAGAGAGGGAGAGCCGGCTGGGACGAAAGCGAGCCGATGAGCCAAGCCGAGCCGAGAGGTGGGCTGGCGGTGCTGGACCGGTGGCGACCGGGGCGCGTGCGGCGTGGACCACGGGTCGGAGTCCGGTTCGAGGAGGGTGGGGCCCTGCGGGTGTGGCGCTGTCTGGTCTGACCGGGCTGCAGCGAATGGGTGGCCGCAGCACTGCCCACAGCTTTTTACGACCGAGGTGAGTGAGCAGAGCCATTCATTTCCCACTGGGAAATGCCAGTCCATTTGCCTCCTCCTTCCACGTACACGCACCACCACGCCACTCTCCTATTCTTCTCCCAATAGTTTCTGTTTTCCCGTCCTATTTTCAACCAGTATATAATACTGTCGTCGTTTTTACATGTAGAAAGAAAATTCATATCGTCGTTTTTTATATTATTACAATCCATGTAATATTTTGGCAAATGATTTGTTTGGACGAATCGGCGCAGTTGTAGTACTTCTACTTAGTACAGAACAAACTATTCTATGCCAAGATATTTCGCTGGTGGTTGATGTGGACGTGCAAGGTGTCTACTTCGTTTCCCCCACGTGTTTGCATCACCCGCGTTTCTGGTTGTTGTATCACTAGATATTTTCCCCACAACATGGCAGTGGCTAGACCTCATGCCTGAGTCGGACTCCGCGCTCATCCAATGGTGGACAACATGCTCTTCACAACACAATTTGAGTGATTTGTGTAGGGCGATGATCTTTTGTTTTCTGGTACATCTTTTTAGACTGAAGGCTTGAAATGAGGTCGGATTTAAATTAACGAAGCCATCAACAACCGGCTAGGAGTTCGGGTGCATCTTCATATTGTTTTATGGAGCAACGACCCATCTGTAGCGTCAATCCTTGACATGATCAAATTCCGAAGCACAATGGTTTAATTCGTGCACCACACAGGCCTAATTCAACACCCGTCTTCCGAAATATGCACTGGCGCTCATGGAAAATCGATTTATTTTTGTAAGGAACACTCTACATACCATGAGAAGTGAATGCCCTCGATCAATTTATTGGTCGAGCCTCCTCGACAACTGAAGGGGTGAGGTTACTCCATGCTGATGCACACACCTCTCCATCCGATCCCAGTGTCATTATTTTTGTGAACCAGCCCTCAAAAGAAGTCATATATTTTATAAAAATCAAACTATCTAAAGTTTACACACAAAAATTCCAACGCCAAACTATATGGATTAGTTGGTTTACACAATTTCAACATTAAGTGATCAGGTCGCAACCTTCCGGGTATAAAAAGAAAAATGGCAATAGCATGAGTGACACCATTAGCAATAATGCATTTTCGATAATCAGAGGTGAAACACCGTACAATCTTGAGCAAGTCTCGACTGGCTTTCGGTACACGAGCACAATTGAACACCCTACCGACTTGAAGCGCATCCAAGCTAACATGTCCTCTTTGTGATGAAGAAATGGAAACCCAGTCGCACCTTTTGTGAGCTTGCGTAGTCACTAGGAAGCATACCACAAGGTACTCTCGGCATGGCAACGGCTAGACCTCATGCCTGAGTCGGACTCCGAGCTCATCAATGGTGGACAATATGCTCCTCATAACACACTTTGAATGATTTGTGTATGGCGAATTGGCGACGATCTTTGTTTACCAGTGCATGTCCATAGTGTTTTATGGAGCCGGTAGTGTCCATTCTTGACATGAGATTCAGAAGCACAAGGGCTTAATTCATGCACCACACATGCCTAATTAGGCACTCGTCTTATAAAAAATATGCACTGGCGCTCAAGGGAAAAATCGGTTTATTTTTGTAAGCAACCGTGTACACACATTGAGGTGTGCATGCCCTAAGTCAAGTTTTTGCTCGAGCCTGTTCCACAAGTGAAGGGGTCAGGATACTCCATGTCGATGCAGACACCTCACCGTCTGATCCCAATGTAATTTTTTTGTGAAACCTAATTGGTATGATGTGCCGTCATTCCGCAAAAGAAGTCATTTTTTAAACAAAAATAAAACCATGTAAAGTTTGACCAAAATTTTATAAAAAAACATTAGCATGTATAATACAAATCAATATCGCTGGACATATCATGAAATGTGTTTTCATATGATATCTATATAGCACTCCTAGTTATCAATGTGTTTATAACGATTTAGTTAAATTTTATATTGTTGGACTTTTGAAAACTTCATTTTTCTGGAACGGAGGGAATATATGTAGGGAGAGCCGGGCCGTACAAGATGGTGTGGGTCCAGAGAAAACGCGGTGAAATGTCTGGGGGTTCAAATTCATTTCCGTCCTGGGGCAGACGAAAGAAGGACCGACCGTAGGCGTACCAAATCACGTCCCAATTGGGGAATACGCCGGCGCGTGGAGCAAAATTTGCCTATCGCGACACGGCAAGGCGGGGAGACGAAGGAAGCCCGGAAATGGATAGGCACCCGTTCGAGCGGCCGACGGCGACACTGCCCCGCCAGATGCGGTACTGTACAGGTTGGTAGGTACTAGTACGTGCCAGCGTTACCGCATTAACGTGTTCCACGTACGAGTACGTCGTAGAAGTACGTAGCAGCAGTGCCCATCTGTATGTATGTGGTGGGGCCCGGCGAGTGGAGAACTAAAACAAGTGTAAACAGGAGTGGAGACAGCACCGAAAGGCCGAGACACGGAAAGGCGGCAATGATGTGATCAGCAAGTGCTTTGTTTTGATTATACTAAGTAGAGGCAAATAATGGAGTACCTAGTACTGTATATTACTACTCTGCTGCCACTGTTAGCAAATCAGGAGCAAAGCTAAGATGAGCTCGCGTGCGGAGACAGCAGAACGGAGACGGAGCTAGCCTGCCGTCGTCAGTCGAAAGAGCAATAATTGACGTGCCAAGTTGCTAACAGGAGAATATTCAAGAAAGAAAAATTGCCTACAAAAGATAACGGAGACGCTGACGGCCTGCGTGGATCGACCTGCTGTCGCGGCATCGGACGGCACCGCGGCGCGTGTCCCCGCGCTCCCATCGCCGTGGGGCCTCCGCTCCCGCACTAATTAATCCCCCATTAGCGACACGGTAATGGTCTCGGCATCCGCATCGGCATCTCCACCCGCGCGCGATTAGTTAAACTAATCGCGCGATTATGCGTGCTCCGCGTACACACGCAGGCAGGCTGTCTCCTGCGTCGCGGCCTCGGACATGTACAGAGCCAGGAAGAAAGCTTATCGCCGTCATCATTACATTACCGGGTCATCTGAGACCCAAGGCAGAGATAGCGATGTTTTTCTAATCGTTTTCTTAGCTGTGAAGACCTAACCCTAGCTCCTGTTGCCTCCAAGGAATCCCTGAATATTTTATTTGATCCACTGAAGAAGATACTTTTTCAGTTTCTTAATTTGGTTACCCCGGAAGGCCGGAAGGTTAACATGGGTTGTTTAATTGAGCTAGTAGTGCTGCTCGATCCAGTGTGGTGACGATGACGGGTTTACTTTTACTTTTTCACGCTACTAGTATCTTCTTTGACTTGTCTCCTGTAGCCGGTCCGACACGGCGAACGGATCGGGGACGACGCGGCTTAGAGCATCTCTAGCAGCACCCGCAAACGCGGCAAAACCGCAAAATTCCGGCGAGTTTGCGGGTTGGGTGCGAAATTTGGGCCAGACCAGCGCCTGCAAATTTGGCCCAACCCGCAAACGTTTTGCGGGGGCCCGAGAAAGGAGCGGCCGGAACCCTATTTAGCCGGATTGCGGCGACTTTGCGGGTCGAAATCCCCATTTCGCCTCGCACGCTCCGCCGCGCCGACGAGCAATCCCTACACCCAGTCCGCCGTCTCCGACGAGGAATCCCAGCAGCCCTCCCGCAGATCCGGCGTCCCCGAGCCGCCATGGCGCCTAAGAGAGAGGCCCCGCTTCCCGGCGACGACCAGTTCGGCGGTGACTACTCCGATGAGAAGCGCGCGCAGGTCGTCCGCAGCGACGGCGCACGGAAGCGCGGCGCACGGAAGTACAGTCGCGGCGGGTCGGTGCGCTGCGACTTGCCGGAGTTCGACCGGCTCCGGCGCGAGCGCGAGATTGAGATCCGCCGCCGGAAGCAACTGCGCCTCCGCCACGGCGAGGGCAGCTCCTCCGCGGGCGCGAGCAGCTCCTCCGCGGCCTCAGGTGCTCCGCCGCCGGAGGACTACGACCCCGGGCATTTCGGGGTCACGCTCGGGCCGGAGGACTTCGTCCCCGACGACCAGATGGAGCGGCAGCTCCATGCGGCGATGATGCGCTCCAAGTACGAGGAGGAGGAGAAGGCCGCCGCCGCCAAGGTCGCCGCGGAGATCAACCAGGGGCTGCTGGAGCAGGCGCTGGTCATCAGCACGCTCCCGCCCGTCATCGACCTCGTCACCGACTCCGACGAGGAGTGAAGCTCCTCGCCGCTGCGTCGCTGCCGCGCCCCCATGGCTCCGGTGAGGAGCCGCATTTGACAGGTAGGGTTTGATCGGCGGCGACCTAGGCTAGCGTAGATGTAGGCTAGGTGTGATCGGCGGCGAACTAGGCCGCATTTTGTGTAAAAATCAACTCGTGTTGCTGTCCAATATGAACTAGTTCGTTCCCGCGAATTCTCAAATTTCCAAATCGAAAAAATGCAGGTTGCGTTTGCGGGTTCTGATCTTTGCTGCAAGAAATTTAGAGCAAAAACGCGAAAAACACGACCCGCAAAATGCTTTTACGGTTTCTGGTTTTGCGGGTTCTGCTAGAGATGCTCTTAAACTGCCTTTCCTTTGGCTCCTCTGCTTTCATCGTTCGTCTTAGGCCTTACACTCACCGGCCGCCAGCCATGGAATTGCTCCAAGGTTAAAGCTCGAGCTTGTGCCAGCTCACCGCATGGGCTAATTTCTGTACCTAGTAAACTAGCCGGAAGGAACTATGTCTGTACTTAGTGGACTAGTCCGAGTATATGCTTCATGTATATTCTCGAGACGTACTGTACTTGTTAGCCTCCGCCACAACGTTGTTGGATGGCGACCGGCCCAGCGATAATATCTTATGCTACGCCTCCAGTGTTGACATTTCGTTTGTTTTATCTTTATATCTTGATTTTTTTTTTTTGAGAATCTACTAGCCTTGATTTGCTGGCGCGAGTGTATTTGCACGCGACCTGTAATTGGGACCTGTGAGCGAGACGAGCGCCGGGCTAATGGTAATATTAATAACGTCAGTAATATTTAAACCGGCCTGAGACGAAGCACAATCAGCTCCGGCCAGCCAGCCGTCCCGTCGGTCCGAGGACAGTCCAGCAGTGGGCGTCCCCACGGCGGTGCAGTGGAGACAGAGAAAGGCAGATGCCGCACTGCATGTGAAATTTCACAAATTTAACCCTTGGGTCAAACTTCAGCAAAAAATAACCTTTTTTCGAATCTAATTCAAAAACTAACCCTTTTGCATAGCGCCCTACCACGGGTCGCTATGCTCTACACCATAGCGACCTCCGATCAGTCGCTATAACCCTGCCAGCGTGGATCGGTGGGGCCGCAGGTGCTCGACCATAGCGACCTACACTGAGGCGCTATGCCTCCACCATAGCGCCCTCCAATCCGTCGCTATCCGTTGCATATTTAGACACAGAGAGCAGTCCAGCCCGACGGGCCCCAAATTTCGCTAAGTCAGAGCATAGCGCCCTGGTTCTCGTCGCTATGTTTCTAGGATAGCGACGTACGACAGGTCGCTATCCTCTTCCTTAGCCGTTTTTGGAGCTCAGACGAGCAACCAGCTCTCTGTCTCGTCGGGTGCCAAATACCCCAGACCATAGCGACGTGCCATCGGGCGCTATGCTCACAGCATAGCGACCTACGGAGGGGCGCTACCCTCTTCCTTAGCAGTTTTTGGAGCTCAGACGAGCAACCAGCTCTCTGTCTCGTCGGGTGCCAAATACCCCAGACCATAGCGACGTGCCATCAGGCGCTATGGTCAACAGCATAGCGACCTACGGCGGGGCGCTATCCTCTTTGTCAGAAAAAAATCAATCAAAACTGGATCAAATTTGCTTACAGTTGATCAATATTGCACACAAAATCAGAAGAACATAAAGCACACTAAATGTTCAGACAAACTGGATCATAACCACAACAGGGTTCAGACAAACTAAATGTTCATCACATTACAAGGTTCCCGCAAATTAAATGCCCACGACATTACAAGGTTCACACAAACCCAAAATCCACGACATTACATTGTCCCTACTGAGTAAGACGTGGATACTTGCCCTTGCGCCTCGCTGGGTCTGGTTCCGCTCGTTCCTCCTCTCGTGCACGGCGATCCCTCTCACGCCTTCTCGCATCCGCCTCCTCTCGTGCATGGCGAGTACCTTCACCTTGTCCTCCCGCCTCCTCTCGTGCATGGCTAGCCCTCTCACGCCTTCTGGCATCCAACTCCTCTTGTGCTTCCCTCTCACGCCTTCTCGCATCCAACATCCCTTGTGCACGGCGAGCACCTTCAGGTTGAGCCTCCTCTCGTGCACGGCGAGCACCTTCACCTTGGCCTCCCGACCCCTCCCTTCCAAGTTCGGCCTCAAACGCCGCCCACGCCTCATGGTACCTTCCATCCTCTAACAGCCCCTCCCTTGCACGTTCCGCCTCCCACGCCTCCCTTGCAACACGTGCCTTCTCAGTCTTCTCCCACCTCTCCATCTCGCGGAGCATCATTTCGTTCTTAGCCTGTAGTGCATCAATTTTCGCTTGCTCATTCTCCTTCTTGGCCCGCTCCTCTTCACGATCTTTCTCCCAGAATCGCTCCCACGCCTTGTCAGTCATATTTTTTACCTCCCACCGGTAGAGGCCACTTTGCTCAAAGTCTATCCACCGGTAGTATTGGCAAATAGGCGGAGGTGACTGCAAACATAATAGCGAGTCAAAACATGCAACTAGATAAAGATAAATTCTTTACAAGAGAGGCGGAGGAGACATTTACCCGCGGATGCTCAATAATATTTGTTTGCTTCGGCTTGCGTTTTGTTTGCTTCGACTTGTTTTTTGTTGGCTTCGGCTTCTCCCAAGCATAGTTCGGGCACATCCAGAACCTCCTTCCTCTTCTATCGTCCCAATCGCTGGACTGCTTCATCTTGCAAACGTCACCACACCAACAAGTCGGCGCATCGTGCCCGACCCGACTGTCAATGCTGTGTTGCCATGCCACCGGCTTCTCCTTCAGATCGGAACAGTCCATCCCTACAAAATTGCAAGTTTAAACTTAGTTGACAGTAAAATGGAACAATTGAAAAATAAGAAATAACAACCAAATAAATTTCAGTCATACCAATCATCTACGTCTACCACCTCTACCGCCACTACGACTACCCCCTCGTAGCTCGTCAAACATTGATGTACGCCTACCGCCACCGCGACCGCCACGATGAGAATGACCATGTTGGCTACCACCATGGTGGATTGTGCTACCACCGCCACCGCCATGTTGAGGATGACCATGTTGGCTACCACCATGGTGGCTTGTGCCACCACCGCCACCGCCATGTTGAGGATGACCATGTTGGCTACCACCATGGTGGCTTGTGCTACCACCGCCACCGCCATGTTCAGAATGACCATGGTGGCTTGTGCTACCACCGCCACCGCCATGTTGAGAATGATCACCTTTCGATCTCTTGTTTCGACCACAGCCTCTAGCGTTGTGCCCACCACGATTGCATTCTCCACAACGGGCACTACCACGAGGCTCCTCAAAATGTTGGTTGCCCCATTCTCTCATGCCTCCAGCACCCCATGCATCCATGTCATTTCTAAAACGCTTTGTCTTCCGTCTTCCCCGTTTCATTACCTTCAACCCCGGATCCGGCCATAGTTGAATACCATGATATTCCGGCCATTGTGATTGGTCATAGTAAGGTTCAAATCTACCCGCCCATGTCTCCATGGTAGCCTCGATCGAGTACTCGGACAACCTCACTGGATTGCTATATCCCACTTTTCGAAGGCGTGCGGCCGTCCGCAAGTGCGAGCATGGGAGATGAAGCAATTGAGGCCTTTGGCATGAGCACTCACATTTCTTTAGGAGGACTTTGCACGCCCGCCCTCCGTGTTGCACACCACCTAACGTGGTTCCTCCCGGCTCATTGACTTGGTAAATCCACTCATTGTTGTCAAAACATTGAGCCGTATTTGTGTCCGCCTTCCTGGACTGGTATAACATCCATTTGTCAACTTCAGGTGGATACTCGTACTTCTTATTTTTCTTGTTCTTCCCTTTCATCTGCTCATATGTTTCCTCGCTATATTTCTGAAAATATTCATTCAACTTGTCGAATGTGTATTGCACTATGGCTGTCACGGGCAATGCACGGACACCCTTGAGCACATTGTTGAAACACTCTGCCATGTTGCTTGTCATGTCACCGTACCTCCTACCGTCCGGGTCAAAAGCTTTAGCCCACTTGTGCCTCAATTCCTCATGCCTATGTAGAAATTCTTGACCCCCCGCCGATGTTGTGAGAATGAGCAATCGGTTGTACAATCTTGCAAAATGTCCCTCGGTGAAAGCCAGACAACAATCTTTTAGATCATCGGACAACTCCCTATTCCCACATGCCCTATAGAAGTTGGACACAAAATGCCTCATGCACCATCGATGGTGCAAAGTAGCATGTCCGGGAATATCAATATCCATCGCGCGGAGTATGCCATGGTGTCGGTCTGAGATAACACAAACCTCTCTTTCTGGCGCAAATACCTTGGTCCTCACTAGACCCATAAACCACTCCCAATTGTCATCGTTCTCCGCCGTAACCAAAGCAAAAGCCAACGGCAACAACCGGTCATTGGCATCATGAGCTATGGCAATCAAAAGTGTGCCTCTGTACTGGCCGGTCAAGAAGGTGCCATCCACGGAAATAACCGGCCTACAATGCGTAAATGCATTTATGCATTGCCCGAAAGCCCAGAATGCACGGCCAAATACACGGACGGTTGCACCCTTGTAATCCCTCGTCTTTTGGCCAAAGGGCTCCACCACAAAACACATGCCCGGATTTGTAGCGGCCATAGCTCCCAACATTCTAGGGAGTCGGTTGTATGCTTCCTCCCAATCACCATACAACATCTTGAATGCGGCTTGCTTAGCCTTCCATGCCTTCCCATACTTCACCGAGTAACCAAAGATTTCTTCCACCGTGTCCATGACAGCCTTCACCGTAAAAGTCGGGAATGCCTCTATGGAATTGCAAAGCCTATAGCCAATGAACTCGGAGGTAAGTTGCCGATGACCATGCTTCACATCCTTGCCATCGCCATCCTTGACACTACACATGTGAGTTGACACACATTTTTTAAGAATCCATTGAGGGCCCCCTTTCCATGGTCTTGCACGCACAATCCATGGACACCCATTATGCGCGTCCTCACACTTAACCGTGTAACGTTTGTTCACGTCCGAGTGCACCACTTTGTACGGGCGGAAGTACTTAAGCGCATACTCCTTTAGCCATGTCTTCAACTCCAACAAGCTTTCAAACTTCACTCCCTCCGCAATACCATACTTCTTGGGATCATTATCCTTCTTCGAGATTGGCCTTGCTTCAAGCAATTTACCCGAGCCACCATCAACCACGGCTTTCTCCGAGAGACTAAGATCTCGGAACAATGATACCCGATGATCCCGGCCCACAACCTTCTTAAATACTTCAGCTTCTTTAGCCGTGAACCCATCCTCATCAACATCTTCCTCGGGACCATCGTCATCCGAGTCCGATGCGTAGCATCGGTTATAGGGGATTTCAGGGTCCATGTCCTCATGCGCACAATATGCCTCCATGTCACCAATAGCATTGTTATGAAGTTCAACCTCCAACTCATCTCCTTCATAGTCATAACTCTGCTCCTCCCGTTCTTCATATTGGTCATTTCGAAACGGACTTGGGGGTTGGCTTCTTTCATGTTGGGTCATGTGAGGCGAACTCGACGTTGAGTCGTACACTTCATGGTTATGAGGTGGCTCTTTTTGAACCGGGCTACTAACTTCATGTTCGGAGCCACACCGGTTCAAGTCAAACGTCTTGGTGGCAAATAACTCGAGAGCCTTGTCTTGAGATGCCGCAACCGTCTCCTTATATACACTCCAACACAACTCGGAGTTGAGAGGCATGATCTTCCAACGCGAGTGCATTCCGAAACCAACATTATGCCTTCCCTCCAAACAAATTAAATCATTTGGTTCCGTCCAATGCAATGCAATCCTCACTTTCACAACAACCTCCGCGTAGTTTGGGCTACGGGCAAACACCACCACTTTCTCTTCCGAGTCATGCTCGACATTGCCTTTCAAAAAGGCTTCCTTGTCCACATGATGAACACTAACCATTCTCTCCATCTAAAAAATTATTTCAACAACACAAATGCATCAAATGGTACACAAGTAACAATAAGCTATGCATTTTCAAACAAATATAATAACACGATCTTGCTCATTATCTACTAACCCTAGCTAATAGCCCTCATTACCCACATACACCAAAAACCCTAACCCTAGCCTACCAATGAGCACGCTCAACTCTTCATAGCCATCATACTAACACCCATTCACCAATATAATCAAGGAAAGACCCCAAATTTCGCACCACACAAAATTTCTAGGGTTTGAAGAAATACACACATGGCACCAAATTGAAAGATTTTGATTGGACAAAAACATAGAGGATGGGGGAGATTACCTCTCTCCAAGATGGGGAGCCGATATCCACAGCCAAATCGGACCAAAGAGAGTGGATTTGTGAGGGGGGTGAGAGTGGGGAGTGAGGCAGAAAAGAGAGTGAGCTCGGGTTGGTGAAACAGAGAAGGAATGGCGCGGGCAGCTGGGCTATTTAAGTTGTCTCGAAGCATAGCGACGAGCACAACGGCGCTATGCTCTTAAGCATAGCGACGAGCACAAGGGCGCTATGCTCTGACTTAGCGAAATTTGGGGCCCGTCGGGCTGGACTGCTCTCTGTGTCTAAATATGCAACGGATAGCGACGGATTGGAGGGCGCTATGGTGGAGGCATAGCGCCTCAGTTAGGTCGCTATGGTCGAGCACCTGCGGCCCCACCGATCCACGCTGGCAGGGTTATAGCGACTGATCGGAGGTCGCTATGGTGTAGAGCATAGCGACCCGTGGTAGGGCGCTATGCAAAAGGGTTAGTTTTTGAATTAGATTCGAAAAAAGGTTATTTTTTGCTGAAGTTTGACCCAAGGGTTAAATTTGTGAAATTTCACGCACTGCATCGACCACCCATGAACCACACTGACAGGTTCCATCGGACCTCCGTCCATCGTACGGTCCGAACAGGCCCCGCCTCCCTCCGCTCCATCCATTGGCACTTGCACCGCGCCTCGGACGGTCATGGTGCAGGCGGACGCCGTCGGCGGTGGGCCGTAGCCTAGTCGCAGTATGCAGAGCCCGAGGAGTCACGGGTGCGCGGTCCTGGGCCCTGCGCGCTCTGCTCCGTAGCAGCACGGCCTGTGGGCCCGTCGTGTTCGCCTGATGACCGATTGTTATTTCTCGCTCCAAACCAAGGTGGGCCCAGTAATGTTAGGAAACCTTGCCGAGACCGTAAAAAATAATCCTAAAAAAATTGATTTAGGGCAACTCCGGCGCACCTCAAATATTATATCCGTCGTTTTGGGGTGTCGGACATATGTACGCAAACACTTTGTATAGTGCTCCCAACGGCGCTCTCTAAATGGATAATGATATGTCCGGTTAGACCATTTTTTCCCACATTTTGGCCCCTTTTATAGTTTGCACATAACTATCGCTAGATAATATTTAACAGTGAAATAAATTATAAAAGAACTAAAATGATTAACATAGTTCACACAATAATTCAACTTAGCATTCAATTCTTTTAATAATCCTACAAATTGATAAATTGTCCAACACAAGAAATGAAACGAAGGACTATTTTTTCCTGTGTCCATCCCCGTGTGCTCAACCGGATCATTTTGGAGCTGTACATGGACACCCCCGTCTTCGTCATCATCGAACGAATTATCAGAAGATGTTTCCATAAATTCAATATAGAAAAACTCATCGCAGCTAAACTGTATCACCAAGCACCTTCTGTGCGGAGACCGTGAAGGGAGCTACGACCGACGATAGAAAGCAAAGCTACCATGGCCAAATACGAAGGCAAAACCGACACTTGAGCTCAATCCGAGTGAAAGATCGAGGGTGAACAGCATTTTATAAAATTGTAGCATAATTGACACATTGCATGTAATATTTCATCAAGTAGATATGTGTGTGTATGCAGAACAGTACAACTTGAAGAAATACATAGCGTTAGGAGCATAGATTGACGGTGCGGCGCATTGAGCCAAGTGTGATGGATAATATCCAAGACAAAGTACATACTTCAATGTTATGAAAAGAGCATGCAACATGAAGAGACCATTCTTCAAGCATATATGAGTTTCGTTAAAAACGTGCTTGAGACTGGTCACTTGAATTTCTAATATACTCACATATTGGTTACTTGATACCGGTGGAAATGATCTTAAGTTCATAAGGACGAGCAGTCTTCAAGCAACTTGTCACAACTACTTTTGATACCAGCAGACATGATTCTTCAAGATCATCAGGACGGGCATTTGTCCAAGTAATCGTTGGGCACTCTTATCCATAGGCACACAAATGAGCAACATGTATTGGATACACAGTTGTAACGTGCTGATACAGTATAGATGAAAGTACAAATTCCTCAGGAGAAATGGAACAAAGTGTTTGTCAACTGAGTATAAGAAGGTTGATAATAAATTGGGTCACAAGGATCACTACTGTCAATACAACCATAGAGAGATACAATACAAGCTCAGACTGGCCGAGGAAATAAGGTGTACATGAAAGAAGAATTCAGAACGTAGACACCTGATTTGTTTCACTGAGTTCGAGTTATTGGCACCAACTCTATATCTCCGTTTAGAGAGGCTATGCACACCATGCACTCTTGTCCATAAGCACTCGTGTTGGCCCGCAATCATAACTCACTTGCGTACGAGCATCACTCGCTCTTGAACCAAACAATATTTTGTATTGGCGCAAGTATCGCCCGCTTAGCCCGATCATTAGTGGTGGATCTTTCGATAGGTCATCCCTAAACTTTGCCCTGCAAATCCACACTCGGAGGCGACCATGGTAGTCGACACCTTGGACGCTCGACGGTCGACACCAGGTAGGAGATGCCAAATCTCCAAGAGTAACAAAGATGGTCATCTCAGATATATATAATTGTATGCACTGGTCATTATGGTTACTCGCTTGCTCTCTCAACACATAAAAGTGGATATATGAGAGAGCAAGGGGGCATGGAGATACAAGATATGCAACGGGTATTCTCCACCCCCAATCTTCCCAAGTTTGCTCGTTATACTGTTATAGTTGGAGTGGTATATATAGACAACTAGAAAAATACCTCACACGTTGCAGCGGGAACCTTAAAAAAATTATAGTATAAAAGAAAGGATATTTAATGCCTGAAATGGAAATATCTCAGAAATATGGAGGATTTGATAAGCCATAATAGTCGAAAATCTAAATTTAATTAATATGAAATGATGTATATTTAACCACTAAATATTGATGATGTGAAAATTTGTATGGCCAAAAGAATTTATAATGTGAATAGTTTGCATGTATGGATGAATATCATCAATAAATATGGAATGACATGGATAAATGAATGTCTCAAATAGTGGATGATGTGGTGATGACATGGATAAATAAATGACTCAAATAGTGAATGATGTTGACACCTTGCATGTAGAGATAGACAAATTTAATAGATGTTAGTTGGGTTTTGTCTTATAAGAAGTATAGATTGGGTAATTCTACCCGTTGGAGAATGTTAATGGACAATTTCAGCAGCAAGTTTTTCGCAGTGGTTGACCTCCTCTTTGGATCATCCGTACATGAGAACGAGATCAACCACATTGATTCTTCATGTAAATCACCATGAAGCTCAGACTTAACTAGAATTCGCTTTTCATGACATGAGAGGTTGAACTCAACATACGTCTACTGGGTCGTGGCCTTTGCTGGACTCAACACAATTCTACTAGGACGCATCATCTGTCGTCAAGCTCGTATTAATCCAGTGTCTCAAGCATTCATAGTTGGCTGAATCGTGAATGCTAACAACATCACATATACAACATGTGAGGCACTGAGCCCAACAAATGTCTACTAGGTACTAGCCCGCAACCTCTCTCTTCAACTTGGCGCGCCTTGGCAGGGCTCCGAGTCCGCGGCGCCTCCTTTGCCGTTGACAAGTTGAACAATTCATAACACTTACCGTAACCATGTCATATTAAAATGCTCCCTGCAAAATAAAGTTAGACGCTCTCTACTTTATCTTTTGCAAGTTTTACGTGGCTGCTAGGGCTTTCGTAAAAGAACCGTTTCTTACCTACGAACATAGAACCACAACAACGATTAAATAATTGTCTCTATTACACCCTTTTCAGGGCCCTCCATTGAAAATGCTAAGCCGTCTAAAGAGAGAGATACAGACACCCGCTAGCCGCATATATGGTACAAGTCATATGTTAGTTGCGGAACCAGTCTCGCGTAAGCATACGCGTAAGGTCGGTTCGGGCCGCTTCATCAAGTCGATGCCGACAACATTAGCAAGTGCACGCGAGAGGGTAACAATTATAAAATCGATGCCCACATTCAACATGTGTTCTAACCGTACCAGCATAACTACGCATAGATCGGCTCTGATACCACTGAAGGGGTTCATAGCAGAAAACAATAATTTTTCTAACTATTGCAACACCAAAATACTAGCCAAGGATCTCTCTATCTAGTAATGCGGTAACGGAGGAGATATCGGTAACATACCCTTGTAGACCGATAGCGGGGATTACGCTCCCGCAACAAGCGTTGTCGAAAGACGACGTAGCCGACCTCGAGGTCGCGAAGAACTTGGCGCGACGAAGACGAAGCCGAAGGTGGCGCGATGATGACGCCCTGGCACCACGACTGTGGTGCCTCCGAGTACTCGCACACGTGCGGAGCTTGACGATGACTCCCGGGCTCTCCGATCCAGTCGAGATAGCGGAAGTAAAACTTTTGGGTGGAATCCCGCAGCACGACGGCGTACTGCGGTATAGATTTCTCACGCGCGCGCGGTCCTTACAAGGGGACCACGCACAACGGGAGGTGGAGAGAGGGTGGAAGTGGGCGGAGGGGCATCCTCGGCCAATAGGAATAAATCCTGAATTTATTGTGTATTTTTCCAAATAATATGCCCCACTATTTATTAAGGGAGAGGGGGTGTCCCTCTCCCTTGCTCTCCCATGTGGGACTAAAGGAGGAGGAGGGGGGTGGTGCGTGACGAGGGGTGGACTCGGCAAATCCCTGGGTTGTGTACCCCGGGTTGATTGAGGGGGAGAGAGATGGCGCGCTGGTAGTTCCGCCGGCTGACAAGCAAGGATTTACCCAGGTTCGGCCCCTCATGGTGAGGTAAAGACCTACATCCTGCTTGTCTGATCTGTATAGATGTATGATGATGTTACATGGTGGCCGCGAGGGCGAGGTGAGACGTGGTCTCGTGGTGATCTCCTCTATGGGGTGCCCCTGCCTGGCTTTATAAAGGGAGTCAGGTAGGGTTTACATGAGTTTCTTGTCTTGTACTCCAAGTTGTAGCTTGTTGGGCTTCATTGGGCCGCCAGGTGGGCCTTTGTTGTCATCTTCTAATAGGCCTCATGTCGGGTCCTAGTCTTGGCGTGCACCAGGTATCTTCACCGTGGGGTAGTAGAAGGGTAGCCCCACGATAGGAGCCCCCGAGTGCTTGGTCGAATCGAAGATTCGGGTAAGGACTCTTTCCTCCTGGGCACGCCGTCGGGTTCCTGAAAGGGACAAGTAAAAATGATTCGACTCCGGCCGTTGAGGGCTTACAGAGGATGGTTTAGTCGGTAATGTTTCGACTGAATATTGATCTCATGCTATCGGGGGCGCGACAGCGCTCCCGATGGGAGTAGCCCCCGAGATTAAGCTGAATTGCTTGTAATTGAGGTTAATCTTAATTAGCCTTCAGTCGAAAGCCGGTTATTGCCATACTCCCGATGGGAGTGAATGAGGGACTCGATAATGAGTAGAGTCTTGTTCAGCCTGTTGGCTTACCGTGTATTTTTATTCAGCCTGGTGGCTTACTGTGTATTTTATTCAGCCTGTTGGCTTACTTCTCTATGGGCACTCGAAAGTTGTTCGAATGCTCGTTCAGCCTGTTGGCCTACCGAATGATTTGTTTTGTCGATGACTGTGAATTGCCAAGACGAATTTGTTATGGCCTGTGCGGCGCAGCACCCGGGAGATCATCGGTACGGCCAAGGCGAGTTTGTTGTGGCCTGTGCGGCGCAACACCCGGGAGAGCATCGGGTGCGGCCAAGGCAATTTTGTTGTGGCCTGTGTGGCGCAGCACCCGGGAGAGCATCGGGTGCGGCCAAGACAATTTTGTTGTGGCCTGTGCGGCGCAGCACCAGGGAGAGCATCGGGTGCGGCCAAGGCGAGTATGTTATGGCCTACGCGGCGCAGCACCCGGGAGAGCATCGGGTGCGGCCAAGGCAATATTGTTGTGGCCTGTGCGGCGCAACACCCGGGAGAGCATCGGGTGCGGCCAAGGCGAGTATGTTATGGCCTGCGCGGCGCAGCACCCGGGAGAGCATCGGGTGCGGCCAAGGCGAGATTGCTTCAACGCGGCGGACCGGAGCCGACATGGCAGAAGGAGTAAGTGTGGCGGACTGGAGTCGACGCGGCGGACCGGAGTCAACGTGGCGGACCGGAGTCAACGCGGCGGAGGTAGTCGTCGCGGCGAACCGGAGTCGACGCGCGGAGGTAGTCGACACGGCGGACCGGAGTCGACGCGGCGGACCGGAGTCGACGCGGCGGAAGTGATGTAGGTGAAGTGCCAGCCCCCGAGTGTCGGAGACGGAGTCGACGAAGGCGGAGTCGACGAATGCGAGGCCGCTAGCCCCGGAGTGTCGGAGGCGGAGCCGATGAAGGCGGAGTCGACGAATGCGAGGCCGCTAGCCCCCGAGTGTCGAAGACGGAGTCGACGAATGCGAGGCGAGGCCGCCAGCCCCCGAGTGTCGGAGGCGGAGTCGACAAACATATCGAGTATTTGCTCAGCCGAACGGCCTACTGCATTGTTGGACCTGTATGGCGCAGCCTCCGAGTGTTCGAGTGCGGCCTAGGTTTTCTTGTTGGACCTGTATGGCGCAGCCCCCGAGCGCTCGAGTGCGGCCTAGGCGAATTTGCTTGTGCGCGGCGGACCGGAGTCGACGCGGCGGAGTTGTGCCGTAGAGGCAGTCGACGCGGCGGACCGGACTCGACGCGGCGGAGTGGTGCCGTAGAGGCAGTCGACGCGGCGGACCGGAGTCGACGCGGCGGAGTGGTGCCGTAGAGGCAGTCAACGCGGCGGACCAGAGTCGGCGCGGCGGAGTGGTGCCGTAGAGGCAGTCGACGCGGCGGAGTGGAGTCGACGCGGCGGAAGTGATGAAGGCGAAGTGCCAGCCCCCGAGTGTCGGAGGCGGAGTCGACGAAGGCGGAGTCGACGAATGCGAGGCCGCTAGCCCCGGAGTGTCGGAGGCGGAGCCGATGAAGGCGGAGTCGACGAATGCGAGGCCGCTAGCCCCCGAGTGTCGGAGACGGAGTCGACGAAGGCGAGGCGAGGCCGCCAGCCGTCGAGTGTCGGAGGCGGAGTAGACGAAGGCGAGGCGATGCCGCCAGCCGTCGGAGGCGGAGCCGGTGAAGACGAGACCGCCATCCCCGAGTGTCCGGTGTGCTTGCATCGGTGCAGAGCTTTGCAAGTGGCCGATGAAAATGCACAGCGCTGCCGCCGCCCCGACTCGTCGGTCTGTCGGGTACGTGCAGTCGCAGTTTGCCGGCAGCAGGCTCGTAGTCGATGGCAACGGAGCGGCAGTCAGGTTGCAGTTGACCACGGCGCGTGAGTCGACGATGGTTGCGAAGTTGGCGAGCAAGGCACTCGACGGCGAGCTGATCCGATCTCAGGAAATTCTGCGAACATGATAGTGCGAGTAGGAAGTATAAAATTCTTCAAAGTAATCAATCTGTGCGAATTAGTCTAATAGAAAAAATAGCACCTGGCATTAACTTGCTTTCCTCGGGACTTGATCCCTGATGGATTTTGGCTTGTACGAGTTAGCTCTTCCCGATCGATCGGACTCGTACGGGCTAGTTAGCTCAGTATGTGAGCAGCTTGGAAATCAAACCGCCGGATCGCGTATGTAGCCATCGGTCTGGTAGATGCCACGCGCCACCACCGCATCACGGTCTCGCTGCCACGGATGCAAGGACGAAGAGCAGAACACGGCAGGGAGCCACGGGCTGCGCCGCCATGGCGTATGGTGTCGTTTGAAGGAAAGAGCAGGGTGAGTAGCAGTAGATCGCATCGTGTGAGCCTCTGCACGGAACGCCGCCACCGGATTGGCACGAGTTTCCGCACGGGACGTCGCCGCCGGATTGGATCGTACATCCGCGCGGGTGGCCGCGGCCAGATTGGATCGCCACCGACAACGAACGTCGCTGCTGTTGTTGACGAAGTCGAACGCGTTGAAATTGATAAGCCGCCAGAGCGATCTTGCCGCAGTTGTCGATGGAGATTGGAGCCGCCGAAACGTTGAATCCAGCGCGCGTTCTTCCCACAGACGGCGCCAATTGACGAGGGGTGGACTCGGCAAATCCCTGGGTTGTGTACCCCGGGTTGATTGAGGGGGAGAGAGATGGCGCGCTGGTAGTTCCGTCGGCTGAAAAGCAAGGATTTACCCAGGTTCGGCCCCTCATGGTGAGGTAAAGACCTACATCCTGCTTGTCTGATCTGTATAGATGTATGATGATGTTACATGGTGGCCGCGAGGGCGAGGTGAGACGTGGTCTCGTGGTGATCTCCTCTATGGGGTGCCCCTGCCTGGCTTTATAAAGGGAGCCAGGTAGGGTTTACATGAGTTTCTTGTCTTGTACTCCAAGTTGTAGCTTGTTGGGCTTCATTGGGCCGCCAGGTGGGCCTTTGTTGTCATCTTCTAATAGGCCGCATGTCGGGTCCTAGTCTTGGCGTGCACCAGGTATCTTCACCGTGGGGTAGTCGAATGGTAGCCCCACGACAGTGCGGCTGCACATGGGCAGCCGCATGGGCCCCTTGTGGCCCATGCGCACCACCCCTGCCACACATGGACCTCTCCTTTGGAGTTTGGCCCATTTAGGTGTTTTCCTCTTTTATTTAATATTAAATTAATATGTAAATATATATAATTCATAATTAAATATATTTACATATTATTTAATCTCCCGTGACTCCGCAACAACTTCCGGACCACTCCGAACTTTCTTCGGTCTTCCTCGGAACCCTTCCGATTCCACCGGAACCTTTCCGGTTCATTCTCTCTCTATTTCTATTATTCCGATAATTCCAAAACGATCTCCAAGCGTCGTCAAGACCTTAAGTGTGTTACCCTATGGTTCGGGAATACTCCAGACATGGTCGAGACCCTTCGCTCACCAATGACCGTCAGGGAGACCTGGATGTCTATGACGGTCCCTGTGCATTCCAGAATAAATCGTCGTTGAACCGTTAACATGATATGTTCATTCCTTTTGTTCCTTCGATACTACCCTAGTCCGAGATACGATCGTCAACATCCTATGTTGTGTTTTATCTCGTTACCGATAAGGGTTACTTAACTCGTTCCGTGATATTACATCTCCAATGACCTAGTCATACGCTGCGCAGCTTTACAGATGTAATCGCACCGAGTGGGCCCAGAGTATCTTTCCATCACACGGATGAACAAATCCCGCTCTTGATCACTCGCCTCTGCTACTTCCTAAGTATACCCGAAAGTGTCACCATTATTGTCACGCTAGATAAGACATGACGTTTGATGTGATCAAAGTATATTCCAGAAGCAGTGATTTGATATGATCTCACAGTCCGAGGAATATTCTATCACATTACTCTCCTATTGCAGTGTTGAACTTAGTGATACGATCCTCTTGCAATACTTTTGGTGGGTAATGTCCATCACCTTATTCTACTAATAAAATGACTTCATCATCAACTATTATGAATCAGCATGACCGGGAAATCTCGATCATCCATTGACTGATGAACTAGTTTATATAGAGTCTTACTAGGGACCCTGGTTTGTTTATATACCACACGTGTATTAACAATCTCGATTAATACAGTTATAGAACGGTATAAAACTTATTTATAAACATAATGAGATAATGCGATAAATACTTAATATTTATTTGCCTCTAGGGCATATGTCCTACAAATAGCAGGTGAAAGTGCATGTGCCCTCATGTGTGGTTTTGGTAATTAATGACAATCTCTGATAGGGGATCGTGTGTAGCCTTTTCGATAAGTAAGAGTGTCGAACCCAACGAGGAGCTAAAGGTAGGATAAGTATTCTCTCAAGTTCTATCAACCATTGATACAACTCTACGCACACTAAACGTTTGCTCTAACTAGGAAATAAAACTAGAGTAACAATACGGGTATGAGAGATAGCTTTGCGAGATAATAAATAACAAGAAAGTAAATGTTAGTTGCTGCAGCAATAAAATACACTAAAGAACACTAAACTAACAAAACCATAAGTGTGAAAAAGTGGTGGAAAGTGTGGTGGAATTGTCCAAGATTAATTAGTGATGATACTTGATTCATTGTTTTCGATGCAGTTTTCCATGTGGGAGAGGCTAAATATACATGCACTCGACTACTTGCGATTACACATACTATATGATTGGATTGTGAGCAGGCTTCCGCGTAGCTCACAATTCATTAAGATTTCCCCAACCATAGCATTAAGTTAATGGTCCTCTTATTCCCATACGTGCAACTCACCGGTTTGAGTCCTTAGGTTTCTGTCGCTCCGGTAGGACTACCCACTTTCTTTACACATACTACAAAACCCTATGATGTTTGATCCATGCGCGCACAAATATAATGGACACCAAAAGACTGTACCATATCAACATACAACTCTAATGAACCAAAGACATTCAACAATGTAATCAAAGAACAAAGAAACTACACAAACATGACATAGATCATAGGATAACACTTTATAGCATCAAACACCATGTTTACGTAGAGCGGTACAGAGGTTTGTGGGAGGATGACCCACTGTATACAAGGAGCAATTGGCAATGAAGATGGCGGTGAAGACGGTGAAGGGGCAGCGAGGAGCGCAGGGCGGCGCCGGGGGCTCCTCCTGCGCCGCCGGCATCAAGGGGAAGCGCCGCCCCTTAGCCCCCTTCCTTCATGGCTTCTTGGGAGCCCTCCCCCATGGAGATGAGATCCATGGGGGAGGCAAAAACGTGGCTTTTGTGGCTGCAATTTGTGGGTATGAGGTGTTGGCCACGACCTAGGTTTTCTCCCTTTATATAGCCTCACGGATTCCCGTCATCCCATCTAGAGTTTCGGTAGATCGGGCTTATCTCTGCCGTCCGGACTCGGAATTGGACGAATTGTATGTCTTTAATTGTTCGGCGGAAATTTCCCTGCAACTTTCGCGACTAGACTTTTTCCGTTTGACGTCGTCTTCTGGCCGTAACGTGACCATCTCCAAAAACGTTTCCAGACAGATTTCAGAAAAGTCCCAATTTGACTCCAACAAGGTTTCCTCTTATATTTTTGATAATTCCTACACATCAAAGAGTAAAACAAGAACATTGTGCACTTTTGAAACTATTAATAGGTTAGTCTAAATAAATCATAAACTTAATATAAAAGCAAGTGTCAAAAGCATAATAGTAGCATGAAACAATCAAAAATTATAGATACATTTTGGACGTATCAACATCCCCAGGCTTAGTTCCAACTCGTCCTCGAGTAGGTAAACGATAACAAAATAATTTTTGACTGTAAATGCTATGATCAGGTCTTTAACAATTGTATGACAAATGATGTATGGATAATGAAACTTAGTACTTATGTTACCTAATGAATAGATATCAACAAACTAAGAGTTCATAATATGAGACTTATAAACATCAACAAGATTGTAAAGATCATAATAAAACATGGTAGAGTGGTATCTCGCTTGCCCTTTATTGTGGAGCAAAACATAAATGCTAGAGCACATCTGAAGTTTAAGTGGAGACTGGAAATAAAGAAATCTAAGATAGAAACATCATAGTCATGCCACAATTAATAATATTCTGGGACAAACACATTACACTAAGAATGACAACTATGCTCTCAAAGTAGTGCTCAAAGAAAGGATGGTGACTCAACATAAAAATAAAAGATAGACCCTTCGCAGAGGGAAGCAGAGATTAACATGTGCTAGAGCTTTTTATTTTTTTAAACAGAAGCAAAATTATTTTGAGAGATAGTTATTCCTGTCAACGAATGGTAATAGAGTTCTTGATATCTTCCATGCTAAACAAGTTTTGAGAGCGGTTCCGAGATATTTATATATTGCACTTTATAATATGCACTTTATATATAGCTTGACACTCCTCCCCACCTTTGCTTACACAAACCATGGCTAACCGAATCCTCGGGTGTCTGCCAACAATCTCATACCATGGAGGAGTGTCTATTTAATTAATTTATTACTTTATTTATTATAATGGTCTAACCAGCTCTTTGCAAAATTAGTGACGAGCAGATGAAGCATGCAAGTTGGGAAAACTTTATTTAGCATGGCAGATAAAAAACTCAACTACTACTTCCTCAAGAGCTAAAAACAATGGCACAAAATATGAAGTATTTTGAAGGTTTTAAAGGTAGCACATGAAAATTTACTTGGAATGGCTTACAAATACCATGCATAGGAATTTATAGTGGACTCTCATAAAAAACTGGGTTCAAAGATTTTGGATGCACGAGCAGCATTCCCGCTCAGTACAAATGGAGGCTAGAAATAGACTGGGAAGCGACAATTAACAGAGCAATAACTGTCATAATCATGTTTGCGACAAAATAATATTAACCAGGGCATAAGAAATGATATTACCACTTTGAGTCCCAAAAGTTCATAGAGGCTTGATAGAGTTTTCTTTGTAGTCATACACATGTGTAAACATGCGCCAAGTCGATCCAAATAAATTCTTCAGAGGAGGATACTACAATACCATATCATCTTATGAACAGGAAAATGCATGTTAACATCAAAATAACATAATATACACTATTAGCTAGTTGAGACTAACCATAAGAAAACATAAACTACTAAACAATATCATTCACACATCATTTTTAAGTCTAAATGAATAATCCATTAACAAGTAAACTTCGAACAACCTCTCCAAAGAGGGGATAAATAAAAGATATGACGATAAACTTATTAATAACCGGTGTTTGATACTAAGATAAATAAATAATATGATACAGACGCTCCAAGTTTATTTAAGTTTCTATGTTGCTCGAAAAACAAAGTTTAAAGGTTTGCAAACCAAGAGGTTGTTGATGAAGAGGGATGCGGGACATCCCCAAGCTTATGACTTTGATCATTCTTCAATATTCCTCAATTTGGTGTTCCTTCATTCCTGTGAAAAAACTTCAACACAAAAACTTTCCCATTCTTTTCTGTGGTTACACATTAGTGCAATAGATAATATTTCCAAAGTGTTGATATTAAACCAAATCAAATTTTGTTTTTAAGTTACAGAAACATTGCTTAAGTGGCCTACTTCTAAATAAGGTAAGAACCAAAGAATCAAATGAAAACGCAAGGGCCACTCTTGCAACAAAAGTCAGAATCTGTCCAGAAAAACAGCAGATGGAAATCATAATTTTTATGCACTTAAACATGTCAGAATTTTTTTGCCAATTTTTTTCATGCAGAGGATTAGGTGATACGTAATCAGTAAATTTTACGTGATTTTTAGAATTTCCAGTAAAATATAAAAATCGCGCAATGAGCAGTAGATGCCGAAAACAGAAAATCACTTTTTACATACGTATCAACTAAGCCAAATGGGTAAAACTTGGTACTTTATTTTGATAAACTAAGAGACCAGAGGCTAAACAAGACCTAAATTTGATAGCTACAGCAAGAAAAACTCTAAATAAAAATCAAAAGTAAAAACCATAAAGAATACAAAGAACCAAATAAAGAAGCAAAAGAAAAGAAAATATTTTTGTTGTTTTGAATTTATAAGAGAAAGCAGAAAACAAAGCAATAAAAACCAAATAGAAAACCAAACAAAACAAATAAGATAAAACCAAAACTAACTTAAATAAAAACAACTATCATACAAGGACAATACATATCATGTGAATGTGTAATAGAGATTATGAACGAGACAACCTGACATTAGTTGATAAATAGGGGATGACTCGGGCATCCCCAAGCTTAGATGATTGAATCTACTTGAATATGTTCTTGGGTGCACCTAGGCATCCCAAGCTTGAACTCTTGCGTCTTCTTGTTCATCTCATATCACCATATTGGTTAGATCTTATAAACTTCATCCACATAAAACTTCACAAAACTCATTAGTAGGGTTAGTACTCATTAAATAAAATCTACTCATGTTCAAGCATTGACAAGTTCCATAATATTTATTAAACATTAGCCAATGTATATACTAAGGTATTCATGATTTCCGTTGTCCGTCGAAAAACTAAGAAACTAAGAACACCAGGTACAATATTGAATAAAAGCACAAATTGTCAAAACTGAACAGTCTGTAAAGATGGCACCCAACGACACAGTTACGTAGCTAACTCAAAAAACTCAAAACTAATGAAAGACAGATAATAATCTCAGGTTTATGCACAAAAATTTTCAGGTCAAAATAATATTCTGAGATTTATCACGATTTTATTTACAGAGAAGCACAGAAATCTGTCTAAACTAAACAGTCAGTGAAGATCGATATTTTCGAGACAGCTACGTAACTCAAATCAGAAAAGTCAGAACTAATAAAAGAAAGATCATAAACAGTACTTTGCTCTCAAGAAATTTCAGATCAAGATCACGTTCTGATGATTTTAAACATTTTTTACGGTGAAGCACAGAAAATCTGTTTCTGGACAGCAAAGTAAAACTATCAACTTTCAAGTAACTAGAGACTACAATTAGCACTTTATTTTTATGTACAGAGGTATATACACAATATTTACATGTTTTTATCTGAGTAGCTTCCATGGAAAAATTTGCTTTGGTTTCGTAGGCATGAACACAAGTGTTCAAGGTCGACCCCCACTTAACCATTGCTCATCTTTCCAATCACTCTCTTTTTGAAAACGTTTTTAGATATCAAGTACAACTATTTTTTATAATTCGCATTCCCTATCCATATTAAGATAGAAACAACTTAAAACTGAAAATAAAAATTACTTGGAGATAAAGCAAACAAGTGCACATAAGAATATTCACCCACGCTATGTCTCCCCGGCAACGGCGCCAGAAAAGGTCTTGATAACCCACAAGTATAGGAGATCGTGTGTAGCCTTTTCGATAAGTAAGAGTGTTGAACCCAACGAGGAGCTAAAGGTAGGATAAGTATTCTCTCAAGTTCTATCAAACACTGATACGACTCTACGCACACTAAACGTTTGCTCTAACTATGAAATAAAACTAGAGTAACAATACGGGTATGAGAGATAGCTTTGCGAGATAATAAATAACAAGAAAGTAAATGTTAGTTGCTGCAGCAATAAAATACAATAAAGAACACTAAACTAACAAAATCATGAGTGTGAAAAAGTGGTGGAAAGTGTGGTGGAATTGTCCAAGATTAATTAGTGAAGATACTTGATTCATTGTCTTCGATGCAGTTTTCCATATGGGAGAAGCTAAATATACATGCACTCGACTACTTGCGATTACACATACTATATGATTGGATTGTTAGCAGGCTTCCGTGTAGCTAACAATTCATTAAGGTTTCCCCAACCATAGCATTAAGTTAATGGTCCTCTTACTCCCATACGTGCAACTCACCGGTTTGAGTCTTAGGTTTCTGTCGCTCCGGCAGACTACCCCCTTCATTTACACATACTACAAACCCTATGGTGTTTGATCCATGCGCGCACAAATATAATAGACACCAAAGGACTGTACCATATCAACATACAACTCTAATGAACCAAAGACATTCAACAATGTAATCAAAGAACAAAGAAACTACACAAACATGACATAAATCTTAGGATAATACTTTATAGGATCAAACACCATGTTTACATAGAGCGGTACAGAGATTTGTGGGAGGATGAACCACTGTATACAAGGAGGAATTGGCGATGAAGACGGTGAAGGGGCAGCGAGGAGCGCAGGGCGGCGCCGGTGGTGGCGCAAGGGGCTCCTCCTGCGCCGCCGGCATCAAGGGGAAGCGCCGCCCCTTAGCCCCTTCCTTCATGGCTTCTTGGGAGGCCTCCCCCATGGAGATGAGATCCATGAGGAGGCAAAAACGTGACTTTTGTGGCTGCAATTCGTGGGTATGAGGTGTTGGCCACGACCTATGTTTTCTCCTTTTATATAGCCTCACGGATTCCTGTCATCCCATCTAGGGTTTCCGTAGATCGGGCTTATCTCCGCCGTCCGGACTCGCAATTGGACGAATTTTATGTCTAGATCGTTCGGCGGAAAATTCACTGCAACTTTCGCGACTAGACTTTATCCGTTGGACGTCTTCTTACGGCCGTTACGTGACCATCTCCGAAAAACGTTTCCAGATAGATTTCAGAAAATTCCAATTTGACTCCAACAAGGTTTCCTCTTATATTTTTGATAATTCTACACATCAAAAGTAAAACAAGAACATTGTGCATTTTGCAACTATTAATAGGTTAGTCCAAATAAATCATAAACTTAATATAAAAGCAAATGTCAAAAACATAATAGTAGCATGAAACAATCAAAAATTATAGATACGTTTTGGACGTATCAGAAGGCTCTCCCACAATGGTGTATGGGGGAGTATTTGGAGAAGTCTTCATCAAGCATGTGCAAGCAAGCACAATCAAGAAAGGTGTTCCAACTTGAGGGAGTCAAGATCGTCATATTCTAGCTCAAGTGGAATGCGCAAGGCAAAGTTATGATCTTCATAGGGTTTCTATTTTACCGGTCTCATTGTGTTATTGGGAGACCGGGTTATAGGATAGACGACGTACTATCAAGAGGAGCTCTCAAGTGAGTAACTTGATCGCATCTTTGTGGAGAGCTCAAACCTTTGCATACTTGGCATATCATCTTTCTTGGTTGTTATTTGGCTTTTATCCATGTGAGAATTTAGAGTTTGTGTTCATATCCATACCAAGCTCTAGTTCATCAAAAACGGATTTCATATGCATATCTTGTTGCGTTTTTTATGTTGGAGGTTTTACCGGCTTATCTTTTCTAGAGAGGTCAAACTCTCTCCTTGTGGTTTCCTCCTCACATGATGGACTATGATGTGTATATGCATGGTCTTGTAGGGCTTCTTATTATCTTCGAAACAAGCCCAAGACCATAGAAAACAGAGTCTTGATGAAAAACTTGTTGGTTTCTTGGTGGTGGAGGATTTACCGGTTGTTCTTTAATTGAAAGGTTTTACCTTTCATCATTTGGTTTTATCCTCCCTTGTTGAACAATGATGTTTCTCTACATGATCTTGTAAAGCTCGTTGTGGTGATTTCAACGAGCCCAAGAACATCGAAAACAAAGTTCGTATGCGAAAGTTTTGTCCGTTTTGGTGTCGTTAATTTCTGAAGTTTCTGGCGGCCGGCCTCGGGCCCCAAGGCCGGCCCTCTCTAGTCGTTGGCTAGCCTTTAGGCCAGCCTTGCCGGCTCCAAGGCCGGGCCCCCGCAGGAAGGCAGGATACCCCTTCAAACGGACTTTTTCCCCACCCTATAAAAGGGGGTTGTCTTCTACCTTTAGAGGGGGTCCCTTGAGCACGTTTTCCCCTCTCTCTCCTCCATTGTTGACCTTGGAAAAGCTTGCCTTCCTCTCAATCCCTCCCATGATTTTTGCATATCGTTGAGTGAAAAGTGAGAGGAGATCTAGATCTACAATTCCACCAATTCATCCCTCCTCTAAGTGAGGGGGACCTAGAAGATCTTGATCTTGGAGTTCCATTTGTTGAGTTCTTCTTTGTTCTTCCTCTCTTCTCCCCACATAAGCATTAGTTGCTTTTGGTGGGATATGAGAGTGACGGATTTGAGCACTTGTGCTCTTGCCATTGCATTGTGCATCAGTTTGTGCTCTCCACGAGGATTCGTGGAAGTGAAAGTTTGTGAGCTTGTTACTCTTGGGTCTTTGGATCCTAGACGCCTTTTGTGGTGGTTGACTTCTTTTGTGGTCACTAGGGAGCTCCTAATCCTTTTGTGGGTTGTGCCTCAAGATTGTTGTAAAGGCTCCAGATTCCGCCTTGAAGGATTCTGATAGTGGAAGGTGAACCGAGCTTTTGGGCAAGGTTCATCGGAGAATAGGGTGAGGCCATTTGTGGCGTCTTGAGTTTGAAACTCACACCCCTCCAACGAGACGTACTCCCCTAAAAAGGAGGAACTCGGGAATACATCATCGTCTCCGCGTGCCTCGGTTATTTCCATACCCGAGCTCTTTACTTATGCACTTTACATTGTGATAGCCTTCGTGCTTTAAGTCTTATATATTGCTATCACTTTGTTGCTTGTCTTGCTTAGCATAAGTTGTTGGTGCACATAGGTGAGCCTAGTATATTTAGGTTGTTGGCTTGTTAATTTAAACAACTAGTTTTATTCCGCAATTATCAAGCCTAAACCGGAAAAGTTTTAAATCGCCTATTCAGCCCCCTCTAGGCGACATCCTTGTCCTTTCAGCAGGGAGATTGTTACCACACAATATACAGTTCAAGACTTAACAAATCTTTCGTTCAAGTAATAGAGAAACTAGGGTTCATTCATATCCGAAATAAACTACTCAAGTATGGAGGCACAAGACATTATAAGCATCAACATATGAATCATGTATGAGTGGTAGTACGAGTACACGGAGCAATCTACAACAAAGTATAAGATTACAACGAGATGGATGGATGAATCTATGACAGTGGTAGCGTAGATGATGGTGCTGATGTAGATGCCTTGGCCTCCTCGTCCCAAGCCTTCTCTTGATCTCCAATGGATGGTGAGGTGGTGTTTCTATGGTGGACATGGTGTGGCGGTGGCGGCATCCCTCCGGGAGGAGGCTGTGGAGATGGATTCCTCTTCTCCTGGGTTTTCCCCTCCTTATAAAGGCCTGTAGGTCGGTTCGGTGTTTTCTGGACCGACCGTACCGAATTAGGGGTTCGACCCTTCACAAAAGATGCTTGTTTTGACGTCGCGGATCCGAAACCATGTGGTACGGTGGATGGTACGGTGGCTTACCACCATACTACCAGTCGTTACGCCTGGTACGGTTGTTGGATGACGGAAGTCGATTTCTTCCGAGGCCGTACCGAGGTGCTGTTTTATCCTTAACTTGTTTTGGACGGAATTTTTTCATACGAACTCCGTTTTGGGTGTTCTTAGTCTCGTTGGAATCGTATGAACGAGGAGCAAAACCTCATGCTGTTAGATCTTCAATTTGGATTTGTGGAAAAATAATCTTCATAAAATACTCCACTTGGCTTGCATCTGATGTCTCCTCTTCTATCTTCTTTCATCATAATTTGTAAATTCCACCTACACATTCATAGACACAAAGACAAGGGAAAACAAGTAAAATCCTAATAAAGACTTAAGTTTTGTGAAAGGACCATTGGAAAATGCGTTAGAGGTTGAGTCAACATAAAAAGGTAGAAACCAATATAGAATAATGCCAAAACTCTAATGTAAATGTATGAAAAATAAAAGGATGCTATATGAAATGGATGCATAAGTTATTATTTGAGTTGTAATAAAACCGTACTATCAAGAGAGAATGCGATGATAAAGGTATGGTGGAAATCAAACCACGTACACAACTACAAATGCATCCTAAACCTTCGCAAAGCAAGAGAGAGGTCACCTTAAAAATCTATTGTTTGTGTGACGTTGTTCCAGACCCGGCTGTTGTGGGGTTCACCTCTGGTTGTACCGCGACCCGGAAGTTCCGATTCTCTTGGTCCGGGGTGCTCCCAGGGACATGTACACTGTGCAAATACCCTAGCCAACCCCGAAACTTTGGCCCGACACTTCGCTCTGTTGTATCGGTCGGGTGCCCAATAGTACTGGCCCAACGCCGATTGTTCCGGGGTCTGATCTTCCGGGGCACAGGAAGCACATAACAGTTGAATTTGAAGGGGGCATATAATAATAGACCTCTTCGTCCCCAAGAGGAAGAGACGACTTCATTCTCTATCCTCCATTGTTTCAAAGGTTAAACCTTTGAGATCTCGCACTCCCTTGCCCCAATCTTCTTAATTATTTGAGGAGTGAGAGAGGAGATCCAGATCTAGGGTTACACCAAAGCAATTTGATTCACCCTATTATTCTTGGTGGATTTTGTTAGTCTTGGGTTTCTTGGAACCCTATACGGAAGTGGTCTTCTTGGAGCTTGCCTTGGTGGTGAAACGCTTCGGGATATTGTTGGAGCCTCCAATTAAATTGTGGAGCAAGTCCCAACCTTGTTTGTAAAGGTTTTGGTTGCCGCCTTCAAGGGAAACATTTAGTGGATCATGGCACTCCGTCTTGGTGGAGGCACGAGGAGAATAAGGTGATCCTTGTTGGCTATTTGTGTATCCTAGTGACTCCACACTTCTCCAACAGAGACTAACTTTCCTTGGAAAGTGAACTTGGGATAAATCTCCATATTTATTGTGTGGTTATCTCTCAACTCCTTTACTTGTTAACCTGTTTACTTACTTGTTGCCAGTATTGCTTGGTTGTTTATTTTGTTTGCTAGACTGTATCCTTGTCATCAGGTTGCTCACCTAGTTGCATGATTTAGATAATCTATATTTGAGTTATCCCTAAATTGCTGAAAAAAGTAAAACTGTAGTAGCCTACTCACCCCCTGTAGTCGAGCTCTTCGAATCTTTAAGAATTGTAGAGATAGCACCATTATGCATGAGATACATTAGTCTCCAAAGCACGAAAGCAGCCTATTTATCGTACGAACATCACCAAGCAAAAGAACTAGATACATTTCCACTTTCGTGTTGATACCAACGGTAAGGCCTGTTTGGTTCATATGATTTCAAAACGCAGGAATATGAAGATGATAAGAATAGTATGTCACAACATGTTAAATCATACATGAATTAAAAAAATGATTTTATAATACATATTGTTTGTTTGCATTGCAGGAAAAATGATTTTTTATGAAGAATTGTGTGTTTGCCATAAGTGTCACTAAAATAAAGATTTTTTTCATGAGGTTGGACCTAAGGGAAAATTTCCTATGTAATTGCTTACAAAGTAGACCATAGAAAAAATTCCTATGGTTCAAATCCTACAAAACAAGTGAGCTCTATAGCCTATGAAATTCTTACCAAACGTGCCTTAACTTTCAAACCTAGTGTGGAATTTTGTGACTTAAACAAGGGCGACAAATCCACTCTTGAACTCCAACCTACTTTAAGGCTTCGTTCGCTGTGCGGGAATTTTGCAGGAATTTTGCGGGCCCAAATTCCACCGGAAAGATTTCCTGCAAGTGCGTTCGCTCCGCGGGAATCGTCCTAGTGCATTCCGCCGGAAAGGCTCGCTCACCCGTACTTTTCACGGGAAAAAAAACATCTACCCAAACCCAAGGAAACGCCTGGGAGAAAAGCTTTTCCCTCTGCTCCGTCCCTCTCCCGCCCCGTCTCCCGCGAAGTTGGCGCGAAATCGAGATGGACGACCAACGCTGGAGCACGCCCAACCGGCGAATCCACCCACCTCCTCCTCCGCCGCCCGCTCCCCATCTCCCTCATGCTCCACCTCCTCTCCCTCCATGGACATAAGGGCTGGAAGATCTAAAATTTGGGGGAAGTCAAGAGATCTGTCAAGAAATAGGTAATCCACTTGATACATCTGCTCAAATTACATCAATCTTAGGACAGATGCTAAATATGCCCAGAAGAGAGAAACGAATTTGTGATGTGTATATTGCTAGTGCCTGATGCCTGTTTATATAGAGAGGAAGAGAATGCAACGGCTAGCATGCAACGGTTGGGCCTAACGGTCGTCTCTCTTTCCTACTCGCTCCATCCATAAAAGGATGTCTCAACCTAGTCAAAATTTGTATGTATCTACACACTAAATCATGTCTAGATACATACAAATTTGGGCTAGTAGAATTTTTCCTATGGACCGAACAGTCCACTTCTTTCCATTCCTCTGTTTTCTATTCCCACAGGTTTTCTCTTTCCACCCATACCTATTCCTGTACAGGTCTACGTTCCTATGGTTCCTTACCCCAAGGTCCGAACGGGGCCTAACCCTGTTCAGTGTTCAGCTGTTCTTCTTCTACTGCACATCCTCATTTTACCATAACTCTTCCCCCTTTCACCGCCGAGTTCTTCTTCAGCTTACCCAGCACACATCTTTGATGCTTCTGCTGCCTTGCAGGCAAGCAAGCAATGGGGGAGAGTTCAGAGACCACAGAAAACACCTCCTCTGAACGCCCACATGCAAAGTCCTGAACCACAAACACCATCATGCTGCCTGCCTCCTCTGCTGTTGGTGCAAAGCAGGTGAGTGAACCAATTGAGGTTTGGTGACAATGAAAGCCCCCTCAGACGAGATGGGGGCCAAATTATTACATCACTTACCATAACAACGTTACCCCAGCCTGTACGCAGAGCCAACGCATAGTCTGATGACTGATGAGTCTCCAAGAGCCGTCCTCGCAGAGAAAATATCCGGTGAAACCAAATTACAGAGGAAACCAAATCACAATTCTGAAAATATCTTGTGATTTGTGCTTCACGCTGGCATGTTCTTCTAAAAATCCAATTGGGAAACTAGGCAGTGAACTCAACTACACAAGCTAATTCTGTAACTGTTACACATGACATGGAAGCCAGTGCAAAGAGGCAGTGTTTGCGAGTATGCTCATCATCATCGGCCATGCACACAACTACACAAGTCCTTCCTCGTCACGCATTTCACATTTTGCACATCTTGCACTAGGCAATGAATTGAACATGGTTACATCTTGCTACATGAAAGGGCATCCCAGACAACAGATAGCAGCTAGTAGCTGCTGCTGCAGGTCAGCTAGATAGGTGAGCATGTGACATGAGGAGAAATGATGTAAAAACTTGTGCTGGGCCCCCAAACACTTGTCGAATGCACACCAGGCCATGGGCAAATGGTGGGGATGGAGCCCATGTCTCTGATGGGTCAATGCACAGGTAGCATATCACCCCCCCTACTACAGCAAAGAGATCCAAGAAGAAGATGCCTCATTTTACAGAGATATATGCACATTTTTTTTCTCCCAGGCTCCAAAACCTCATGGCCAGATCAACATCATGAGCTCAACCACCAGCATCTGCTATCATGATACTAAGCAGTAGATACACTTGTCTGGCCTGTAGATTGTTGGTTCCCATACGGGCCGTCGAACTTGGCTTGCAGTACACCGAAAGCTTGCGGTTATACGGAGGGACGTTGTTTGATCCCAGCACCACTCGGTGTCGGCGTCGTCTCGCGAGATGGGAGAGCATACAGGCAGCTTGGCAGCGCGCTGAAGAAAAAGCCAGCGACGAGGACGGCTAGCAGTGTAGAGCTGGGCGAGCATCGCGACGAGTTCATCGCTGGATGGCCGATCAGCTGGCACATCCGAGAGGCACACGATGGCCACCCTGATGGCCATCAGCATCTCCTCTTCGTCAACCTCCTCCCCTGTGATGCTGTTGTCCAGTGCTTCTCTCGCTTCGCCAGAATGCTGCATATGACAGAGCCATCGAGCCAAGCCACCCCGCCCACTTTCTCCTGAGAAAAATGGATCCGTGGGGTCCCTCCCCGTGAGCAGCATGCCGAGGATCATTCCGAAACCATAGACATCACACTTGTCCGTGTACCTGCACCATAAAATGTCTGAGTCTCAATGCACAGAAACATCTGATGAGCTGAAAAACATATGAATGGCAGTGCAAGATATTAAAGTTCTAACTAATCTTGGGGCCAATATATTGGCACAATCAAGCAGAGCTTATAGAAGAAAAAGATACAGGCTCTATTAGAATTGATCACTAAGTTCGTAAACATTAAGATCCACCTCGACAAAACAAACAACTGACGAGTTACTTATTTGGTTAAATAGACTGGTTGAAACTACTTATCCACAAAGGGCAACTTTGCATACGTTTACTGATCTAGAAACAAACAGCTATAGTGCTAACTAGGTTTATCTGAAAGAGATTGGAATAAGAATATAGAATACCCATCCTCAAAGGATCTATTCTCTGATTGAGATATGGGAGGTCACAATGAAAAATATCGTTTTAAATTTTTAGGAAAAGGGTGGGCCAAGAACCATATGTGCTCATGCGGGAATATATGGAAAGCATAAGGATCAAAGGTAATTCAAAAAGGTCAGATGCAGGTACCCTAACAAAGTAAAGATTCTCGGGTTACTAAAAGCAAAAGCTGGGTAACTTCATTAAGCCCGGCTGTATTCTTTATCGACATGCTTTATATCTTCTCTCTTACTCATTTCACTGACTAAACAGCACGGAAGCGACATATACTCTTTGTCAACAGAACCACAGATAACATGGAAAACAAAATTCAGAAGAGTCTGATAAAAGGAAACAGACAACAGCGTTCACTAGTCAATGATTGCATACTGTTTACTGGGAACACAAACTTAAGCAGATAATGAAAGAATACATGGACACAAGCAATTTCTAGAAAAATATTTGATCTGTTATTATCACTTCATATGTTGGTTGTCAGATGTATAAGTTCGACTTAACAAAATTATGATGAGTTGTATCCTAAATTTTACGATATTCAGTGCCAATAGCAAATATATCACATACCACAGATTTCTACTAATCTGAAATACTTCGAGTGTTTGCCTCGTATATGAGAATATGTTTGCAACAGGTGAACACGCACACGCATGGTATCTGTTTCTAAAATTACAAAATTTAACAACAAAGCATCCGGATTTTATATGAAAAAATCATTTAGATTTTAGAGCTACTTTCCTAACAGTGATAATGATACATAGAAGTTTTATTTAGAGTTACCTTGCATTCAAGAATCAAGAACAGTACCTACTAAAATGTGAACAATCCAGGTTTAATTTTTTCTTATCAATGTAAAATCGACAAACATGGAAACCACATTGTAAATTTGATAAATATAATAGTTATATTGTAAACAGTAAACATAAATACTGTAATAGATTCAGCTGAATTGGACACCAATATCTTAAGAGAAAATGAGAACAGATAGATTGTACCTGCTGCTTTGGTAGCACTCGGGAGCAGTGTAGGGGCTGCCAGACGATTCCGGATCAGCTGAACCTGAATCAATCAGCCTCGCAACACCGCAATCCGCCAGAACCGGTTCGAAGCCTTCCTCTAGCATGACATTGGACGGCTTGAGGTTGCAATGCAGTATCCTGGGGCTGCACTCGAAGTGCAAGTACCGCAATCCCTTGGCCACCCCGGCCGCAATCCTGTTCCTGGTGTCCCAGTCGAGGCTCAGCTGCTGCGACCTCACCCTCTTCATCACGTCCTCGAGGCTGCCCCCAGGAACAAAATCGTAGACCAACGAGAGCCGATCGGGCTCGCGGATGTAGGCCTTGAGGCTCATCACGTTGAGGTGCCGCAGCCGAGCAAGCACCTCCAGCTGCCTCTGCACCCTCCTCATGTCAGACTTGGACACCACCGCCCCCGACGGCGAGGCCTCGGTGCGGGTGGCGGCGTCGAGCCGCTTGACGGCGACGGTGAGGCCCCCGTCGAGGGCCAGCTTGTGGTAGGTCCCGCGGGCGAGCGGGCGCGCGGAGGGGAGCGCGAGGTGGAGGCTCTTGGGCGAGATTTGCGGGGTGAAGGAGACGGGGCCCCTGGCGATGGCCGGCGCGTCCCTGGCGTGGAGGACGGCGAGGCGGATGGCGTAGAGGAAGGCGAGGGAGAGGAGGAAGCCGGCCAGGGAGCCGAAGAGGACGCCGAGGGCGATGCGGCGCAGGCGGGCGGCGCCGCCGGCCTGCGCGTGGGGAATCTTGGGCTGCTGCTGCGGCGGCGCAGGGGGAGGCGCGGCGGCCGGGGACTGGGTGGCCATAGGCTCCGAGTGGAGCGGCTGGGAGGCGGCCGGCCGCGCGCAGAGCGGGGAGACGGCGAGCAGGAGGAGGAGGAGAATGGCGGAGAGGGTTTTGGTAGGGTTCTTGCCCACCAAAATCCCGCCTCCTCCTCGCGCCATGAAACCAAGAACAGATTGACAGCGGAAAAAGAAAGAAAACAATTCGTCTTTGGGTCCAGCTACGCAAAATGCGCCACGAACAGGATCAAAGGGGAGGACTCTCGGCTCAAGATGCCATTTTCTGCCTGTTGCTTGCTCATCAGCAAGAGAATGGGCGCTCTACAGAAACAGAAACGAGGAACTCGTTGCAATCAACAGCGCTTTTCTTCAGCTCCAGAGATTCTGCAAGACAGAGAGAGTCTATGACTGTTGCTCCAGAGCCGGAGAGGAGTTACCGTATCGAACTTGGAACACAGGTAGAAGTACCTGAAGAAGAAATGCCGCCGGAACAGAAACGGCAAACACGCCTCCCTTTCTCCACCACGGCAGAGCAGGCGCACGCACTCCTCGCCTCCCACCAAGACACCACCAAGAACCACAGCCCAGTTTCTCTCTGCTTGACAGAGCTTTAAGTTGAAACGGAACGGCGGAGCAAGAAACAAACCCGAGCCTCTCTCACAGTCACTCACGCACGCAGAGCTCGTCGCAAGCAGCAGCAGCGGCGAGTTTTACTCGGAGAGCAGAGCAGGAAAGAGCAGCATTGGCGTGGGGGGAATGGAATCAAATCAAAAGGCCTCGGCGGCTTTCCCCGGCGCATCTCTCACCTCAGCACGCACACACAAACCAGCACGGGTACACAGCCAAAGACCAGAGCAGACATTCTCCTCTCCCTCCCTGGATTCCTTCCCACTTTTACCCTCCGGCTATTTACCGCGAACCTCTCTCTCCGGCCCCCGCTCCTCGTGTGGCTCTAGCAGCATGGACTTTAGAGAGAGAAGGAGAGAGGAGCCCTAGACGGAGCAGGGATGCGCCGGTATCCGTGCCGCCACGCCCAGAACCTGTCGCCAAAAACCTATTTTACCCTGTCCCTCCTCAAAGTGAGAACAGACCCCTTCTCTCTCCTCCACAGTGTACTGTACTGAGCCGCATTAAATTCTGTTTCCCAAATTGGTAAGAGAATTTCACTCACGGGTGAAAACACAAACAGCTTGAAATTTTAACTACGCACCTAGGTACGGACGAGGAATTTTGTTAGAAATTCAAAAAACGTTCAAAATATTCCAAAAAAATTACGCTCACAGATGATCGAGTACTCGTGTAAAAAAAATGCCCAAGAAATGATTCTCTTAACTTCTGGAAAATAAATAATTTTTTAACGAATATAGCGTGTATATAGTGAGTGTGGACGAAAGGAGGCCGAGCTCTAGGGAGCCCTTTATTTTGAACAATTCAAAACACATATTTTGAAGTTTTAAAAAATTATGAAAAAATTCTTGATATAGATATTGTTGTATTGTACCAGCGTGTAAAATCTCAACAACAAAATATCTGTTTCAGAATTTTTGAAAATTTTGAATTTCTAATTTTCCTTTTCATATCACGTGCAATGATACCGAGGTTTTTAGATACAAAGGGCATCAGCCCGGTTCCATTAAGAAACCACCAAGGGTTGGGTTACAACCGTTCAGTTTTTAGAGCCATCATCCAAGGGGGGTGAAATTAAGGCCACAGCTCAAAAGCACACCCAGGCTGCACGCAGGCAGTAGTTCTAAAGAAAGCATTACAAGTCCAGAAATCTTATTTAAAACAGACATAAAGACACTCCCGAAAGGCATTAAAACGAGGAGGAAAGCTCGAACTTCAGCTTCAGGTCGACGACTGTTATCATCCAAGAATCTGCAGCTTCCCATCGACATCCACCAGCTTGAGGTTCTGTTCCTCCAGGCGCTTCGCGAGGACTTCCATGTCAATCTTCCACGCCTCGTCTTCAGTAGCGTATTGCACAGGGGTGGAGTGGGGCGCCAGGAACAGCTCTGATCCAGTCAGGTTCTTCAGGGTCAGCCAGGATCCGGCCACAGCAAAAGAGGAGGAGCCCTCGCAAGCTGCTCCAGATCTTTCACCACTTCGACCATGCTTCCTTTGTGTCCCCTGAGAACAGGACCGACCACTGGGACAGCATACAAGCGTCATCTTCCAGGTTCTCTGCAAGCCAGTCCACGGCGAATGGTTAAAGTAAATGTCATTTCTGGTATTCCAGATAGTCCACAAAGCAGCAGCATGTACAGTATTATTCATAGAGAATTTCTTGTCATCAAGCCACATGCTAGCAATAGAATGGAAAGAAACATCTAGATCATCTTGTTTTAGAATCTGTTTTAGTTCAGACCAGATAGCTTTAGCAACCACACATTCGAAGAAAATATGGAAGCAAGTTTCAGGTTCAGAGTAAAAAACACATGTAAGATCATCTACATGTTGCCTTTTCGCCAAATTATCTCTAGTAAGCAATTTGTTGTGAGAAAGAAGCCAAAGAAAAAATGAATCCTGGGGGGAACCTTCACTTTCCACACTGCATGTATGTGGACAGGAAGGACACCTCTAAAATTTAGCACATCATATAGAGAACTGACACTATAAACCCCTTTAGACTCATATTTCCAGATGATGGCATCATCCTCCTCAGTAAATCGAATGGACTAAGCTATATGGAGGATCTCATACCATTGGATCATCAACCTATGGTCAAAACATCTACGGAAGGTAACTTTAAGCTGTCTGCCACAGTTGAGTTTTGTTCATCGACAATGACATAAAGGTCCCAGTACTGGATGGCAAGGCTGGAAGAACCAAACCATTGGTCCTCCAGAATTTTACTTTTCTGCCATTACCAATTTTCCACCAGTACCCTATTTTAGCAGCCTTTGCAGCCCAAAGGACTCCCTTCCAAAAGGGAGAGACTCCTAGGTCAGAGGCAGAAAAGATGTTGGGGCTGTTGACATTATATTTAAAATCAATGATACCGAGGTTCTCCAATCTATTTTCGTTCTATGTACTCCGATTATTTAACCGCGTAGTCTAGGTACTACGTGTGTTTATTCAAACATTCATTTCAGCGAAATCTTTTGTCCTAAATGGTTCTTTTTCCAAACTATTAACCACTAATGGTTCCTTAAAAAACTTTCAACCTAATCTAACCCATCCCAAAAACGTCATTCAGAATGGCTTATTTTAATAAGGTAGTCACGTCATTCACTTTGTTTTTTCAAGGTTGGAAAACTGCTAAGTAAGTCAAAATAGGACATTTAAAATGACATTTTGTAATCCCAAATCCTCTGAGATTCTCCACATGTATATAATACGCCAACGTGGAATCTGAGAGCCTGTGAGATTGCAAAAACGTCATTTCAAATGGTTTAGTTCAAATAACTTCGCAGTTTTTGCATTTCATACTTCATAGCCTCCCATATATAAGACCAACTGAATGGTTGAAAACGCATTTTAGGCGTGGCGTTTTTTAGAGGGGTGAATTTCTGCTGCTTTTGCATGTACAGTAGTTCTTGGGGTTTGCAGAGAAATTTGTCATGATTATGAGTGGGGTAGTAAAAAGCGAGTACGGATGCTTTGGTGGGGTGGTAATTATACCCCGAGGCCCGTACTTTGAGAGCCTTTTCCCGCTGCTTTGCGCTCCTCTTTTCGGCCCTCGCGTCCGACTGCGGGCTCCACCTCACATCCCTCACGTGCCGCCATACGGGCCCCGCGTCCTGAGCTGGGCCATTCGTACACCGATTCGGCCCGCAGTATGCACAGATGGGCCTGGGCGTTCCTCTACCATACATTTGCTTACACATAGCAGGCCCATATCTCCTCCCGGCGAGGCCCAAAAGGGAAGCGGAGGAGTCGTCGTCGTCTCTTTTTTTGAGATCTGTCGTCGTCGTCGTCTCTTCGCTGAGAAACTGACGCCGCAGTCGCCACACCGGAGGCCATAGAGTGAGTGGAGAACTCCAGCGACAGCAGCGCCGTGGAGTGTTTGGACCACCGGATCGCGCTGTTCATCCGCGGAAATCGCCACTCTCCGTGCTAGGGTTTTATCGATCCCTCGGCCCCGCCCGACCCTCTCTCGAAGAAGCCTCCCCTGGCGCCGCCGCCGTGCGGTAAGATCCCTGGTTCCGCACCCCTTCTCTGTTCAATTTGGCTTCGGGCCACTAATCTTACGCATGGAATCGAATTCGGTCATTCGAGTCTGAATGTGAGGCATGACGGGCCTGATTTCGACCGCGAATGGATTTTTCTGCCGCGGGTGGATTTCTGAGGAGGATTTTTGTTTTTTGGTGCCGGCAGATGGAGGAGATGGCGAGGCGGAGCGGGAGGCGATCGCGGCGAGGATGCGTGCCGGGGACTACACGGGCGCGAGGACGCTGCTGCTCCGGACGCTCCAGACCAACCCCGGCCTCGACGGCGCCCTTGAGATGCTCGCCGCGCTCGAGGTCCTCTGCGCCGCCAACCGGCCGCTCGACTGGTACAGGGTCCTCCAGGTCCTGCCTGGGGACGGCGCCGCCAGGATCGAGGCGCGGTACAGGACCGTCCTGGACCAGCTGGAGCCCGTCAGGGACAGCCTCCCCGGCGCGGACCTGGCGCTCTCCCTCGTCACCGACGCCTACGAGGTGCTCTCCGATCCGGAGAAGAGGGCCAGGTTCGACTCAGCCAACAAATCAATGGCTTCTTTCAAGCCGGTCGTGATTGGTTCATCGAGCAATGCACATTTTGACCTGCGGCGCGACGATGTTCTACCGATGGGCGGCGCTGCTGCCCTTTTGAGCGGCGTCGATGGAGCGACAACTTCTTGCGGCGCGAATTCTGAAGTGGATAGATTGAACACCTTCTACGCGAAGTATGTTCTGCAAACCGACAGACCAGGTCTGGATGTTGCAAATTGTTCGGACATAGCTAGTTCTTCCAAAACCAAGAGCGCCGACTCTTCCTTTCTAGGTGATGATGCTGAGCTGCAGTTGCCTGAAGAAAACCATGTTAACAAGAAGCAAAAGAGTGTTTGCGAAAAGGACGTGTATTGTGTGTCCTCGTCGCAGGTAGATTTGGATGACTGCTTTGCTGATCCCTCGGATGCCGAACAAGATGGCCACTGCTCTGGTCAACAATATGACTATCATAACTTTGAGGATGATAGATCGCTGGAACATTTTACTCCTGGTCAGATTTGGGCAGCGTTTGACTGGGAAAAGTTTCCTCGAAGGTATGCACGGATAAATAAAATCTTGACAGACAAGATGCAGTTGTATGTCTCATGGTTCAAACCATGCCCACAGTCTCATGAAGAGAACAAGTGGTTAAGTTCGAGCTTGCCGTTTGTTTGTGGAACCTTCATTGCGGACGAACGACAAATATCGCTATCATGTCCTAGCATGTTCTCCCACCAAATTTCTTGTGATAATCTGAATCAACATCTTGAAGTATATCCCTTGGAAGGAGAAGTATGGGCCATCTACAGTGATTGGGACATTGGGTGGTGCAGTAATCCTGAGATGTGGAAGAAGAGTGCTTTTGCTGTTGTAGAAATACTTAGCAGTTATTCAACAGACTCAGGTTGTACAGTCGCGCCCTTGGTAAGGGTAGATGGATGTAGAAGCGTCTTCCAAAGGTACCTGAGCAGTGGGAGGGAGCAGTTATTACAAGTCAGCGGTGAAAATCTGCTCATGTTTTCTCACAGGATCCCTTCGTTTAGATTCACTCATGAAGTCGGGACAGTCTTGGAGCTTGAACGTTCTATTGTACCAGAAAACCTGCAGCATGGGAATACATTGGCAAGTTTAGCTCCCTTGTCCTCGCTTTCAGGTTTGCATAGTGATACATATAGCTTTCATGAAGCTGCTATCCAGCAGTTCTCCTATCCTTCAACAAGCAATTTGGGTTCAGGTATTCCCCAACAGCAAGGAATAACGAACTACAATAACAAGTTGTCTGCTGAGGATTTTGTGGAGGGGCAGATCTGGGCTGTGTATGATGCTCGTGACCGGATGCCTAGGTCTTATGTGAGGATAATTCGTGTGGCTTCACATACTGCAGTTTTTGTGTTGAAGTTGGAACCACATCCTATGCTTAATGAAGAAATACGATGGGTCGAAGATGGTCTGCCCGTTGCTTGTGGGGTATTTCGAGCTGGTACTGAAACTGCTTACAAGGACATGTCCGATTTTTCTCATCCTGTACAGTGTGACTGGAGTTCAAGGAGGTCTTTCTACCGTATCTTCCCAAAGAAAGGGGAAATATGGGCGATGTACAAAAAATGGAATATAACCTTAAATAGCACTGATATTGAGAATTGTGAACCACGCATGGTTGAGATCCTCTCAGATTATACTGATGAAAATGGAGTCAATGCATGCAGCTTGACTAGGGTAAAAGGCTGCCTATCATTTTTCCAGAGAGTACTACTGGAGGATTTCCATTTGACAAGGTGGATTTCAAGGTCTGAAATGCTCAGTTTTTCCCATCGTGTACCTGCTTTTGTTGTCATTGAAATCAAAGAGCGTGATATACCACAAGGGTCGTGGCACCTGGAACCAAGTGCCCTACCTCTTAGAACCATACATTGACAGTTTTAAACATAGCTGCTGAAGTTTGCCCAATCAGAATGAATCAACGCTTTCCTTTTGGTTCATTTTGAATATATCTGTTGCATCTGTCTACACTCTTGTCTATTTTCTTGACTGTATCCATTAAGGGAGTTGTGTGTTTACCTTTTTTCGGCTTTTCCTTCAGTGTACCATCCTTTTGCAATGGTTATTTCTCCTGCCCTCTTTTACCAAATAGCGGATCAGGACTGACATGTTAAAACATGCAAATAAGATTCATTAGCATAAATTAAAAAATATGCAACACCTAACATTCTTTGATAAACAAAACTTTGACTACCCCGTAGCAACAGTTGAAGACTTGAAGTGTTGTCTTACTGTAGCTGCTGCCACCAAATTTCTTGAACCTGATTTGTGCTCTTGTTGTGTTTGCAAGCTACCCGCTTTCTGTATTTATGCACTGCAGCATTATTTTGCCCTTGTCGTGCCATCAACTGTCTGTTGCCGTTTCACTCTTACTGTTTGCTGCTAGGTCCTACCAACAGGTTCCCAGTTTGGGATATCTTAGCTCTGACCCTGCTGTTCTCGTGATTGCTTTTTTTGCAGGTAATTCTGTTCTTGTGGTTGTTTTTTGTTTTATAATTCTGTTGATTGGGAATCCTGTCAGTTGCGTTTCTAATTATTTTTACTTTGGTGGAATGTAAAGGTAATTGAATGGATCGAAAATGGTGTTAATGTGTGTGAGATCTGCTGATGTTTGTTGCTGCCTAACAAAGCGAAGTTGCAATCACCAATCGATAAAGGGCTTGGTAGTGTACTAGTGTTCTCTGTGCAGGAGGGCGCCCAGAATATTGTTTTCAATAGTTATACTATGATTTCAGTATGGTAGGATCATATATTGACAGTTCGAAACAAAGCAGCGTAAGTTTACCCAATTGTACTGAACCAAACCTTTTCTTTTGGTTCATTTTTAATCGGTCTGCTGCCTCTGTTTATGCTCTTATATTCATTGTTTATCTGTTAAGGGAGTTGTCTGTTCACCTTTTCCTTCATTGTACCATCCTTTTGCCATGGGTATATGAGTATATCTTTTGCCCTCTGTTTTACTGCTGACCAAAACTGACACATTAAAACATGGAACTAACTATTTTTTAATTAAAAAAATATGAAACACCATACATTCTTTGATAACTAGAATTTTCGACTACCCTGAAAGTAACAATTCAGATGTCGTTGTACTGTAGCAGTGTAGCTGTTATCGCCGCATTCTTGAGCTGAACTTGAGTTCTTGTTATGTTTTAAGCTACATAGCTTCTGTAGTTTTTTGCCCTGGTCATGCCATGAACCCCTTTTCCAGTACTACTGTTTCTTACTAGATGCTACTAACAGGTTCCCAGTTGGGGATATCTTCTCTCTGACCCTGTTGTTCTTCTAGTTGCTTGTCCAGAATTCTGTCGGTGGGGAATCCCATTGGTTAGGCTGCTAAATATTTTTCACTGAGATGGAACGTAAAGGTAATTGAATGGATGGAAGCTGACGTTGATGTGTGTGAGATCTGCGGATCGTGCATTGGTGCCTAAGAAAGCAAAGTTACAGTTACCAACAAATAAAGAGGCCTGGTAATGTTCTTTATGTACGAGGATGTCCAGAATATCTCCACCAATGTTTGTATTATGATTATAATAGGATAACTCTTTCGTATCAAGAAGTGAGAAATGCAAAACTATAAAGAAGTGAATGACGTCTGGCGCTGCCACCCTTTACCTAATTGCTTAAGCAAGTTTGAACATGAGCATATAAGATTTTCCGTGTTTGATTATCGTAACAGTATTAATCACTGGGCTAAATATTGCTTTCTTGCTGTTGTCATTTGCATTACTTGTAAGACTTATTTGGTACTTGACGTTGTCTTCACTTTAAGCAATTTCTGCCGATGCTTACCTACTTACCCTTCCAGTACAACCATTGGCTACTAATTGAATGATTTCTCTGGATTGTATCCAATTCCAGGCTGCTGGTTTTCTTTCTATTTTTCAGTTACAGCCTTGTGTTTTGGTCCATTCAAAAGAAATGATAGGCTAGAATGAGCATTATATTTTTTGGTCCTTTTGTGTAATGTAGGAAGCTTAGATAAGATACCATGGTGATCAAAATGTCTTTTTGTCGACAAGACTTTATGGTGTTTATTGTAGTGCTGTCATTTGACGTACACAACTAGTTTCCAGTACGTCCAAGTACATGTTCCTATTTTTAACTTGTTACGCTAAAAAAATTGACACTAGATGATACTACTAAACTGGCCGTATAGTTATACAATATGAATGCTTGAAGTTTCCTGCCATTCAACTTGCTGACGAAAAACATTTAAGAATGACAGAGATATATGAATGCATGATGTTCTAGTTATTTTTCATGTGCTCAAATAGACAAATACAGCTGTTACTTGAGTGTTTGTATCGTACATCCAACTGTGGAAGCTTCCAAGTTCCAACGGACATAGGGAGCACTAAAGAATGACAGAGATACAAATTCATGATGTAGTGAGAGGTGCGAAGTATGCTGTTGTACTAACAGTTCAATTGCTTCATCTGTCATCCACATGTTGATATTCACAGCCTAAAAATATAGTGAAAATATTTCACTCTTGAAAGGCTCAAAGGTACATGTTGGATTATTGTGACACTATTTATCACGTATAAGTGACCTTTTGGATGGACTAAATATTGATTTCTTTCTGCTGAAATTTGCATTAGTTGTAAGCCTTGTTTGGTATTTGATGATTGTATTTACTGTAAGCAATTTATGCACATGCTTATATCATTACGACGATATTTATGCCTTCCAGTACAAACAATGGCTTCTAACTGAATTACTAAAACCTTAATCTCTCGATTTTATCCAATTCCAGGGTGTTAGTTTCCTTTTTTCTTCTGTTCAGTTTAAGCCTTGTAATTTGACCCATTCGAAGTAAATGGTAGGCTAGAATAAGCACTGTATTTTGTGGTCCTTTTGTGTAATGTGCACAGCTCAAGTTAGATGCTATGGTGATCTAAATGTGTTTTTTGTCAACACGACTTTATGAGGTTCACTTTATTGTTGTCATTTGAAATACGCAACTGATTTCCAATACGTCCAAATACATCCTCTTATTTTTAACCTACCAGTTTCCAAATAATTTCTTACCACTTTAGTCCTCGCCAGCTGATTCAACTAAACTGGTGGTATCGTCATGATCTATGTGTTTTCCTTGTGCTTAATACAACTGGTTTTAAGTATTTATAAATGCAAGTCAGGAAGTTTCCTGCCATCCAACTTGCTTACCGACTTTTTTTAAAGAATGACAGAGATAGATGAATGCATGATGTTCGAGTCATCTTCATGTGCTACCGTACATGCAACTCTGAAAGCTTCCAACTGGCTTAAGAAGCACTTAAGAATGACAGGGATATACGAATTCATGATGCATTGAGAAGCGTGAAGCGTTGTGTTGTACTAACAAGCAAGTTTGACAGTTGAGTTGCTTCATCTGCCATCCCATGTGTCGATGTCACAGACTAAAAAATATAGTGAAAATATGTCACCCTTGAAAGGTACATCTTGTGTGGTAAGGCTCAAAGTGGAAATTATTGTCCTAACTGATGCTGAACTTGAAAGTGCAATCTTGGTCACTAGCGTACTCAGGAAGGAAGGGGAGTAGCTGAGCAGAAGAATGTGAGAATTGCAACTTGTTTCTTGCATGGGGAGCTTATTTGCATATTTTTTACCCCACCTGCGCACTTCAGCTTGATTTGCTTTGTATCATTTTAACCTTGTCTGTATCTTTTTTTTAAGAATCCTTCAATCTTCATGGATGTTTCTGTGTATGTCAACACTCAAAGGCTATAAGCTGTTAAGAATGCGTTCAGATAGTTCTGTTTGTTTGGATTTCAAGCTGCATCCTTGAGATTTGTCTTTCAAGATCTATTGTGCTGTTACCACAACAACCTAATCAAGGCTGGAGATCAAAGACTTCTTTGTCGATTCAAGCAGTACTGCACTTTCGTTGTGGGTGGCATGGCATTGAATGGCGAGTGATGCTTTTGGTTTTTTGCTCCAACCCTGGGGTTTGAGAGAATGATAGTTCCTCTTTGCCAACTCATTAGAAAATCGTGGCTGTTTGATCTTTCTTATTCGAACCCTTTTCGTGCTCAAGTGTAAGGATGTGATAGTATAATCACCTCATACTACATGACACTGAAGATACCTTGGGATAGTATACCTAAAGAGCACTTCGATTCTGCCTTATATTTTACTGAACCATTTTTGTTTCTTTTGACCGACTCTCTTCGCGATACCGACTCCGCTGAATGTTGATTGCGTTGTTAATCCTCACGCTGCAAGGTGCCAACAGGTGAGTTCCTCTGCCGTATATGATTGTACAATATACGTAGCGGCTTGTCTTAACCTATACAATATCCTAATGCCGCTGTATAAAGAACCTTTACTGCATATTATATTGTTGCACAGTCACATTTCACCTCCCGTTACGACCATTTTATTGGTCCTGCACTTGAACCTTTTGAGTTGCAGAGCAGTGCAAGTAACCTCTCAGCTATGGTGGTTTGTTTTGTATATATGGTTGACAAGAATGTGAAGTTACAAAGTGGGCCACTTGCACTCGGAGATCTCCATCCCCCAGCTGACATTGTAAGGGCATCTCCAGTCGTTTGGCCCCCCCGGCTGAAAAACGGCGCTATTTTGGGCCGCCTGGGGGGGGGGGGGGGGCAACGGCGCTATTTCACGTCCTGGGGGCGACGTTTTCCCAGCCGTGTCCAAACCCAAGATTCGGCCCAAAAATAAATAAAAACACAATTTAGCAAAATATAGCAAACTAGGCGAATTTCATTAATATATGGCGGAAATTCGCCGATTACATAGTACGAACTTAAAAATATTATTTGGCGATCAACACGCCGAATCTACATACCAGCTGGCTGTAGATGAGGTGGTTGTAGTCGCCACCGTCGCCGTCGTCGTCGGAGCCGCTCCCAACGGCGTTGCTGGGGCCTGCGCCGTCGTCTCCGCCGTGCCACCTGCTGGTCGTCGGCGCGGGCACCTCCTCGTCCTCGTCGCTCGGGTCGAGGATGTAGTACTCCGGCGGCGGCGGAGGTGGAATGCGACGGCCAGTAGTCGCCGCGCGCTCGCGGCGCTAGCGCTCGCGCTGCGCCGCCGCACGCTCGCGCTCCAGCTCCTCGAGGATGCGCCGCTGGCGCTCCACCTCCTCCTCCTCGTACATCCTCGCCGACCAGGCGTCGGCGACGTCGTCCGGCGCCGGGAGGACCTGGTTGTACGAGGCTTCGATGGCGATCCTCTCGCCGGGGAACTCCTCCGAGTCCTCCGGCGCCTCCATCCTGGCCGCCGCCCTGACGTACTCCGGCGGCGCCTGCCACTCCGGCGCCTTCTTCTTGCCCTTCGTCTTGGGCTTGACGAGGCGGCGGGGCGGCGACGCGGGGCGGCGCTCATTGATGCGCAGCGTGCCGCTGCGCCTGGGAGCACGCCGCCCCGAATTCAGGATGGGCGGCGGCGTGGCGTACTGCTCGGCCTGCCGAGCAGCGGGAGGCGCCGAGCGCGCGCCGGAGGAGGAGGAGGAGGTGTCGCCGCCCATCTGCCGCGGCAGCCACGATGCCGTGCACGGCGGCATGGTGAGCCGCGGCTCGTTGCCGGCGGCGATGTAGTCGAGGACGAAGGCGAGGGTGCGCCCTCGAGCACCCCACCACCACTTGCGGCCCTTGGAGTTGCAGCGGCCCTCCACCGGGCCGTTGTGGCCTGTGTCGGAGATCTCCTGCTCGTGGCGCCGGATGAAATATTGCGTCCAAAACGCGTCGTTGTCCTGCTGCCAGCGGGGATCCGCCGCCTGCGCTGGGGTGAGGCCGGCGATCACCTCCTGGATCGCGTGGTCGCGTTCCGCCCCTTCTGGCGGCGGAGGCACGGGCACGCCGCCCGCGCTCAGATGCCACGAACCCTGGCCGCCGGAGACGCCAGGGACGCGCATGTCAGGCGGCGTGGGGTAGCCCGCCCCGTACAACATGCGCGCCTCGTGCTTTCGGAGGTGGCGGCGGCCGAAGCCGTTTGCGGCGGCGTCGTCGCCGGGGAAGCGCTTCAGCCATCGGGGAGAGGAGAGCTAGGCGAGAGAGGAGAGCTCGAGGGAGGCAAGGGCGAGAGGGAGGAAGACGGCGAGAGAATGGTGTGGCTGTGCACGGCGAGGAGAGGGGATTTTATAGCGCGTTTGGAAGGCCAGATGGAGGGGCGGTGGCGTGCCATTACTGCGCCGCGTGCCCCGCGATTGGACGGCTCGGCGACGGCCGCTCACTGGGCGCTGGCCACGCCATTACTCCGGCAGCCTTTGACCGACGCGGGAGCCGAGAGGATGAGGACGCGGCCGCTCACGGGCGGTTCTGTTTTCGCGCTATTTCGCCTGGTCGCTGACAGCGCTGTCCCGCCTGTTTTGCACGCCACTTTTGCCCCCCAGGCGCAACCCAATGGGCTGGGTTCCGCCTGGGTGTGCCGGCGCCAAAACGGCACAAATCGGTGCTATTTGGGCTTCTGGGGGGCGAGTGGGAGAAAACAGCGCTATTTAGGCTAAAACGGCACTATTTCTCGGGCTGGGGGGCGCTGGGGTGACTGGAGATGCCCTAACGCAGTCATCCAATGGACTGTCTCCGCCAATGATTTCCCATCAGACGAGCATTTGATCTCGTCACTAGCGTGTTTGATGGAGTTCACCTTCCATCCATTCTTCACCTAATCTTATTCAGGTCGGATTAAAGTATTTCTACTCTGTGAGTGGTCTCTGTAAGCCGTTGTTACTCTTCCTCTGTCTCTTGCCAGGACTAGTATATAGTACTATATAAAGAGGAGGTTGCCTTTGTACTTCTCGTTCAGACAAAGCCCTGCGAGGGAAGTCTCGTTGAAGAGGTCAAGGAGCTCCACCCAGAGGGGCGCGAAGAGCCAGCCGCCATGGAGCGTGGAGGGGAAGAAGATGACACGGGGAGTGGGTGCAAGAGGAGGAGCACGGGTGGATCCGACGCGACCATGGGCGGCGGCACGGCAGTCGTCAAGCACCAAGCTCTGAGGCTCGCGGAGGACCTCTCCCTCCCTTCGGTACGATCTCTCTCTCTCTCTCTCTCAAGCTTGATCACGACATGAAATCTCTAATGGCTCTGCTTCTAGCACTGCAAGCCCAGCTCCGATCATATTGTTGGTCTGGTTATGCTTTCTTGTAGTTTTGTCACTCTCTACCCTTCTTTTTTGTGTGAGGATGTCAACTGTGCTACAGATCATGGTTTCCTCCTAAATTGCTTGCTTCCTTTTCCTGATTCCCTTGCTCCTCCACGAGTGAGTGGTGTCGTTGTGAATGGCATGGACACTACAGGAATCTCTTGGATTCTCTTTCCATTTCTCAATGCACTACTACTAGCTCTTCAATGCCCACTGTCCTAGTAGTATAATCTATGTTGCATTCTGTCTCCCCAAATTATGTGTTCCCTGCCCATTGAAATGTGTGAGTGAGTGACCAGTAATCATCTCTTTAGATACTCACGGTCCCCTCCATTTCCAATCACCTTTTTGCCTCAAAAAAACTTTTAGCATATACAAAGGTAGAAAAAGCCATTGCATCAAATCGATCTGCCGCACAATTCCACCCCCACACAATCCACCATCATTTTCTTAACCTGCACTTTTAGTAGCAGCAGGAACAAAAGTGCTGAGATCAGAATGATCTCATTCTCCATCGTCCCTAACACACAAATAGACAATAGACAGCCAGCTACATACATCAGCATGGAGCAGCAGTAAGAATCTGACAGTCTTGTAGAGACACGTCGCCACACATGCAGCAAGCAACTGTCGGATGGCACCAGTAAGCAGGGTGTCGGTTGTGCTTGCTTGCTGTGAGTTTAGATAAGAGACAATCTTGCTTGCTGCCCTTGGGATTAATTTAGGAGGTGAGAGTGAAATTACCATGGAATTAAAACCGGTGGCCATGCCATGTGTGCTTGTTTTTTTTTTTTTAAAGGCCATGTGTGCTTGCTGGTTGCTGCCATTAGGTTCCAAGGCGAGATAGACTGGACTTTTGTTTGTGCCTCGGCTCTTGACCTCACGCACCTGACATCACGTGCGTCCAGACACCGGGAAGTCACGGTCACGTCACTGTAGCAGCCTCAGCAAAAATGGATCCCTTTGTCCTTTTTTTGAAGGGTCAACAAATGGATTCCATAAACACAAAAGTCACAAAGTACTACTGGCCAACAGGACAACAACTAACCAAAATGCCCAGCTCTTAGGGCACCTCCAACGGGCTGGCGCAAACGGACCAGCTCAGTCCGTTTTTGTCCAAACGGACATGGAGGGTGCTCCAACGGGCTGGCGCATAAAGACATTTGTCCGCGCGGACTGTCCGTCGTGGACCAAAGCTGCCTCAATTTTGATCCGCGTTTGGTCGAGCGCGGACTGTCCGCGCGTCTGTTTTGTCCGTCCAGACGTCCGGCCTGGCCCATACGTCGGTCAAACATATCCTCCACCTACCCCACTCCTTCTCTCTCCTTTCTCTTTTTCTCTCGCGCCGCCGCAGATGCCGGCCAGATTGCTCGGGCCGCGGCCGTGGGAAGAAGGCGCTGCTCCTCGGGACGGCGCTGCTCCTCGGGACGGCGCGGCCAACTCCCTGGATGTGTGCGTGCTCCGGCTGGATGCGCGCGGGGAGACACAACGAGGCTGGCATTGCGCCGGCGTGGAGCGGCCCCGTCCCGCAGCGTTACATCACCGCAAGCCAGGATTAGTCGACACATTCGAAGAAGAACGGCGGGAATCAGATCAGCACGGCACCAATCAGAGGAAGATGAAGCATTCCATGGACACCAGCGGGTTCTCCAGCGACTCCTTCCCCGCCTCGCCGTCGCTGTCGCCCTGGCCTTTGCCATCGCCGCCGGCATTGGCCTCCGCGACGTCTCCCGCGGTGCCGGCGTCCTCTTCCGGCTGCGGTGGCGGGGATGCCGGACGCGCCCGATGCGGCGACGTGCGCCGGCTCGGAACGGGCGGCTTCCGCGGCAGGGGCGCATCCCGATGCTGCTCCATAGGCGGCCGCTTCGCCGCCGGCGACGGCGACCTCCGCACGGACCGGTCACGCGGCGGCTCCCGCCGCGGAGGAGGGGACGGCGAAGCGCGGCAGCTGCGAGAGCGAACGCCGTAGGCAGCGGCGGCGACAGCAGCTCGGTCACGCCGGGCCAGCCCCAGCTCGCCGGAGACCGGGCGCCTCCTGGCCGGCTTCCCCGACCACCGAGCTGGTCGCGACGGACGACTCGGACGCCGCCTCGGACCGCTCGTCGGTGGCCAGCGAGAAGCAGCTGTCGAGATCGCTCACCGCGGCCGATGAGATGGAGCTTGTGTGGTAGTACTAGTACTCGGCCGATGGATGGATGATTTGCGCGGTGCCGTTGGGTGCACCCTCGCCCCAAACCGGAGAGGACACAAAATTTGTCCGCAGACCACGCCCAAACGGACAAAAAGGGACATATTTTCGTGTCCGTATGCGCCTGCCCGTTGGAGATGCCCTTATCTCAACATCCCCTCCTTGGTCATTACAGTATCTTATGTGGATCTTTTCCTGCTCTGTATTTCCCTAGTCAAATACAGCAGCACGTGCTATACAGAGTGCCTCATTTGACCTGCAAGTAGAAGTAAGTTTACATGTGAGTTTATGTATGCGGATTAATTAACAAGTGCAAGTTGAAGATCATGCTGTCATTCCTACATTCCTGTCCCAACATTAGGCATCTTTGAACGAGATATTATATGCATGATGTGCACGCGTTTGTAAGTTGAAATAACCATGCAAACTAACTGATGTCAGACCTGGAAAATTTGATTCATTCAAACAAAAACATTTCACCGTCAGGATGTACAGTTTTGACCGAACACATCTCCGCACATGTATGTGGCCTCTTCACATCCAGAAGAAGAAACGGTACATAACAAATGCTTGACGTGGACGCCTCCTTTGATTACAGTAGAGACTAGAGAATAAAACAATACGTTCCCTATCCATGATAGAAGATATTTTTTTTTTAGAACAAAAGGCTTTTCCATCATAACGTTGGATGGCAACGTGGCCGTTTACCAGTGAGTCAGTGACACATGGGGACGGGGACAGCCGGTTTACCCTGATATATAATGACACACGTATACATAGTCATGCAGCATGTAGACATCCATGTCTAGCTTGTTTCTAGTTTAAGATGTTTTCTGGTGAACAAAATATCAAGACGGTTTAATCAATTACCGGCCCCCGACAGTAAGGTACGAGAGGCGCCACTCGGCCACATGCATTTGCCCTCCCTGCTGCTAGAGATATCATATTACAGGCACGTACCGCACGTGATGAGTAAACAATTACAAGCAGCAGCCTAAATTAACTTATCACGGCATGCCATAGAAACGAACTAGCTGGTAGTAGTAGCAGCACTGCACTCCTGTGACAACAATACATTCCTCATCAAGTGGCAAGATGGAATTGGTTAGGTGAGACGCATGGATGGCAATTAGTAGCTCTAATGCTGCTTTAACTAGAGTAGGCCTACTAGTTGCTACACCACTCAAGTACAGTTAACCATTCACAGCTAATCATGATCCGTGGCTAATAATCAAGTCAATCCAAACTGTTCACAATTAATCATCATCCGGAGTAGCTAATAATGAAGTCAAGCCTAACCGAACGTATTAAAATCGGTTAGTGCGTACGCGGTGGCTTAGCTTAGCTGCACAGTAAGCTCAGTATAGCTGGTCGATGCTGGCCCGTTTGCTTCATAACGTAGAAGCAATGCGAATTATGGGTGGTGAATTGATGGTGTTTGTATTTAGTAGCCAGTGTGGATATTGATGGGATTGAAGTTGATGGAATTGGTGATACTACAGGTGCAGGTGGTGGTGATGAGCGCCAACATGGGCTGTTCGCACTGCCGACACGGGTCACCAAGGTCGTAACCAAGATGAACGGTAAGGATCCAATGTGCTTCTTCTCCCTCCAAATTTCCTACGGAATTCCTAGATACTCGTTGCGGCACTGGCACGAACCCTAGAGGATGGATGCCACGTTTGGCTATGTGTGTGAACAACATTTTAATCACTAAACCGTCGTTGCATATGCTAGCTGCAATATCGTGCTGATGTGTTTCGGTTTGTTTTGATTGATCTAATCTAGCAGGGCTGCTGGATTACGTGGTGGATTTTGGAAAGAGGGAGGTGACGGTGAGGGGCACGGTGCTGCACACCAAGAAGAAGAGGAAGAAGCACAGGATCAGTGTACTTGGCGGCAGCTGGGAGAAGATGCCGCCGGCGTCGTCGTCTCCTAATATAAGCGCCAGGACACTGTCCTGGTTTTTGGGATGCTACCGTTCATAGTTATAGAATATATGATACCGTTGTTTAGTTGCTTAATAAGTTTGTTAATTCTTCTTTTTTTCTGTGTCATTTTTTCCTGGAAAATAATGTAATGCTAGTAGTAGCGATGTATATAATTCCCGGCCATGTGCGCCTGTCCTATAATCCCATATTTCGATACTGCACAGTTATCTTGGGGCTTATTTGCAAGTACCAAATGAAACCATTGAACTAATCTATACTTCTTATAAGACAAAATCCCACTAACATGCATTAAATTAGTCTATCTTAACATGCAAGGTGTCCACATCATCCACAATTTGAGTCATTCATTTATCCATGTCATCCCACATTTACTAATAAAAAATCTATTCATACATGCAATCTATTCACATTATTTATTATTTTAGCCATACAATTTCCACATAACCAATTTTTAGCGGTTAAATATACGAAGATTTCACGGTGATTAAATTTAGATTCTAACTATTCTGGCAAATCAAATCCTCCATATTCCCTTTTTTTCATTTCATGATTCAAATCCTTTCTTTTACAATATAATTTAAAAAATCCCCGCTGCAACGCACGGAGTATCTTTCTAGTTTATTAGATGTCGTTGTCAGCTTAGCTAACAGCATCGTCCAAAGTACTTTATTCGGTAAAGCCCCACTCCTTGCACGCTTGGAAATGGGATCCATGTAGATGAAGGGTACTCAGCCGGCGAGATGACCTTTACCATTTAAAGAGTTTTTTTCTTTGAACGGGGAAGATATAGGCCCTTTATTGTGGTGTAGGAATATCATAATTTTTTTAAGGATTGAATCTTATAAAAATTGTTTGATCCATAGGATTATCCCATTCCCGTAGGAATTATTCCTATAAGAATTTGTATTGTGAATCCCTTAGGCGAAAAAAAGAGATATAACGTTATGGAAAATTCCTACACCACAATTAAAGAGAATCCATCTTACATAAAATTCAATTAGACATATCACTCCAATCCTATAGTTTTCCTATTACTACAATTTTCCTATTTTACGAATCAAAGGAGCCTATTATGCAGAGGGATAAATTATATAGAGGAGCCTAGCAAATATAGAAATGACAGAGCGGTCCTCAACTTTTGCAACAAAGACCTCAACAAAGAAGTGCAAAATGTAATCCGGTCCTTCTTCTTCGAAGCTACTGCTCATGCTTGATCTCAAAGCGCGACAACCATCGACAACGTCGGGGACATGCCACCTGGGTCGTCGTCGGCAAGAAACATCACATTGACATCGAAGGTCCTCCGCATCGGCACCACAGCCTGGAGGAAGAAGATACGATGGTGCCTTGTATACACTGCAGTGTGGAGTGGCCTCCATAGGCCACGGGTCACGTCGGCGAGCTTGTCCTCCATGGATGTACTCGGCTAAAGAGATTCATCATATCTTCCACGAGCTCCCACCGCTAGATCCGTCGCCCAGCGTACGCCTCCATGGCGGCTCGATGAAGAAGACAATAATGGGCAAGAGCATCGACCTCGAGATTATTTAGAAGGGGCACCGCAGATCCAGCTCCCGCCTGTGGCACCTCCCTCCGGAGCACCTTGGCAATGAGACGTATCGGCGTCGGCTCGCAGACGCGGCTCGCATGCATCTGTAACCCTTGTCCTCTCGGTATAGCGCCATACGCCACATGGGACCAAACCGGAAAGCCTAGGCTACACCAATATAGAGGGGGCCGACCACCTCGCCACCCCATCTCCGGGCGGCGAGGCCACCAGAGAAGAGGGGGAGGTGCCGGAGTGCACCACGCGACTCTCAAGAGAAAGGGCCAGGAGAGAGAAACATAGCACCCCCCCCCCCCCCCCCCCCCCACCACCATTTAAAGTATTTTGAATTATGTTTTCACTAGAGCTATCACATAAGGTAAGAATCTTTTGACCAATTAGGTAGATTCTCTCTCCTCGCTTCCTTCGCTCCTCCACTGCCTCCAGCATTCCTCAATGAGTCTTGCATCCAGCTCCTTCCATTCCCTCCTCAGCGTTCCTTCCTCTTTGGTATGCCCTCCATGGCGGTGTACGCATCACTTGGCATGAAGCCGGTTTTGTTGTCGGGTCTCAACTTCAATAAGAAGTTCTTTGAGTACACTGAACAATGCATCACAAGTGAGATATTTTAGATGCTCCTATTTCTTGTCGGCTTCTCTTGTTTATATTGTGCCGATGAGAGTGTTTTTGTTCTCATCGGCTCTCAAAACTTCTCCTTCTATGGCCTTGAGAATTGAGATGCATATAACTTGGTTCCTGCATAGAGCATAGTTAGTACCATCAAACATAGGTCTAGAAGAATGACTCCTAAAACTCCCCGAAGTCAACATGGCTTTTCTCCCTTTGTGGTTAAACAAAGTTCAATAGCAAGGGGTGAGTGGGAGATTGAAAGATCAAGATTTATCGACTAGAGGGGGCGAGTGGGAGATTATAAAAATTGCTTAGAATTAGAGAAACTAAAAGTTGATTCTTCATAAAGTACACTAGATTCTAGCAACGAGATGAAGATATGCAATATGAAAGAGTTAAACAACGAAGAAACCATATGTATCCCGAAGTTCAAGTTGTTGGCAACAAATTTACGTCATTGTTCTAGAGGCTAGGCGCGCTTTCCCCCAAATCAACCGACTTAGCATTCTTCTCCTTGAGATCAAGTTTTTTTGAAACTTTCTCAGTCACTCACGGTAGATCTTGATGTGATCTCAAACCTTTTGGAAACTACTTGAGGATGGATCCAAAATTCGGAAGCTCTCAAAGGCACCTAGCCGGTTAAAACATGTCAAATATCTAAGAGTAACACGTGAAGATCTATAGGCTAGATGGTGTTCTTGCTTGATGCTCAACTAAACTCAGCTATCTTTCCTCTCAAAGATTTGCTCCTGAAACGAAGGGGCGCAGATCTCACATATAAAAGAATGCTCAAATTTGTCAACCCTAGCACGCAGGGGTCAGGTCCTTATATAATCATGGGCTAGAAAAGAGTCGTTTGTATGGCAGATTCCTCAGGTACACTGGAACTCAAACTGGTCATACCAAAATCTTCCAACGGTAAAATTCATGGTGCCTAACCACGAAGCAAAATCCCGATGGTACCGACCTGAAACTCGATAAAATTGTGCAGCTATTGCATGGCCTCAAGCAAATAATGGTACAAATCACGGTTGCTCCATATACAAAACCGGTCCGATCACGACACACGAATCACACGCCGAAAGAAATACATAAGTACATATAGCAAATTTGGTGAAATCGCAGTGAGGGCCAGTCATACCGCTCTGACGTGGTGGGACTTGGTCAAATTTATAACATAGGAAAATCTTGGAAACACTGCTTGATGGAACGGTTACACTTATTCTGAAGCACGGTACCTAGGGTGTTGGAAATATGCCCTAGACAATAGAAAAGTGTTACTATTTTATTTCATTTATGTTAAATGATTAAGTTTATATTCTATGCTATAATCGTAATAATTTCTGAATGTGAGATTTGGTTGGAAAACCTGTTTAGATGTGTAGAATTGTGATCACCAAATCAGATCCCTAGTCAGGCCTCTGGACTAGCTCATGAGTTACTAGATGGTTCTGTTTTTTCTAACCATGGGATAAGTAAAGTGTTACGGGGATGCCATTAATCATGAGGGATGATGTTAGTGTAACAGAGTGTTGGATAGACCCGTTGATATACTAGGAGATATGTCTTGAATACGTTGTTGGTAATTACTCATCGAATATGTTCATGTTTTCCAGGCATCTTTATACCATGAGAGTGTCGTAGTCTTGGCTATTGGAAATATATTTGAGTGGATGACAAAAGTCACTATGTAAATGGGTGATCATAAAGGTTCATTTCAGGTATATATCGAAAAGTATGTCGTGGTACTAGATATATCAAGATTGGATTTACTCCTCCTGCGATGGAGAGGGTTGCCCTCTCGGTTATTACGAGTCATCATTGGTTGTGCAGGTATGTGACTATCTGTTAGTCACTGAGATGTTAAAATAGGAATACGATTAAAAGAGTACACACCAGGAAACGAGGGCAACCAGGTATAGTGATCAAGGTTTTGATCACGGGATACTGATAAGTCTCAGCTCGTGTTGTGTAGAAGTATCAGAGAGTAATGATTAGTGAATGGAACCGTAAAGTTCACATGATAAGATCTTTGTTGGTAATGTAGGATTTGTCATGGGTATCCATATCCCGCTGTTGGTTATTGACCGTAAAGGTTTCGGTACATGTCTGGATTATCTCGAATCTGAAGTGTGACACATTCAATGGTTTAGTGAAATTTAGGAACACATATGTGAACAGATAAAGAGATAGAAGGGTTCGAAAAGTGATTTAGGAGATCTCAGAATGGTTCCGGGATATCCGGATTATTTTTGAACTGTCCAGAGTAGCCCCGAGTTAAGGTGCTGTAGGGTTCTAAAATATTGCAAAGATGTGTCGTTGTTATCCATGGTCGACAGGGCCACTCCATGGCGTGGTCTTATGTGCACCACAACCTCTTCAACCTCTTGGCCGGCGTGCCAAACTGGAGGCCCTTCTGCGACTGGTACGTCCAGACGTATGTATAACATTTTATTGTTTGATGCTACTTTATATCATTGCTACATGTTTTACTATGGTTTTATAGCATTGATTGAACTAACCTATTAATCTAGTGTCTAGTGCCAGTTTCTGTTTATTTTGTCTCTGCATTACAGAAAAAGTCAAAAAAATTGAAAGTGCTCGGAAAAAACAGAAAAAATTACAGAAATTCTAACTTTCAAAAAAAACTCCCGAACCACATAAGATGGGCTCCATGGGAGCCCCACAGGTCCCACTCGTGTCCAGAGGGGGCCGCATCCACAACACGCGGACACGCCTCGGATACCGCCTCGCGAAGCGTTTTCGCTTATAAATTTCGTCATGACCTAAAAACGACGCTCCTCGGAGGATTTCCCAAACTCGAAACATAGCCGCCGTCAACCCCGAAACAATAGTTCGGGGATCAGAAGTTCGTGCTCCGGCACCCTGCCGAGACAGGGATCCACATCCAGAGCCATCTTCATCGACCTTGCTGCTCCTAATGGCGACCCGGGAGTAGTCTCTCTTCGGGGTTGAGGGCTTGTACCTGTAGCTATGTGGTTATCTCTCTCTCTGTCTCCCATGGTTTTATCTTGATTGTGATTATGATATTTGTTACTGTAGTTGAATCATATGATAGTTCCCCCTCTATTTCCTTTATGTAATGTGTATGATGTTGCCCACTTGATGATATCTAGTATAATTTTGGAGCCCGAGGTAGCGGTGACTCTACGGATAGTAGATTAGAGGGATATTGATCATTAATTTGTTCTTGGATTGAATAATGGAATCATGAGGTTTCTTGATGCTTGTGTTTAGTATAATTTCCTTATAGTATGATGGTGACGTATCGTTGGATATATTAGAAAGACACTATTGAAGAGATGTTTGTGCTCTTTGATAGTACGATCGTTGGATTCAAGCGTGGGGTGTCCATGGATGAGGAATACGGACTTTAAGGCGTGCTCTTGTAGCCCTAGGCAAGTCTCATCATGTTTTATCCATAGTAGAGTGAACTCGGAGTAACAATTACCATGCATGTTTCCGGAGGATTTATCACGTGTTTAATTATGTTAATGTTATTGAGTAGTCACCTAGTGATCCCTAGGCCTTGTACAAGCATTGATATACCGTTGTTAATCACTTTTGTTACTTGTTACCTTCCTGTCATTTTTATTTCAGATAACAAAAACCACCTATTATCATCGTTGTTGGGGTTAGGTAATCAATACTCACACCCCGGCAACGAATCTCTTTTCTGACACCGTTATTATCAGTATTTTACCATCTCTTCGCCGAACTAGTGCATGTATATAAGTGACACTTGTATTAAGTGTGTTGGGGACTTGTCTTAGTTGCAGGATTATTCTAGAGGGATACATAAACTTTGCGCTTGGAGGCCTACAAGAATGGAATCGTGTAGTAGACATCAACAACTCTGTTACAGCGTTAACGGTCGACCCAACACAAAGTGGATTCGTACCCGACGTCGGGGCAGGAGGCCGTGGCATTGAGCGCATCGTCTAGAGAGGGACCCGATTGCTTGTTCCTTTCGTAGGGGTCCTCTTTTCTAAAAGGTGAGGGTTTAATCGTATTTTTCTCTCCTCTTGGGGTCCTCCATGTAAAATGTAATCCCACCAAGTAATTGCAACCGAGTAATTGCAGCTCTGAACCGTTCGGGGTCCTTCCCCTGTTTAAAAAAAGTACAACCAACATACAAAACGTGAGCGTGCATCCACTGCAAGTTTTTTTTTTTTTTTGAAGCTGCATCCACTGCAAGTCGAATATACTTAGCGTGCCCATGTTAAAATCACATAACTTTATGAAAATTTGTTTAATTTGTTTGAACTAAGTAGGGTCGGAGGGTAGACTAATATTGACGCACTTGCATATCTATGTCCATAAACGGTGCTAAGCGGGTGGCCAACATCTCATCTTCGTGATGACACTGAGCCTGATCACGCTAATTGGTGGTCGAAGGCACGTTTTCCTTTTAGAGTCTATAGGAACTAAAACCTTGTACAAAAAAAAAAGGAACTAAACCATGTCTTAGAAGTAATTGAGGAACTAGAATTATACTCAATCAGTAGTAGCAGAATTCAGAAATTGACATGCAATTATTAGGAGGAGCAAAGATTGGAGCGTAGCAGAAGTGAGATCAGATCCTTGATTCAACGAAGGACCAGAAGAAAAGATAAGATGGGTACGAAAAGATGGAGCGATGTGGAGGGGACGACACAGGAATGATCCACTGCTTCATTACGTCTAGATCGAAATGGATCAGTATAGATCCAGTTGTTCAGGTTAACTGTGACTGCGTCCCATTCATCACCTGTACAGGTTTCAGAAATGCCATCCTGCAATTTTATTTTAGCCCAAGAATCACCAGCGACATAACTGCCACTTTCCCGGTTCAGAAATCACATGAGCACATCACTGCCTTGATATGTGTCTTGTAGGAAAGCATTCGATCACGTACGCCCTGAACATGGCTGGTCACGTACGAAGCAGAAGCTGGACTATCTTTTCAGAAGAGATTAAACCAACATTATTCCATCATCACGATGATTAACTGACTGAACCCAATTCACCATTCATTAGTACTAGCAAATAACTATAACTGACAGGCGAAAATTATCAGGTATCATAGCAAAAGTAACGCGCTCTAGCTAGTACTGTATCTGAAATCTCTGAATCCGCTTGAGCTAGCTACTTCTCTGCTGCCGATGACGACGGACGAACCCATCAGCGCATTCTGGTTTACCGCGTCCCGTCAGTCGTCAGAGCTTGTCGGCGATCCTGGCGACGGCGTCGGCGAGCTTGTTGACGGCGCCGAGGAGCGCCCGCCGGTGCTCCCTGTCCGCGTCCCAGTTCGCCCTCTGCGCCTCCAGCTGCTCCGCCAGCACCCGGTTGCCCCTCTCCAGCGCCTCCGCCACCTGCCTCCCCAGGCTCGTCGTCGCGCCCGTCGCCGCCGTGCCTTCGGCCGCGCCGACCCCGGCGCCGAACGTCGCCTCGCTGTCCTGCTGCGACGTCGAGTTCTTCTCCGACGCCGGTTTCTTCGCGCTCTCCGTCTCTGCATTGCGCCCAAACATACAAAAAAAGGTTGCACCATTTCAGTTCAACGGATCATAGGAACACAAAACCAGTTCACAGATTACACGATATAAACATTTGAACCATTCGGTGTATGAGTTATCTGAAAATTTTGGGGTTCGTGTGTGTGGAACCTGGGTCAGAGCATTCTTGTTGAGACTGAGAGGAGGCTGCTGGCACAGAGACAACGGCGAAAACGTGCGACATGTGAGTCAGTTTGGCTGTTCGGCAGTTCTCAGTGGAGTACGTGGCAACTAGGAACGTGATGGTACTGTACTGCTGACCTGAGATGGGCACAGCCATGATCGGCTGCGGCGGAGTGGGCTGCTCGTCGGCCTCGGCGAGCTCCATTTCCTCGCCGGAGTCCGGCGACATCTGCTTGGCGTTGGCGGCGCCGACGATGGCGTCGTAGACCTCCCTGTCGAACGACGACGGCAGCTGCCTCGCGCGCCGCTCCTCCCCGCGCATGTCCCAGAACGACGTTTCGCACGGCTGCTGCTCCGGCGTCGCCTCACCGGCGGCGGCAGCGACGGCGAGGTCGTTCTTCTTCTCCCAGGCGACGATCTTCTTGAGGTCCCAGGAGAGGTTGCCCCAGCGCTTGCGGCACTGCATGGGCCCGCGCTCCACGCCATGCCGCCGGCAGTAGGCCGACACCACCGCCCACTTGAGCCGCATGGGCTGCGCCGCCCGCTGCTCCGTCGCGCGCTTCGCCTGGATCAGCACCATCGTCTCATGCCGCGTCCACCGCGGCAGCCGGGACCTCGGCGTCATCACCATGGCGGCCGCCGGGGAGTCGCCGTTGGCAGACATCGTTGCTTACCGGTAAAGGATGATTGATGAACACGCATCCAGGACTCGCCCAGATGGGATTTATCCTCTGTGTTTCTTTGGCAATTAAGATCGGCATATCAAAGGTTGCTTAATCTGAACGAGCAGGAATTGGCAAGAACTTAAACCCTGCACAGCTGATGCCATCTCATTGCACTTAATCCAAGAAGTTAATAAAACCAGTAGGCTACTGCTGCTGGCACCAAAGCCAAGATCAGCAAGAATTTATTTATCCTTGCAGAGCTACAAATATCATTATATTTTAGAACATATGTACCCTGCCTGTGACAGGGTACAGCATAAATCTTGACAGCCCAGGTTTATCTCTGCCTTCTTGAATGCCGATCCAGCAATGACACAGGACAGCATACGAAATCATGGTACACTCATTTTACAGTTTTGACATCACAACTCAGCACTTACACCGCTACATGATCAATAACAACATTTCAGAAAAATAAAATATGCTGGAACAGGAAATAGATGTCTCAAAAGCAGAAGGCACAGCATGAAAAATGTGCAAGGATTGGTAAAAAATCCCATCACTTAATGGATAGCTCAGTTGTTCACAAAAGTTATATCATTTGCTAGATATAATTAGCATGTCCAGCATGTAATGCAGCATGCCACCTAGACAAACTTCTTTTGCTAAATATAATTAGCATGTCCAGCATGTCATCTACGTTACCCAAAATGAGAATGCCCTTCTTTTGCCAATAATCATAAGATGTCTAGCTTGTCATATACACAGCAAGCATGGCCGCATTCATAATCCTAATACTACATATAATTTGGTTTCCTCCAAAGTCCGCATAGAACAGCTCAGCTAGTAGAGTCTCTTCCGGCAATCTGGAGCACCGCAGTAGCATGGCAGCTCGATGATATCTCCAGCTGGGGAAACGACACTGTTCAGGACATAGCCATAGTCATAGCAAAGCTCCTGCAATGCACACGAGAGTTGGAACTCAGAAGAAACAAGAGTTAACAGTAGAAAATTTAGAGATGCAACGAAAATCAACTCACCTGAAGTGGAAGTATAGTGTCAGCAGCAAAAAGCATCACCTTTGCCAGCTTCACGTCTTTGTGAGAGGTCAAGACAGACTGAACAAAACAGTTAGGGTTGCAGCTGTGGTTTATGAACCTTGCAAAATTTCCAACAGAGCCAGCATCAATGCAGTATTCGGGTGCAGGTGTTGCCTCAGAATCCTTCTCAGAGTGAAGAGAGTGCAGTTGCATATCAGACCCTGCCCTTTTCTGTGGAAGAGAGGAAACAAAACATTTACAAAACCACATTTTATCAAGAACTACAGGTGCAAATCAAGGAAATGCAAGTACTCAAAAAAGCAAAGACACAAAACTTGAAGAGCGAAACAATTAGTACCTCACGTCCATCTAAACCTTTCATGGTTTGAAGACAGTCGATATCGAATATGTAGTTGTTCTCTAGCAAACTCTCCACATCTTGAGACCTCCTCAACACGCCCACGTACTCACAGATAGGGGCCCCAGGGAGGATGGTGTCCCAAGACCTAACACCCCACCCTTTGGAAGCAGTCTTAAACACCTACAAATAAATTCAGCTCAATATAAAACTTACCTGCATATCCTTCCTAGTAAAAAAGATTTGAGTTGGTGGTCAATCATTCACTTCTTTTCACATAGTTTTTTTTGGTTCAGTGGCATAGTACAGCGTCTTACTGGTTAATTAAATATCCTATAGCCATGGAATTTTACTACCGCAAAAGAAAAGTACAAAACCCCAACTATTGCCAACATTATCATCAACACTTATATCTATGATATTGCATTATTAGCAGCATTGCGCACACAGTTACACATACTACAGTTTCTGATAAGGTAGAAAGTAAAAAATATGGAACATTAAAAAGGTAAAACCAAAATACGAACCTCTAGACGATGCTGCAAACCTTGTTGAGATGTTCTATTTACACAGTTACGGTTGCAGCTACAGTTAGGACCACACTCAAATACAACTGCTTTGGGCTCCACCAACCTAAATAATAATCATTTAGCTCACAGTGCGAGAAATGTTCTTCCTTAAAGAAGGCATTTGGGTGTTACTCTTTACCTGCCAACATTCTTGAATGATACATAAGGTAGATCTGAACCATTGAGTTGAGCACACGAACAATTTTTGTTGCTGGCACAATCTCCTTCACAGTCGCAGCCAGTACAATCTGATGGAATTTTGATGCCCTTGGATATTTTTAGAGATTTGATGTACTTGAAATCTGCAGCATTAACAGCGGTAAACCCAGACCAATTTAGCCACACAAAGAGGATATGTAGATTGCAAAAAAATTTGGAACATGACACTGATAGAAGCAAACTAGGAAAACAAACCTAACATAATAAATTTATTGTAAATTGAAAACTGATGATGACTGTTTAGTGTTTACAGCTGCTGGTTAGAAATATTTTCAAAATACCAAGGGAAAAAAATCTGGTCCTAACCACAGAGTAATATACTGAAACTTAAAGATAACCAAAGAACCAAAATCATGAATTAGTAACATACCAGGTGGAGGTACAGGTGGATTGTCAACCAAATTACTGGCAGGAATTGGAAAATTCTCCTGGCCTCCAGAGATGTCATCAGAAACCAACCTATCAAATAAAAGGCAGCTCATGATTACTGTTATTTGGAGAATGCACGAACTAGTTCTATCAGGTTACGTAGAACTAACAGGTCGGTGGAACAAATAGTTCAGCAGAGTGAGGATCCCTGATTTAGGAACACAAGAACTCCACCCCAAACATATGAAATCAGCAAAGGAAAAACATGAAGGTTATGAGCTTGGAACTTGGGATCACATACCCTGGTAATTCAGAAATACTTCTGGGAGCTTCTGCTCGAGTGAATCGAACCTGTAGAAACAAATATGTTAATGAGTAAAAAATAACCCAACGGACAAAATAACCCAACGGTTACGAGGAAAAAATAACCCAACGGACAAAATATAACCAACAATATGTAAGTATCCAGCATCAAAACAGAAACCATTAGTTCTTAGATCAGAACTTGTAGTGAGCACAGTAGAAGAAACCCAGCCTTTTGGTAGGTTCTCTATTACAAACATCTATATCACCAAAGCACCCATCTAATGCACCTTTGACCTTTGTAGACCAGCAGGATAGCTATGCGCTTGACTAGTTGTATCATTGTATGCATTAACTTGAACAAAATTGGTAGCATCAACTCATAATGTAATTTGTAAATCAGCAAGGACACATTTGAAAAAGGCTAAAAAAAAACTTGATTGGCAACAAGGAAGGGGGGCTCGGTTATTATTCAATTAAAAGCATTGGACAATCGTTCTAACAATTGAAGTGTTTTATCTATTCAACAGCTAACAGGTATAGAATGTTTACGCGCAGTCATATTTATTAAGTTTTCACATTCAAACTATTAACATGATATACTGCAAGTGTTTCAAAAGTCAAAGGCGATACAAAAAACTTTGTAGCACTGGCACAACCTACAACGTTACTTCTATTTAGGTTTCTTCAAGCATATATACCTCAGAGGTTGTCAAAGACGGCTGACCCTCAAGCCTCTTCAATTTGTATTTGTACACGACATGTCCTTGTACTCCGTTCTGCACCCAGTCATGTACAACCTGAAGAATGAAAGCAGAGGGAATATAGCCAATGAGAAGCCAACATAGGTACATAACACTAGCAAAACCTTTATAAACAATTCTATTTCTGGATACGGATTTGGATAATTTATGGATATCTTATCCTGTTTGTGGTACAGGGTCAATGCAGATAGAATGACCCCAGCATTCATCAATGTGGTAATGTAGGTAATGAAACCAAGCTAGTTCATTTAAATGATACCACCTCAATTCATAAAAAACATGATTTCTTAAAATATTGCAGTCAAACTTTTATAACTTTGACTAAAATAGTATCATTAGATTTAACAAGGGAAAAAACATAATTTGTATACTAAAATACACATACAAAAAGAAAAGGTTACAGTAAAAAAATACATATTGTAGACGTGCCTATATCTATTTACTACCTCCATCCCAAAATATAAGACATTTGGGTAGACAATTTTCACCTAGCAAAAATTATTATATTTTGGGACAGATGAAGTATATGTTCAGGAATTCGTTAACTGGTAACAGCTCGCTCGGCCACTGAATAGCGAATAATCGGCCTATTCGCCAGTTAATCGGCCGATTAATCGGGTAATCGGCATTTATCGGCTATTCAGTAACCCACAGAATAGCGATTACTCGGCCAGTTAATCGGTGATTCGGCCGAATTTTAGAACAATTGTACACACAGGGGTTTGGGTGGTATTAATAAAACAGATTAAGTGAAGGATAAGACCTTGTACAGGCCATCATAAGTGTAGACTTTGCCAGTGTAACTATTCTTTGCCATGTGACCTCGAATAACGCGTATGGGATTACCATTATCCTTGCTATTCTGCAACACGTCAATAAATAATCAAATGAATAATGTAAAATAGATCAACATTATGCTACTCATATAAATTAGGCATGATTCAAGCGGATTTTTTCTCCAAAAAATTTAAAGTAGCCAAAACTCAGCATCTTAGAGGATTCAAGTTAGAAGATGACTAAATTATAACTGATAAACAAAGGAGGAACTAATCTACAATAACTGACCATGACATGCATCAAGATTTATTCAAGGGATATGCAATAAATAAGAACCAGTAAAACTTACCTTCAAAGCCAAATTTCCACGTGCCAATTTTTGAGAACCAATTTGGCGATGGTTACCAAGCAAATCGTTTCCTCCTTGACCAGTATATATAATTTCATCAGCCTTGTCCAGATCATCTTCGTATATCCCAGACATAACAATGCAAGTTGCCAGGGGAAAAGTTAAGTTATCATTCCCCTTCTGTATAAATGCCAAAATAGTTAGTAAATAAGCAGTAACAAAGAAAAATAAATGATGGATTCTTTTAGAAGCAAGGGCATGTACCAAGTTAGAGTCAGCTGCTGAGTGCTGTACTCTATACACAAACTAAAGTCGGCACTAAAGACAACTTATACAGTGATGGAATAAACAATTAACCATACATACGTCAACTACATATAATGTATGGTAATTGCGGTAATCAATTTCTTGGGATATTCACAAGATTGTGTAGGATTCAGATCCTATGGAAATTTTCCCGCAGAAGCTTGTTTGTTTCATAATATTCATATACTTTTCCTATCCTGCGAATCAAAGGAGCCCTAAACAGGTAATCTCATAAGGGTGTGCGGACCGCCACCAACTCAGATCTCTACAAGAGTAAAGATATGTAACAGTTGGTATGGAAATGTTTTGTTTTTACCATATCTTTGTATTTCATTCCCATATAGTCAATTCCATTTAGCCAATGGCTGTGAATGCCCAAGACGACCATCTCCGCGCGGGAATAAAATTGATCACCAACATCGATCCCTATGAAGGAGAAACATGGTATTGAGCATCCCAAAGGTAAGAAGGTAATATGGTGGATGCTGAAACTGAATCATGTTCCGCAAAACTAAAATTACAAAAACAAAACTGGGAGAAAAGGATGCTACTCACCAGGAATTCGACCAATTATCTTATCCTTATAAAGCACAGAGTTGTTTTCTTGCATCTAAAATTTTAAAAAGTACGACAAGTTCAGCCAAAATAAAGAACTCGGGCAGGTTTGCACTACTCTCAGATAGCACTTCTGAAAAAATGAAAGCAGAGAACAAGACAATACCCTTGTGATTGCTTTCAAGTCAGGTCGCTTCGATGGGCGTTTCTCTTTGACTTCATCTTCCCCGCCTTTCTTTCCACCCTTCTACATTTACAAGGACAAAAGAAGTTTAAAAGTTGGGGGCATTCACCGAAGGAACAGGAGTTATAGCACCAACAGAAGGGTGGCATGACACATATCATTCTGGAATTTAAACTGCACGAAAACCCATACCTTGTTTTTGCCAGCCTCAATCTCCTGTATCACGGCCTGTGCTCTTTTCTGCTCCTCCTGCACCCAGATAAGCACACAGTCAGAGTCAGACAAAAGAAAATACAGTAAACTGACAAGAACAAAAAGATTCAGACACACAAGGCGACCTGGACAAGGTGGAGGTAGTGGCTGTTGAACGCCCGCAGGGTTTCCTTCACCCGCAGCTTGGCACTCTTCCCCTTTCCCAGGGCATCGTCCTCCGCAGCAGCTCCGGCAAAATCAGTCACGGAAATCGGCTCAACCACCGGCATCGGCTTCCCCACCTTCGGCTCGGCCTTGACGGCCTTCCTGGCCACCTTCACCGCGACCTGCGCCTCCGCGGCCGGGTCCTGGTTCTCCTCGTCCCTCTTCTTCTTAGGGCGGCCCCGGCGGCCGGTGGACTGCTTGGGCTCCTCCCGCTCCGCGTAGGTAGGGGCGCGCGGCCTGTTGAGGCACCGCGCGCTGCGGCGCAGCGCGAGCGACGCCACCATCTGCGGCGGCGGCGTGAGGGGAGTGGCGCCGACAAAGACCGGGTCCGGCACCGCCGCCACCTCCATCACCGCGACCGAATCCGTGGCCTCCATCAGCGGGAGGTCGACGAGAGCTGCGGGCAACAAAAAAAAAACAGAGTATAATCAGCCACTGTGCTATCAACAGAAATTTCAGCCACCGAACCCTTGTCTATCAGCAGAAATTTCAGATACGAGAAACTTATACATCAAAATCTGCTGGAAATGGAGCGGAAATCAGGCGCAAAAACCCCAACAAAACACCAAAAAGCAGCACCAGACGGCCAGAAACCCCACATATGGAACAAAACCTTCGACTTTCCGCCCCCATTCGCACCCACGGACGCAGCAAAACCAACCCGAGATGGATAATCGGGGAAAAATGGACCAGAACATCAGACACAAAAACCCCCAAAAATCATAACCAGGATGCCCAAAACAACCCCAAAGTACAACACCAAGCCACCATCCGCACCAAAACAACATCGACAGGTTTGACAACACGAGTACAACCAGAGCAGATAGAGAGGAACTCACCGCTGCTGGCGGCGGAAGAGCGAAGGGCGAAGGAGCGGAGGGGAAGAGCCGGCGGAAACGGAGGAGGAAGAGGAAGGGCAAAAGGAAGCGAGACGCGGAGCAGAGCAGCAATATATAGCAGCTGCCGCTTAACCTTTTCCGCCGTGCGATTTTACCACACTACCCCGAAGTACACGTCCTATTAACCTAGCTCTGCCATCGTCAAAGCAGGGGATGGGCGGGCGTGCGGTCCGTGCGGCGCGGGTTTGAAATTTTTCGGGCAGATCCGCGGCAGGCATCGGACGGCTGGGAATTCACCATCCCAACCGCGTGGCCGTCCGATGGGGGAGTCAAATCAGCGCGCCAGTCTGCGCAGGATCTCAACGGGCCAATCTGAACACTTTCCTTCTTCGTGCCTCCTGCGGCCATAGGCTGTAGCTTCGCTGGGGGGCTTCAGGTTTCCATTTGCGCAACGCAGGTGCTGCTGCTGGGTGGTTTGAAATTTGAAATTTTGAAACGTTGTTCTGGACTTCTGGTGTGGTGGTTGTGCTCCTCTTTTGACAACGTTTGACAGGTCTCACAACAATTGTTAATACTCCAAAATAAAAGAACAATTGTTGAACACTGGAATTTGGTACAACAGTATCATCAGGTCTTCCCAAAAAAAAAGTTATTTTATAGAAAAAAGAAAAAAATTGTCAGCAACAAAATGTGTACATCGAAATAAGTGCTGCCGCAGTGTAAAGCTGAACAGGTTACCGTGTCGATTCAGAAAACTACAAGTAAAGAAAGAGTATTGAATGTGCCAGTGGGGTACCACTTTACCTATCTCTCTGCATAGTGGACGCAGTGTGAAGGTTTTCCACATTAAGGTCCCATTTGGAACACAAGATAGGAAAAACGCAGGAATAGGAAAAACATAGGAATTGAGATGTCATACCCAGCAAATCCTACGGGATTTCAAAACACAGGAATAGAACATAGTAGCCGTTTGAATTGCAGGATAGGAAAAACATAGGAACTATTTTTAATTTGAGCAACTAGCCGATGTCTTTCTTTTGGTTGAAATCGCCCAAAATCGAGTTAGTATATTGAGTATTAATTACTAGACCATAAAAAATTGTTCTAATCACAGCACGAAAGAACAAAAATATCTGACAAAAAAGTAGTAATCTAACTTAAAATATTCAGCGAAGCAATCACGGTGGATACATGGATCGATATCTATCCATGCATACAAAGATACATCGATGATAGACATAAAGATTAAGCGGAAGATTTTATGGAACCTGCTAACTGCCGGAGCCCCGGAGGTGATGGTAAAAAAAACTGCCGGAGGTGGGTGCCAGGCTTGTCGCCGTTGCAGCATACCTGTGCGCCTCGCCGGCCGCCGCGCATAGTGGTGGCTGACCCTGGTCCAGTGGTCCGCTGCCGGCTGTCCGCCGTCCGTCGTTCACCGGTTCTTGCCCCTGCTGTACTCGACGAAATCGCCGACCCGGTCGCTTGGCCGGCGCCTTGCTGGCCTCTCCTTCTGTGGTGTTGGTGCCTAGTTTTACACGAAGATTGTGTATTTCCTGGGTGTTGGTTGGGCTCTTTACGCGGGCATTTTTGGCGCACGAGCGAGCGCAAGAGAATCTCGATGCGCCACAAAGCGTCGTTCGCTGCAGGAAATTTTCCAATAGATTGGACTGGATTTTTCCTTTATTGTGAAACGTGAAGCGTAGGAACCGATTCCTACGAAACTCCTATTCCTATTCCCGCATTCCAAACGGCACAAAGGAAATATTTCCTACAGAATCCCTATCCTATGAAATTCCTACATAAATTCTGTGTTCCAAACGGGCCCTAATTGTGTTATAGGGAATAACAAACCAAGTTTGTGCATGTTATTCTAGAAATTAAAGTTGGAGTGTAGCATGAAAAATTATATCGGTTACACGTAGATTAGTCAACGTCGTAGCGTAAGGACACTACTTTTGTGAGCTGGTCCAAGAGCATTTATTGTATGCACAAGTAATATATGTGTATCTTAAAGGTGACTATGTATTCCAATTTCCAGCTGTATTTCACAGCCTTCCTCACTAACATCCAATATGAGAATACAAATACAAACAGAATCACAAAAACTATTTCATCTTCAATAACTGGTAGTAAATTAGTTGAGTTGTCGTATTACCGTTATCTCTAAAAATAAGCAATATAAGTTTGAAAATAAGTAGGTGCCCCAGAGAAACTAAGGGCGTCTACAATGTAGAGAAACTGGGTCTAAGGCTCACGTCATAGCGTTGCGGTCGACCTTAAGCATTGTGGAGAAATCGCAAGTTAATATTACCTTGAAACCTGGTCTTAGAACGTGTGGCCCATGGCTAAAAAAATAGTAGACTCAGGTCTAAATAAAATAAAATATGCTCTGCCGTTTTAGCACCCATGTGGGCCGCCTGCCAGGATATAAAAGGAGAGAGAGAAAGAGAGAGAGTGTGGTATGTCATATACCGGTAAGCGGGCATGCCTGCCATTTGATTCCTTGGACTCTGGTCCAGAAGACACCTTACTTAGAATCACCCCTTACAATGTTTAGATCTGAATCGAGCATGGTAGAGTGCTCTTAGCCAAAGTTGGTTTTCGTCTTAATCGTCTCTTTTTTTGCAACGCTGCACACACTCTTAGTGGTGCGACCCGTTCATAGAGAATTAATAAGTCTTGTTTTCTCTCCTTTCTTTACTACACACACTGAGGGTCTCTTTTATTCGTAGGATAGGAAAACATAGGAATAGGAAAATCGTAGGATTCCAATGTCATGTACACCCCAGTCCTATAGGATTTTTCATGCATCGAAGTTTCTTTAATTCCACCAAAGGAATTGTAAAATGAGCTTGAAGTAAATGTTAGATTTCTTATGGCAAGTAGTACAATGATTCCAGGAATTTTTTCTATGTGATCCAATCCAACGAATCAAATGGCTAAGATATGAAAAATTCCTATAGTATTCATTCCTCCACAAATCCTTTGCAATTCGTTTGAATCAAAGGAGCCCTAAGATCAGAAGAAATGTAAAAATGAGTGGTTGAGTTTGGTCTCATGTGTGAAGACTAGTCATCGAGTAACATAAAGGATATAGCTTGTGGACTCCACCTTAAGACCTGTATGGTATTTAAGCATTGTGAGGTCTCTTAAGACCCGTTGCTAGAATCCTTTTTGCCCTAAAAAAAAGAATACGGAAAACAAAGCGTGATATGATAAGGTTCTAACGACGAGAGGATGGCATACAAATCCTTATTCCTAGTCTGAATTGCGTCACAAGGCTAAATAACTTGAACAATGTGGAATGTGGAGTATCTTGAGCGCCAAATAAAAAAGGTCGCATTTCATGGCTGCTAATGGTAGTTTGTATACCTTTTAGTGAGATTATTACAACACACAGCTGTAGAATGTAACCTTTCGCGCCTTCCGTAAAAAATATGAAGAATTACTTTATCTATGTCTATCCCTCGCCCCCCCCCCCCCCCCCCCCCTCCCTCCCATTTTGTTTTCATGATGTGTGGTTATCCATCCTCCTTTTTATTTCTGGACTTAGTATGACAGTTAGATATTTATATTGGTGTCACATTTAGGCATTTATCTCGTGAAATGGCGATGCTGCTCGGGTGGTTTGAATTTTTTAATTTACATCATTGTTTTGCCATGTATATTGGCTCCTCTCGAGAATTTTCATACTACTAAGAATTGTCATAACTTTGACATATAAAAGTATCATGTCTCTCCGGATACTTTTTTTATAGAAAAGTTTGAATGTTAATCTATGCTTTATATGTATAAAGTGTGGTTACATTGATATGTGTGCTGTCGTAGTGTAAACTTGAATGGGTATGTGTATCGCATACCGTGCTAACGCAGGAAACTACAGAGACAAGGCATCCACTATGTTGATGTAATTGAAAGAAAATAACGATTTAGTGTGAATCTGTTGTAGTGTATGGAACCAGTATGAGCAGTAAAAGTGGGGCCCAACTGCTGTAAAAAATCACTTTCCATTATCCATGCTTCAAGGCGATGCACATGGCTGCCCCCTTTTGGTGTTGTGTTGGGTTAAAATTTGTATTATAGAGCCATGAGTTGAACCAATATGTTCGATTTAAAAGCTTCATGGGATCACTTTTCGCCCACATCGCTTACCGTGTCAATGCAAAAAAAAAAACTACAATATAAGACTAATATGAGTGACAATGGTATCTCTCCATCTATCTTTGTGGCATGGTGTGTGCAGTGTGGAAGGTTGTCTACATTAATGGTGTTACAGGGAATAACAAAACAAGTTTGTTCATGCTATTATGGCCTCGAAATTAAAGTTGAAGGGTACCATGAAAAATTGTACCAGTCACACGTAAAGAAGCCAACGTCATCGTGGTGTAAGTACACTAGTAAAATTGTACTTTTATGAGTTGATTCGGGAGCACTTTTATTGGTGCATCTTAGTGTAAGTCATATTGGTGCATCTTAAACAACGACTATATATATTCCGGTTGTATTTTACAGCCTTCCTTGCTAACATACAATCTGAATACAAAACTTTTTATTGTCGTTATAACTAATAATAAATTTGTTCACTTGGCGCAAACGAATATACTTAACTTTGAAAATAACCAGTATAAATTTATAAATAAGCACGCACACCAACTGTATTAAAAACTCAAATTCCATGCAAGCACTCATGGGAAAAAACAAGTGTGTCAAGATATGGTTTTAGCATCGAGAGGATTGCATGGAAATTTTATTCCTCACTTGTTATTGCCTCATGAGGATCAAGAACATGAGCATTAAGAAGTGAGCTCAAATCACTTGGTTAGGAAAGTTGATGTACAACCAGCCACCCAACTTCAAAACCTTACAAACGCATATTTGGGTTCTTATTATTTCAAAAAAAAAACAGATGTAGGGCTTCCCCTACCACATTCCTTTTAAAAAAACATGAGCATTGTGGTGTGTCTTTAGTGCCAATAAGAAATGTGCTGTCTCTCCCTCCCCATCTCCAACTGTTTTTTTTTATGTGTGGTCCTCCATCCTCTTTTTTCTTGGATTCTGAAACTGGTATCACAATTAAACATATTTCTCCGCCATAATATTATATGGATTTAAATAAACTGATACCTCTTTGCCCTAATGGCCATCATTGTTACTAATCATATCTCAAGTGTGCATGCTACACACTATTATGGAATTTCAGTTTCGAGGGTAGCACGAAAAAATATGTCATATACAAATAGTAATGTACTCCCTTCATCCCTATTAACATTGTGCACCATATTTCGAGGTTTAACCTTGAGAATAGTTTAGCCAAAAAATATGGTTATGTGCTATAGATAAATACGTTGAATATATGCTTGTTTTGTTAAAAAAAAGTGGTGCTCGCGTATATTGGTCATTTATTCATGATAATGGATTTATGTAACTCGAGCTACATGGAGCTCGTTTTTTTTTTAAAAATCAAAATCAACATTTTTAAGTTTTTAAAAATCGCGAAAAAATTCACAATGTGGATATTGTTGAGATCTACAATCGTGCAAATTTTCAACTTCAAATTTTATTGTATTTTGAGCTGCACAAAAAAGATAAACGGTGGATCCGGGTGGTGAAGAATACATAGTTTTGAAAATTTGAATTTCCCCCCGATTTGTCTCTTTTGTACAGCCCAAAATATAACGAATTTGGAGTTGAAAATTTGCACGATTGTCGATCTTGACAGTATCTACATCCGGGATTTTTTTTCGCCATTTTTTTAAACTAAAAAAGGTCAATTTCAAATTTTCAAAAAGGGCTCCATTATAGGTTTTCGATGTCTTCATCCAATGCATGCAAAAAAACTGATGTGACACTGCAATAAATGATGAGAGAGAATATAGTGGTACTCTCTCCGTACCAAAGTATTAGGCGCACTATTTTGTGTTGGTTTTTTATGCTCGATTTTGACCGGTAATATTTTGGGACGAATTATTATAGATAGATACCGTAACATAACGTATTAAGATAGAAAATGAGTCTACAAAACTAATAAATGCAATATATATGATACTACACGTATGTTACTACCCACTAGTCCACTATAGAGTTACTAACATAGACTAGTATCACATGCATGATATCACTATATGTTACTTCCCATTGTGGGCAGTCCTAAAAGTGTAAAATAAACAAGTATGAATATCTGACACTGTGTCAAGGCAAAAGAGTGCAAGTAAGAGCAACGAATGTGGAAGATTGGCAATGGCACATCTCCTCTATCTATATAGTGTATTGGATGTTGTCTCTAAAGTTCTATATTACTAGTGTCATATAGAATAAAAAAGTGCACGCTATACTGGATATTTAAGTGGAGGGTAGCATGAAAAGTTGTGCCATTTACACATAAAAATGTACTCGCTGCTCTATTTACACAGCGCACAATATCCCGAGGCTTAACTTTGACCATCTGTTTAGCCAACAAATTATGGTTTATGTGTTGTAAAAGTTATACCGTTAAATTCATGTTAGACAAAATCAATGGTATAATTCTTAAGATTTGTTCTTATCATTGGTGATCAAATTAACGCTCAAAATTAGATTCCACAAGATGAGGATGCCAATTAATTATGGACGGAGGAGCACTAAGCTGGTCCAAAAACATCAGTATATTGTACATACAAGTTATACCGAATGCATTTTAAACAAGTCACATGTTTCAGAGTGAGGATTCTGTGCTCCTGACATTCAGCAATCTTTCTAGATCAGAGAATAGACTAGTACTAATAAATAATACAACATGACCTCACGATTTTTCGTCACTCAGTTTTAATTTTTTTGGTTTGAAACTCTTTCTCTAAAACTGCAAACATACAATTGTTTTGGCAGTATCATAGGTTTTGAGACTGCAAAGTTAGTTGGAGCCAAACAACGCAAACTTTATAATACCACAATATTTATAGAATTCTTTTATTCCCTAAATAATTTAAAAATGCAGTGGAACCAAATACAATTCCATTACATAATTTTGAGAAACTAAAAAAAATATATGTTTAGAGGAATGAATAGTAGCAAATAAATCGCCGTCCGTGGGGATCGAACCCACGGCCACGTGGTTAAAAGCCATGCTTAGCTAGGACGGCTCGTGTGCTCCAAATAAATAAGTTTCATTATACAACCAAAACTGTGCAAGTCCAGTTTCGTAGCTGAAATATCACATCACCTCACCTATTCGTGGATGACGCGCGCGCTGTATTTCCGGCGCAGGCATACGTCAAACATCGCTTCGACGTCGTATCACCATGTCTGCTTAACACTGGTCAAACCGTACGACGTCGTATCATCAACCAGTAGGAATGACCAAGTCTCCGTGCAGAAGAACGCACGGCATGGCATGCACTTGATTGAAGGCATGTCCATCGAGGGGCCGGCCCCTACGCTGGAACTACAGAAATTCGACCATCTCTACAGTTTTCTTTCTGCTAAGCACGCAGTACAGGCATAGGCTTTTCTGCAGAAATGCGATTGCCATTTTCCATATATAGTACATACTCCGATACACCACAGTGTTGGTCACATATCTGTAACTTCCGCCGCCGTTCACGCGCTGCACCGGCCGGAAAAACACACACGAAACTGAAGCAGTCCCAAGAACACTACAAAACCAGGTAGTGACAGCGCGAGCTAGCTAGCTGCGTTACATCTACACGACGACTACACCGTCCTTAATTTGTTTCACTACAACACCACAGCAAATTGAGAAGATCAATCGATGACATCCTTCTCTCCGGAACCATCCTGAGCTCCTCCTAACTGAGGGAACGGGAGTCAGCTTCCCGCCGTACATCTGAGGCATCTGGTTCTCGTCCAGCTCCCGCTTCAGCGTCTCCTCCAGGTTCTTGTCGTCGATGAACACGAACTGCATCGCGCAAACGACGATCAAGAGGAAAGAATCAACAACAGAGTTACAGAAATTTGAGAAATGGCCGGGATCAACCACTAAAACCGAGTTACAGTCACAGTCAGCGATCGACACACCTTGTCCTTGGTGTTGGCGTCGATGAAGGGCTGCACCAACTTCCAGGCCTTCAGGAACAGGTAGGGGACGTGGATCATGAGCGCCTTGCCCAGCCTCTCCGGTAGTTGTTCTGCATGACCTCGATGGCCGCGATGTAGGCGCGGACGTCGCAGTTGGCGTACCCCCACCCCTTCAGGTCTACGATGCACAAAAACTCTCCTGCCCTCGAGGGATCCTGCAACAAATTCAGTTACTCAATAAGTACGTCGTGCCGAATTAAGTTCACCTAGTTATACAAAGATCTTGTTGATATATACCTGGCACAGATGCTGTCCAACAGATACACCACGAATCCTGCACAAAGATATTTCGAAGAAAATGATAAATATTCAACAGTACTATCACCATCACATTCTGTTTGGGTTAGGAGTCAGTTTCATGATAGTAAATGTGAGCTCGATGTCGTGCTACGTACGCTTAAAGGCGGCCATGTCACGGTTGGCGGAGTAGTGCCTAGCGGGGAAGACGAGCATGACAGGGCGGCCGCCGCTATCCACGCCGGCCATGGAGACCTTCTTGGCGTCGAGGTCCGGCCGCACCAGCTCCGCCGGCATCATGCCGCCGCCCGGCACAGCCTCCTGCCTCCACGCCACGGACTTGAGGAGCATTGCCGACGCCTTGCCGACGTCGAGGTCGCGCGCGCGCAGGAATCTCCGCAGCGTCAGGTTGTCCACCTCCTGCATGTACGCACGTCAGCGTTGTCAGCCTCGTTGCCCACGCGGTTCAGTTCTTTTGTGATCGAAAATAAATTAGTACTGAATTCCTCTGTCTGTCCCATGTGCTGATGGGATTCGATCATATTCGATCCTTTGTACAGTATATTCGATTATGTTTAGTCACAACTTTTCCCACAGTGAATGATATGATAGAAAATATACAGTCAACGGTCCGGTGTATGGTTCCTTGACTAATCATCGTAAATGATAGACAAATATTAAGTCGCCTATGCTGCGTCACGTGGCCACGACTTTGCTAGCTAGAGGTGAAGTGGTGCTGTGGTGTTAAACCTGTTGTGTCCCCATCACTTGTAATTGTGGCATAATATGTACGATTATCCAGTCAAAGATCAGCTAGTTAAGACGAGTCCCCATCATCGAGCTTAATTTACCAGCAGCTGCTAAAGATTTTGACTAGTGATAGCTCCGTATGAATTATTGAACAGATTAAAAGGGACGGGTCACCGGCCAATACTACTAATAAAATCTATTTTATGTGCTCCCAAAGATCAGGAGAAGGAGCAGAGGAGCTAGGTAACGAATCAATAATTAGATCGAGCTAACGGATAAAGCAGAGAACAAGAACACGGGGACTATTGACTAGCTGCACATCCATCGAGCAGTGAGACAACAGTAATCCGTCAATCATATGACGCATCCCTCGGTGGGAAGAGGATCTACGGCGACTGTGAGGACGAAGAATGAATTGTAGAGGAAGAAGAACGTACCTTGGCATGCGTGTCCTTGGCTCCCGCCATGGCCTTCAGCTCGGCGACCTTGAGCCACTCCCCTTCCCCTGCATCCCCTGCTCCTCTTACGCCGCTAGTCATCTCCTCCTGCTCCTTCTCCTCCTCCAAGAGGCAGTCAAGGCCGGCGTGCAGCCTACTGGTACGGTGAGTACCGGGAGCGCGGAGGGAAGAAAGATGGTGGGTGTCTGGTCTCCGGCTGCTGCGGGGGAGGAGGACAGACCAGTGGAATATAAAGCGAGAGGTTTCCAGGGATCCTTCGCTTCTTCTCCTTGTCCTGACGTGGATTTGCATTTTTTTTTTGCGTTTTTTTCTTCAGTCAGCACACGTGATAATTCCAACGACTTATACTTCTCGCTTCTATTTTCTCCCGTTTTATTGCCTTCTCAGCAGTCAGCACAGGTTTTCTTCGTCCATGATTGGGTTTATGTGACGCATCGAATACCTTGTTTGAGTGATTTTGTTCCAAATGCGCCGATCTACTCATTTTCTTTAAACCGACTACAATTGTTTTTTTTGAAAAGCAACTTCCTGGATATATTAATAATCATGAGAATACAAGAACCATCCAGAAGCAGCACAGCTGTTCCAAATTTTACAGAGAGGACCCTGACAAACAACAAAATTACAACTAGACCCCCGGGACCAACTCTGCAGAGACAATTCCGCCGCCGCTCGCGCTGCCATCGTCGCACCACCGGAGAAGAGACGAAGACAACCAAAGCCGCAGTTGTGTCGCCGGATCGAACCTTTAGAGGTACACACCTCGTTGTAGTCGCCGCATGAGCCACCCGTCGCACCCGACGGGAACTTGAGACAGAGCTGTCCGCATCGGCGGGGGCGACGCCCCGATTCGGCCCGACAGTCAGGCCGCAGACGCCGGCGAAGACCGACCTGCAAGCCCGCAAGCAACCAGCAAGGAACAGCAAGACAAAAGCCAGAACCAGCAGCACCTTCATCTCCCTTCTGCTTCCACCACGAAAGCAAGAACTGGACACAAAAGCCCGCAAGATCTGCTTCAAGGACGAGCTTATTGAAGGAGACGCCGGCGCCGCTCCGCCGAGCCACCTGCAGCACCTCGCCGCCATGGCCAACCAGAGTACCACCGCAAATCGCCGGACGCTGCTCGCCCACGTCCACGACACGCTCCAAACCGGCATAACGCCAAACGCCACTTGGGCAAAACCTATAGCTAAACCTACAGCTACTATGTACAAAGATAGCCAACCTCCTAATCCATCCTCTGACCGGCCGCAGCGCCGCCGGAAAGAAGCAAGGACAGGGCGGCGGTGGATCTGAGCGGCTGACTCTCAAAGCAGAGGGAGGAGGAGAAAACGAAGTTGGCTTCTAGTTTACCCCCGTGAGACGGGGGAAAATGTTGGCAACCGACTACAATTGTTTACATAAATAAATATCAAAATATACTTTGTTTAGCTGTTAACAACCTCCGTCCCGACAAGCTGGCCCGTCTATCAAGTGTACAGGGATGAGTGAGTTAGGCCTTGTTTACTCCAAGAGTTTTTTAAGGGATGGGAAGAGTGGGATGAGAGAGGATTTGGTGAACACCCAATCCCCACAAATCACCACAAATACTTTTTCCCTACAATACACTAGCATGGACTAAACTTTTTGTGTTAGGCAAAAATGAGATGGTTGGTAGGGGATATTTGGGATTATCCCCTCTCATCCCCTAAAATACACTAGAAGTAAACAGACTAGTGTGGATTTTCCGGGATCCGGAATAATCCCCTCCCATCCCCTAAAATACACTAGAGGTAAACAAGGTCTTAAGGTGTTGAATTATCAGAAATTCACTTTGGCTCCCAAGCTCATATGCTCCTGGTATATTAAACGAAATTTAAAAAATAGTAAAACGTTTCCAAAAATTCTGAAATTTTTGGGTGACGAACATATACATATTTTTAAAATATGTGTCAAGTTTCGTGGCGAAATGACATTCCGTATTCCCTGTACAAAAAAGACAAATCAGTGGTCGAAATGCAATTTCAAAAACATACTTTTTAGCATTGATTTTGTTATTTTTTTCATAGAGAAGTACGCATGACATTTCATCACGAAATTTGACACGTACTTAAAAAACAAGTATATGTTCGTCACCAAAAAAATTCAGAATTTTTGGAAAAGTTTTACTATTTTTTAAATTTTGTTTAATATAACAGGCTAAGCTCGGGAGCCAAAACGCCTCTCCCTTCAATTATTTAGTTTACCGAGGAATAACATTGGTCTAACAGATGCCAATTTTAGAACGATGCAATTCCATTATTTAGTTTAAGCACGATTTTGTTTTTCAGAAATTTATATGGAGGAGCAAGGACTCGGCCTAAAGTTTAACTTGAAATTTTGAAAAACTTTTAAGGAAACAGTAAACTCAGCTTGAATTAAAATTGCAAGGTGAAGTTATACAATGTAAAATACAATATAACCAACGAAGAGAGGGACTGGAGTTGAATTTAAATTAAATTTGTTTGAAATTGTTAATAATCGCTTTATTAAGGCCTTGTTTGGTATTAGTGTTTTAAGAAATTAGTACATAGATTAAATGGAGATAGGGGCAAAACAAAAAAAAATTACGAAACACACTACAACGCAGGCGTTCATATACACGCGCACACACTCACCCCTATGAACGCATGCACGCACACCCTACCTCTATGAGCACCTCCGAGAGACTGAGTCGGTGGGTCGAGTTTTGAGATTGACGAAGTCACCACGGGCGCCTCGCTGTCGACGGGAACGTCGCCTCCCACTGAAGAATATTTGTCCTTAAATGAGAAACACCAGCCTCAAACCTGGGGTTTGAACTATGGTGGGCTGGGGGGTACAACCACCCACCTAACCATCTTTCCACAGGCAAGTTCTCGATAGGGGCAAAACAATCAAATATTTAGCATCCCTAATCCCCAATCCACTAGGAAGGAGTAATGTGTTGCATCTTGAAAAAATACACTAGGCTTGGGGAAACGTTGGATAAAACCGATTCAATACACTAGAACCAAATGGGTTTTTAGAAATATGTGGGAATTTGAGATTAGACCGTATAATCCCCACAAATTACTAAAATTACACTAGTACCACACAAGGCCAAAATATTCTTTTAGTTCAGTTTATGATTTCATATATATCATACAAAGTGAAATTAAATAATACTTTTGCAAATAAGTATCACTTAATTCTTCAAGTAGTTGCAACAACGTCTCTGACACATCATCCTAGTTATTTGACATGTATATCTGACAGTCAAGCAAAACTCATCAACACGGGAAAAGGTTAGACAAAGATGAGTTTGAACCTTTTGCCTTTGTTATCTGATTCATAATAAACTCTTAGGGAGTAACACATATTTTGATAAAAAACACAAACAAACTAGCCCATCAAATGCGCCATCTATTTGAGCCACACCATCACTTCCCTCAAGAAGCAACATTAAAATAAAATGATACCATCACGTATACAAGAACAACTGTAGAAGAAAAAACAACCAATTTAGAGGACATGTGCTTCTGATCATTGACTCAGAGAGCACATGCAGTTTTCTTAATGCATCCATGCTTGGTGGTGGTTACACCGCGAGGGCTTCCATGACATGGTTAAAAGAATCTGGGACTTACCGGTAGCGGGTGATACGCCTACCCAGCGGTGGAACAATAAGATACGTGCTTTACGTACTCACCTCGTTGGTTGGGCTCGTCATACTACTGGTTTACTTAAAAAAGAAAAAGTACGACTTTCCTCGATAATCGATGCTCTAGAAGCATTAGCAGAAGTTCGATTACTATCCGCGCAAGAAATTGAGCTAAAGAGCCAATCAAATGCACAGATAGCGAAACTTCTGCGCGAGGAGGAGTTCAAATGGTATCAACGTTCTAAAGCTCAATTCATTCTAGAAGGGGACTCGAATACTCGCTATTTCCATAGTATTGCCAATGGCAGACACAGGAAAAAGCGTATTCATTCTCTGGTTCAGGATGAAGGAACGATTGAGGGCCAGGAACAACTAAAGTCGTATATTACAAATTACTATAAAGGCCTGTTCGGTGACCCTGAGGAGGGGAATTTCACCTTGGATGAGTCCCGAACAGAGGATATACCCCAGGTTTCAGAGGAGGAAAATAGCCTACTTACTAAACCCTATTCAGAGGAGAAAGTGAGAAAAGCAGTTTTCCAAATGAAACATAATTCAGCCCCTGGTCCGGATGGATTTCCTGCTGAGTTCTACCAGAACTTTTGGGATGTTATCAAGGCCGATCTGCTTCAGTTGTTCGCTTGTCTTCACAATGGACAACTAGAGTTGTTTCGTCTCAATTTTGGTGAGATAATTTTATTACCTAAGGTTAACGAGGCAGAAAGGATTCAGCAGTTTAGACCTATATGCCTCCTTAACGTTAGTTTTAAAATATTCACCAAAGCGGCTACGATTCGACTGAACACTGTGGCAGATCATGTGGTTCGCCCGTCTCAGACGCCTTCATGCAAGGTCGCAACATCCTTGAGGGAGTCGCGGTCCCACATGAAACAGTCCACGAACTACATAGGAAAAAGTTGAACGGGTAATCCTGAAAATTGATTTCGAGAAAGCCTATGATAAAGTGAAGTGGTCTTTCATCCAGCAAACTCTCAGGATGAAAGGCTTTTCCTCTGAGTGGCGCGCGTTAATTAGTAGCTTTGTTTCCGGAGGAAGTGTAGCCATTAAGGTCAATGATGACACTGGCAGATACTTCCAAACGAAAAAAGGCCTCCGACAGGGTGACCCGCTATCGCCAATACTATTTAACATAGTGGCGATATGCTGGCAATCCTGATCGAACGCGCTAAAACTGAGGGTCAGATTGAAGGAGTGATTCCACATCTTGTCGATGGTGGATTATCGATTCTTCAATATGCCGACGATACAATCCTTTTTATGGAACACGATATCGAAAAAGCTCGTAACCTTAAGTTGATTTTGTCAGCTTTCGAGCAACTTTCGGGTCTTAAGAAAATTTCCATAAAAGTGAATTGTTTTGCTTTGGCGAGGCCCAAGAGAACGACGCCTTGTATGCCGAGCATTTTGGCTGTGAGCAAGGACAATTTCCTATCAACTATTTGGGTATCCCGATTCATTATCGGAGACTTTCAAATGCTGAATGGAAAAGGGTGGAGGAAAGGCTTCAATTACATTAAATAGCTGGAAAGGCAAACTCCTATCTCTGGGTGGAAGATTGGTTCTCATAAACTCGGTACTTACGAACATGGTGATGGCGTGTAGTTGACGGGAAAAATATTCTGCATGAAGCTTCGTATCTTCCCCTGCTACGGCGCCAGAAAGCACTCTTGATGGCCCTTCACGTAGTTACCTGCGTGAAAAGAAATGGGTTAGGTTGAGACTCCAAGTGCAGAGTGTGTAGTAAGTGGAAGACGTGTTTTCCCCACGAGGGTGACTCGAGGGTTTAATATCGAACTCTCGGGGAATCAGTAGTGAAGATTTATCTTTCCTATCCTTCTTTTGGTTACCTACAAAACAAAGTAAATGTTTTGGTCCTCAACCTCACCTAGTGGTTGTCAAGCACAAGGTGTGAGAATGATATCAAGATAATATGCAATGCAAACAAGAAATAAATATGCAATGGTGGTAAATAAATATGCAAGGATGGTGGTAGCAATGATAAATGATATTTTTGGGTTTTATATGATGAATGCAAGATGTAAAAGTGTTTTTGTATTTTCGGATTTTTAAATGGCAGAAAATGGAAAAGTGGTAAAAGTGTTGGAAAGGTGTTTCTTATGATTAAAAATGGACCGGGGTTCATGGTTTCACAAATGCACTCTCTCTTTAATAAAGTGGTAGACAATGGAACACTAGAGTTGACATATGAGATTGCAACACAACAGTTTAATGACAAGTTATAATTATATGGGCATCACGTCCTAACATAGAGACCTTTTGGTTATTAGTCTCTCTTATACTCCACCAAGATGCGAACTAAATCATAACACCTCAGTAATTAAGATAACTCAGAGTATAGCAATAAGTATCATGACATGAAGTTAAAATAAGAACATGCTAGATCTAGTCATGGAGTAGTGGCAATGGTCACACCCACATCTCCGGTAGCATGGTATTTCTTTTTATCCCTAGTGAGGCAACAAAGTAAGGTAAAACACCCAAGTGGATCGCAGAACTTTCTCTCACGTTCACTGCACTAGCCACCCCCCGTTACTCCAACTAATGCACACGTTCCCCCTCACACGCTCTCATAAACATGCTTGATCATAACAAGTAAATAAGAACGGGGTACATAATATGCATCTACTTTCATAACTGAAACAAAACCATTGCAATCTCAAACATATATTAACTCATAAAAAGATCCACCACAAAGGTATTACATAGATGACCGTAATCATGTTCAGCAGCTCATACGGTACTAATTAGTGAAGCTCAGAGAGAGAGATACATAAGTTACTTCCACAAACCCATAGTCCAGAGGTGGACTACTCCCTCTTCATCATGGAGACGGTGGAGAAGTCGTTGGAGAAGATGGAGACCACGCCGGCAGCGCCCCGCCGGAGTTTTCCCCCTCCAATCTGCAGCTCCAGGTCTCTGTTTCGGTGTTTCTGTGTTTCTGCGGCGCTCCTTCCAGAGAACGTCGGGGGACTATTTTTATAGGCGTTTTTAGGTCAAAACGGAGTCGGTGGAGGAAAGATCGACGGCAACGGAGCCCGAGGCCCAAAGGGGGCCCACGCGGCCAGGTACAGGGCCGCGTGGGCCCACCTTTTGGCCCTCGGGCCTCCGCTTGTTTGCTTCCTTCGCCCCAGTCTTCTTCCTTCCAAATATTGACGCCGTAAATTTCAGGTCATTTGGACGTCGTTTGGGTCCCTGAAACATTAAAATATAGAAATAGGGTTTTCTGCCTGCGCAGGGTTAATTCCATAAAAATAGGAAACATATCAAATATTCCCAAAATCATTATAAAACAGTGATATAACCCTTATATGATGCAAATATGACTGGAATATAAGTAAAATAATGCAAAGTTCATGTATGCATTTTACATGCATCAACATCCCCAAGCTTAACCTATACTCGTCCTCGAGTATGAAGGTGATAAAACTAACATGGACTTTGCAATTTAATACTATCAATGGATATCAAAGATGATTACTATTGCTACATAGAGTCAAATGATTCATTCTTAAAAGGAGTAGCAATATGCAAGATAGTTTATGAAGTGATATCAAGTATTCAATGCAAGGATGTTCAATGATAATTCACAAAGTGTAACATAAGAGAAGAAGTACTATGGACCACATGTATGCATAATAATAAGTAAGAACATCCTACAATGGTCATAGAGTATTGGTGAAAATCTGAATATAAAAGGTGGACACTTTGGAAAGATATATATGAGTAGAGGTAAAGCATGAATAAATTTCATCTAACTTCTGAACTTCTCTACTTAAGTCAATGATTGTAATATGGTAATCCTTGGTGTCAAGCTCTCATTCCCCTATCATAGCATCTTGAATGATTAAGTTTAAAGTGAAAGCAATACGAGTAGTGTGCTTGACAAAGTACAGGTTGAAAGTCTCATGCCCCTTGAATACAAGTACCTACTCCATGTGTTACTCAACTTGGAAAACAAAGCAAGTTCAAGTTAAATATCATTGTAAGTAATAATAGTATCATTAAGAGCGTCAACTGGGGTACCTCTTGTCCCAGGATATGGAACAAGCCCATATCAAAATGACAAGACAAACAAACAAATGAACAATCTCAACACCCTTTTTATTTACCATTGGATAGCTTTTTATTGTAAGGTGTATCACAGAAGGTTCACCATAGCATGTAAGTAAATTTCCACCATGAATGATGCATGGCTTAGATTAGCGGCCCAGGCGTCTCTCTAACCATTTATACAAACTCATTTAAACTCACTTCATTTCCCATTTATTTCACCCATGGTAAGCATCCATAAACAAAAGTACATGATATCAACTAAATGAGATGATGCAATGTTGAAAGCTTGCCATGTGACAGCACATATGAGCTAACTCTCAACCAAAGACATTTGTCAAGTCCACAACATCATAATTTTAATCACAATGGGTCATATTTATTTATGCAATGAAAGTAAAGTGTGCATCAAGTTCGAGAGAGCTATATAACCAACTTTTCCCACAACAATAACAACATAAGCATTTTCATTCAGAGGTATAGATAACACAAATATCATGATAAACATACTCGGAATAGCATAAAGCTAATAGGTAGATATGGTGGACTCACTGGAAAAACTTTGGTTGAAGGTGTTGGAAACAAGTTTTTGCTTGTTGGAATTTTTGGGCTAGCAAGAGGGAGAAAGTTGACCATCTAAATGCATGCATGAGTGTCCATAGAACTAACTAATCCATGTTAAAACAAGGTAAATAACATTTAGCATCAAAACATGAATAAAAGATAGCTCTTGATAAAATATTTGCAAATTATTACTCATTAACAAGCTCATGAATCATGCAACTATATGTATCTTTTAAAATTAACTCAACATCCCTTTTCCCAATCTTATAATAGCATCCAACATAATTCAACCCAAATTTCCAGTAGCTCTCTCATATATAAATGATAGTGTGGTGGTCTCACAAAATAAAAATCAAACCTAAACAAACAAAAAGACGCTCCAAGTTTATGCGATAAAGTGTTTCGATCGAAAAACAGAAGTTAGACGTGTGCAAACCGAGAGTGTGTAGGTCCAGTGGGGTTGTCTTCACATCCCCAAGCTTATGGTCTTCACCATCCTTGGATAGCTCTTGGTGCATCTCCTCTAATCCCTGTGAAAAAACTTCAAAACACCGTTTCTCCCATTTCTTTTTCTGTGGGGCACATTAGTAGTGATAAACAAATAGATTTCTTGCTGCATATAATCCTTAGACAAAAATTCATATGAATGTCCAGAAAGTGTATAATGTTGTATGCCTACTCATAAACTCAATTGGATCAAAAAGATTCATGTTAAAAGTTCTAAGCATGCATCAAACAAAATGGGACAGAATCTGTCCAGAAAAACAGCAGCAGCTAAACGTATTTTTCTACCCTACTTAACTTTGTCGAAAATTCCGAAAAAATTCATGCATACAGAGGATGAAAAGTTGCTACAGTTTAAATATGAGCTCATTCGGAGTTACAGAATAAGAATTAAAAATCATACCGTGCACAGATTCGTGCAGGAATAAATCTCCGAACGCTATAAGCAACTTTTCAACCAAAATGAGTAAAACTTGGCACTTTATTAAAAATTCCAGAAACTAAACTAAACACTAAGTCTCTTGTTACAGCAAGAGGACACAAAGAAAATCACAAATAAAAACAACCGGGTTGCCTCCCGTAAAGCGCTTTCTTTATAGCCATATAGCTAGGCTTCTTACTTGATGTTTATTGTGGACGAAGCTCATGAGGGAGCTTGAACTTTGGTGTGTCCCTCTTCCTTGGGAAGTGTTCCATGCACTTCTTGTGTGGAAACTGAAACTTCACATTCCCTTCTTTTGAATCAATGATAGCACCTGTAGTACGAAGAAAAGGTCTTCCAAGAATAATTGGACTAGAGGTTTTATTCCCCATATCCATGATTAGAAAATCAACAGGCACAAATGTCATATGTAACTCTACCATAACATCACTTACTTTTCCTAAAGCATGTTTAATGGAATCATCAGCAAGTGCAAGTTCAATAGAGCATTTTTCAAGATTTTTCAATTCAAGTACTTCATATAGTTCTTTAGATAAAACAGAGACACTAGATCCTAGATCAAGTATAGCATGGTGTGTCTCTTTTCCAATGGTTACTAGGACTTTGGGAATCCATACATCCCCAAGCTTAGGTGGTATCATAGCCTCTTGGTTGTACCTAGCAATCTTTTCTTTTAACACATGATTAGCAATATAAGAACCAAAACCAGCTTGGTTAACATGAAGGATCACTTGCAAATTTTTGTAAGATAGATATTAATTCATGCAAGCTACAATTCTCTAAGTCAAGCAATGGATCCTTTACTTCACTAAGCATTTTAACTTCTCAACTTTCTTTTCTAACTCAATCAACATAAGAGATTCATCATGTTCAGTTTCGTTAACTTCTTCTTTTAATCCAACAAGTTGAGACATAAATGGCAACAAATATTCAGGATAGTTCAATAATTCATTAAGAGTTTCCTCCAAAGTAAGAGGAACATTTTCAGCAATATTAATAGAATTCATTCCAACCACAGGTGGTGCTTGTGGTTTCCCTGCAGACATACTCAATAAAGTGGCTTGGTTATCAGCTAGTTTTGACAAGGCTTTGTCTAGTCCTGCAGTTTGGAGTTGTAAGCCTTTAATATCAGAACTAATAGAAGCAACAGACTTATTCAACTCTTGTATCATGGTATTATGACTAGCAATTTGTTCCATAAGAATTTTATTAGCCTCAAAATTATCATTACGTGGTGGCATAGGCTTCCAATTATCACTAGCATTAGGATATGGAATAGAAGGACGGTTGTTGGGAACATATGGGGGTTTATTATAAGAGTTATAATTGTTGTTACCATACCCATTATTACCATAGTTCCTAATGAAGTTGACATCAATATTTTCAGGATTATTACCAACTAGTTCTTGCAAAGGCACATTTTCAATATTTTGTTTATTAATGAAAGCAAGAATAGTATCCATTTTAGATGACAAATCATTTGTTTCTTCTATGGAGTTCACTTTCTTAGAAGGATTAGGTGCTCTATCAGTATGCCATTGACTATAGTTTTGCAAAATGCTTTCCAATATGTTCTTAGCTTCTACTATAGTTTTTCCCATAAAAGCACCTCCAGCAGCAGAATCAAGAATATTTCTAGACATGTAATTTAGACCATTGTAAAAAGAGTGTAATATGGTCCATTCGTTGACCCCATGTGATGGACAAGTTCTAAGCATAAGTTTAATCCTATCCCAAGCCATAGCAACATGTTCATTTTCATTTTGCCTAAAAGAAAGAATGTTGTTTCTATTTTGCAAAATTTTAACAGGAGGATAGTATTTCTTAATGAAAGCTTCTTTTAAATCATCCCAAGTTTTAATGCTATCAATAGGTAATGAATGCAGCCACTCTTTAGCTTTTCCTCTAAGTGAGAAAGGAAATAACTTCAGTTTTAGAATATCACTTTCCACATTTTTAAATTTCTGCATGTCACATATTTCAACAAAATCATGAAGATGCATAGAGGCATCCTCCATAGCACTACCGCCAAATTGTTCCCTAGTTATCAAGTTCAACAAACTAGGACTTACTTCATAACTCTCAGCATTTATCTTAGGTGTGGCAATGGGCCTAGCAATAAATTGATCATTTGGAGTGTTTGTGTAATCACACAACTTAGTTCTTTCTCCCATTTTAGCAAGTTTTTATGTGTTTTTTAATTTTTTATGCAAAACTGAAAATAAATATGCAAACCGAAATAAAAATGCAAGACAATGACAAAACAAGATAAATTGCTTTGAAGGTAAAGATGGATAAGATGATGCTCACGTAGGTGCAACCTCCCCAAGCTTAGGTGTTAGCACAAGTTGGTGATGAAGTTGACTTGGTGAGATATCCTTGGATAAACCTTTCAGCAATGATTCCCCGGCAACGGCGCCAGAAAACAGTCTTGATGGCGTGTAGTTGACGGGAAAAATATTCTGCAGGAAGCTTCGTATCTTCCCCTGCTACGGCGCCAGAAAGCACTCTTGATGGCCCTTCACGTAGTTACCTGCGTGAAAAGTAAATGGGTTAGGTTGAGACTCCAAGTGCAGAGTGTGTAGTAAGTGGAAGACGTGTTTTCCCCACGAGGGTGACTCGAGGGTTTAATATCGAACTCTCGGGGAATCAGTAGTGAAGATTTATCTTTCCTATCCTTCTTTTGGTTACCTACAAAACAAAGTAAATGTTTTGGTCCTCAACCTCACCTAGTGGTTGTCAAGCACAAGGTGTGAGAATGATATCAAGATAATATGCAATGCAAACAAGAAATAAATATGCAATGGTGGTAAATAAATATGCAAGGATGGTGGTAGCAATGATAAATGATATTTTTGGGTTTTATATGATGAATGCAAGATGTAAAAGTGTTTTTGTATTTTCGGATTTTTAAATGGCAGAAAATGGTAAAGTGGTAAAAGTTGTTGGAAAGGTGTTTCTTATGATTAAAAATGGACCGGGGTTCATGGTTTCACAAATGCACTCTCTCTTTAATAAAGTGGTAGACAATGGAACACTAGAGTTGACATATGAGATTGCAACACAACAGTTTAATGACAAGTTATAATTATATGGGCATCACGTCCTAACATAGAGACCTTTTGGTTATTAGTCTCTCTTATACTCCACCAAGATGCGAACTAAATCATAACACCTCAGTAATTAAGATAACTCAGAGTATAGCAATAAGTATCATGACATGAAGTTAAAATAAGAACATGCTAGATCTAGTCATGGAGGAAGTGGCAATGGTCACACCCACATCTCCGGTAGCATGGTATTTCTTTTTATCCCTAGTGAGGCAACAAAGTAAGGTAAAACACCCAAGTGGATCGCAGAACTTTCTCTCACGTTCACTGCACTAGCCACCCCCCGTTACTCCAACTAATGCACACGTTCCCCCTCACACGCTCTCATAAACATGCTTGATCATAACAAGTAAATAAGAACGGGGTACATAATATGCATCTACTTTCATAACTGAAACAAAACCATTGCAATCTCAAACATATATTAACTCATAAAAAGATCCACCACAAAGGTATTACATAGATGACCGTAATCATGTTCAGCAGCTCATACGGTACTAATTAGTGAAGCTCGAGAGAGAGAGATACATAAGTTACTTCCACAAACCCATAGTCCAGAGGTGGACTACTCCCTCTTCATCATGGAGACGGTGGAGAAGTCGTTGGAGAAGATGGAGACCACGCCGGCAGCGCCCCGCCGGAGTTTTCCCCCTCCAATCTGCAGCTCCAGGTCTCTGTTTCGGTGTTTCTGTGTTTCTGCGGCGCTCCTTCCAGAGAACGTCGGGGGACAATTTTTATAGGCGTTTTTAGGTCAAAACGGAGTCGGTGGAGGAAAGATCGACGGCAACGGAGCGCCGAGGCCCAAAAGGAGGGGCCCCACGTGACCAGGTACAGGGGCCGCGTGGGCCCACCTAATTTGGCCCTCGGGCCTCCGCTTGTTTGCTTCCTTCGCCCCCAGGTCTTTTTCCTTCCAATATTGACGCCCGTAAATTTGCAGGTCATTTGGACGTCGTTTGGGTCCCTGAAACATTAAAATATAGAAATAGGGTTTTCTGCCTGCGCAGGGTTAATTCCATAAAAAATAGGAAACATATCAAATATTCCCAAAATCATTATAAAACAGTGATATAACCCTTATATGATGCAAATATGACTGGAATATAAGTAAAAATAATGCAAAGTTCATGTATGCATTTTACATGCATCACATGGTACTGTATATGATTTCATTCTTCCAACTGCCAAAAGGGGTCTTAAAATGATTGGATTATTTCCGATCTAGATTCTTTTGGCAAGGGGATTGTGAGAAGAAAAAATATCGACTGACTAAATGGAGTGTGGTTTGCTGCCCTAAAACCAAGGAGGGCTCGGAGTTCATGACCTTGAGGTCAAGAACAGAGCGCTACTAGGTAAATGGCTATTTAAACTTGTTTCTGAAGATGGAGTTTGGCAAACCCTCCTTAGGAGAAAATATGTCGGAGAGCAAGCTGTTTCCCAGGTCCTTTGGAAACCTAGTGATTCACACTTCTGGGCAGGCCTTATGGCTACAAAGAAGTTCTTTTTCCCACATGGCTCTTTCTCAATTAGGGATGGATCGGAAATTCGTTTCTGGGAGGATATTTGGCTTGGCCAATCTACCCTCAAAGAACAATATCCGGCTCTATATTCTATTGTTCGAAACAAAAGTGACACGATCGCGAAGGTGTTGGATACTTTCCCACCAAATGTTTCGTTCAGAAGAAGTTTACTTGGAACACGACAAGCATCTTGGAATGCTTTGCTCATCCGATTGGATTCAATCCATTTGTCGGAAGGTCCAGATAAGTTTCACTGGAATCTCACGAAGAACGGCAAATTCTCGGTTGATTCTATGTATAGAGCGCTCATTCTACCCGAAATTCCAGTCGATAGTTCTAATAATAACAAACTTTGGAAGATGAAGATACCACTAAAAACTAAAGTGTTTGCGTGGTATTTACGTCGAGGAGTAATTCTCACCAAAGATAACCTTGCCAAACGCAATTGGCACGGAAGTAAAAAGTGTGTCTTCTGTCAACACGACGAGACCATTACACACTTATTTTTCCAGTGCGAGTTCGCTAGGTCTATATGGTCAGCCATCCAGATAGGTTCTACCTTACATCCCCCTAGTTCTGTTGCTAACATTTTTGGCAACTGGTTAAATGGAGTGGATCGCAGGTTCAAACTATTCAGTAGAGTGGGAGCGATTGCTGTTATTTGGTCGCTATGGCTATGTAGAAATGACAAGGTTTTTAATGATAAAAATGCTTCTCTTATGCAGGTTATTTACCGGTGCACAACAACGCTACGAGCATGGTCATCCCTGTAGCGTGTGGAGCACCGAGACTTATTTTTGGAGGTGGCGTCGAGACTGGAGGCTGTGGCCAGGGAGTTATTTTCCCGGCATGGGTGGCAACATAGACTCCGGATAGACCTACCAGCATCTTAGGCGGTTCTACAATTTCTCATTTTGATATGTAATTCGCCTTTTATCTTTTGCTTACAGACTTGTGTGATGGTGAACTGGTGGGTGTGTGCATCTTAGCTATGCAGAGGCCGGGTGTAATGCTTAAACCTTTTAAGTAATAAAAGCCCTTTATCTAAAAAAAATCCATGCTTGGTCGACTTCAGTATCCAGTTCATAAAATAAAGACAATTTCTGTCAAACTAGCGAACAATGAAGAAATTCACTCTCACCAAATGGTGTCGCACCTATCGTGTATCCACGAGATTTCCTATACATCAATGTGAGTTATACCAATGGGTGCATATGATGGCATCCTTTTCTTTGATTGGCTGAAGAAACAAGGCCCAATCAAAGGTCATTGGGTGCAGAAAACCATCATAATCACAAACATGGGCAACCGAGTGACTTTGCAGGGGGTGCAACCGAGTACTAGTTGTAGAATTGATCAAAGGGTGGAAGAGCATGTGGGCTCTCGCGGTGGTACACCAAGATTTTTTTTTCCAGTTTACACGCCCTCTACACAACCTAAAGTGCAATCAGTTCTTTTCAGTTTTGTGGATGTCTTCGCAGAACCAACGACTTTGCCTCCTTCGTGTCCGTATCTGGATGGGAATGGGCCGACCCGGCCCTGGCCTTGGACCCGGCCCCGTGGCCTCGAGGCCAATTTTAGAGGCCATGGGTCGGCCCATTCGAAAAAACGTGGGTGGCCTCGCTGCCCCGTTGGGCATCTCGGGTCGACCCGAAATCACAGTTCTTCTCTATCGCCGCACACCGCACCAAACGAGGGGAATCCATGGCGACCACCAGAAGGCCCTGGACCTCGCCCTCGAGGCCCTCTGGCTGCTGCAGGGAGGCCCACGGTGGCTGGTACCTCCCCGTCGCGCGCGCCCCAGCGCCGCGGCTGAGGCGCCGCCGCCGCCGTGCACACCAAGACGACCATGGGCCACCGGTGGTACGCGGTGGCCGACCAGAGCCGCGCCCTGGAGCTCGTGGCCGAGGCGACGCCGCCGCCATGCGCACCAAGACGGCCATGGAGCGCCGGTGGGACGCGGTGGCCGACCAGCGCCGCGCCCTGGAGCTCGCGGCCGAGGCGACGCCGCCGCCGTGCGCACCAAGACGGCCATGGGCCGCCGGTGGGACGCGGTGGCCGACCAGTGATACGTCCATTTTGCATCACTATTTTATATCATAATTTACTGCTATTCATTGATATATTTCATATTTGGATGATATACTTATGTTATTTTATCCTGTTTTGCATGTTTGATGATTATTAGAGAATTAACTGCCGGAGTCAGAATTCAGCTGGAAAAAGCATCGTATTTTGTCCTATTTTTGAAGATCAACAATTCATGGAAAATATACAGATGTTCCTATTTTGTCAGATGCCGGAGCCAGCCAAAAGGGGAGGCTGAGATGGGCCACGAGGGGCCCACACCACCCCACGGGGCGGACCCCCCTCTGTCGCGCCGGGGCATGGTGTGGCCACCCTGGCCCACCTCTGGCGCTCCCCCTTCGCGTATTTCATCCCCCAGAAACCCTAAGACGGGGAGAGCCATCGAGGAAATATTCCACCGCCTCCACGAGGCGGAAACCACAAAGAGAGAAAAGCTCTCCGGCAGGGAGAAATCTGCCGGGGAAATTCCTTCCCGGAGGGTGGAAATCATCGCCATCGTCATCGTCATCACGCTGGACTTCATTGGGATCATCATCATCATCATCTCCACCGCCGTCACCATCATCTCCACCGCTCCACTCCGTTCCGCTGTAACATCTAGGGTTATACTTTGTGTAGTTCATAGGGGAAACTTTCCCGGTGTTGATTACTACTTGTGGTTGATACTATTAAGTTTTATCGGTGAATTGAAGTATATGTCCAGATTGTTATTCATCATTATATCACCTCTGATCATGATCCATATGATGTCTTGTGAGTAGTTCGTTCAGTTCTTGAGGACATGGGAGAAGTCATGCCGTTAGTAGTGGAACTATGTTGAGTAATATTTAATGGTTTGATATTTAAATTGTGGTGTTATTCTTCTAGTGGTGTCGTGTGAACGTCGACTACATGACACTTCACCTTTAAGGGCCTAGAGGAATGCATTGTGTATTCGGCTACTAATTGTGGGGTTGCCGGAGTGACAGAAACCTAAACCCCCGTTAGTAAACCGGTGCATGAGGGAGTGTAGGATCTCAGAGTTTAAGGCTGTGGTTAGATTTATCTTAATTACTTCCTTGTAACGCGGATGCTTGCAAGGGGTTTAATCACAAGTATGTATTAGTCCAAGTTAGGGCAGTGCATTAGCATAGGTTCACCCACACAACACTTATCAAAACAATAAAGATTAATCGACTGTAGGAAGCGAAAGCACTTGACGAAATTTCCGTGTGTCCTCAAGAACATTTTGCCATCATAAGTAAACCAACCGGCTTGTCCTTTGCTCTAAAAAGGATTGGGCCACTTGCTGCAATTATTATTACTGTCTTTTATTTACACGTATTTTATTTATCCGCAATATCGAAAACCCCTAAAAACTTGTCTGCTAGTATTTACAGTGATTCCTTGATCAAAACTACTTGTCAACACCTTCTGCTCCTCGTTGGGTTCGACACTCTTATTTATCGAAAGTACTACGATACACCCTCTATACTTGTGGGTCATCAACCAGCGCCGCGCCCTGGAGCTCAAGACCCCGTACCTTGAGCAAAGCGGCGGGGATCTGGGCGACGACCGCGTCAGATCCTGGTCTATATGTAACTGGTAACTAGGCTGTCACCGCTTTGGTGACTCCTGGTCTATATTTAATTGAAAATCTACACCGTAGGGGTTTCCCCTACGGTAATGCGCTTCAAAATCTGGGCGACGACGCCGAGACCTACGGGGCAGCGGACGGCGGACGGTGCAACAGTGAGCCGACCAAGGGATGATGGATCTATTCTATAGGGCGGCGGCGCAGCAGTAGGGTGGCTCGCCGGAGTTGATCTATAGTGTGGCGGCGAGCCTGGGATGCCGCCGGCGCAACAAAGACTAGTGGCGGCGGCCAAGCACACGCGCATCGACGAAACTGTGATATCGAATCCTCCCAGTTAGCGACGTGGGTCGACCCGCGAGACCCATTGGGTTATGCAGAGCTGGCCTCACTGGCCCAATTACAGTATGTGACCGACCCAACAGCCCCAATGGCCTTGTTTTGTTGGGCCGGGTTAGTGACCCGGTGGGTCGACCCGGCCCATTCCCATCATGATGTCTGTACGACTATGCCATTACTTTTGAAGTATGAGGCAAGACCTTTTAACACTCGGCCATACGTATATTCTCCGGAACACAAAACAAGGAGATTGGAAAACAAGTACGACAAATGCTCAAAGCTGGGATAATAACACATAACAAAGGCTTGTTTCGACCCTTGGAAACTTGTTGCTCCTCTTGTGCTTTGGCTCCTGATCTTCCGGCTCCGAAGCACTTTCCTCGTTGTCCTTCTGCTCTTTCTTGTCTTTACGATTCTTGCGCTTGAACTGCTTTGCCTTGAAGCCAGCGTCAGGATCCTTCTTGATATCATCGTGAAGGCGACACTGCCTGTTGGTATGGGTGCACTTGCCAAGCTTGCTATGATGGGCACAAGGTTCATCTTTGATGTCGTCATAGGTGATTTCAATGGGTCTTGACCCCTGACTGTCATCGCCCTTCTTCTGCCATCTGCTAACCCCGCTCTGGCCACCCTTCTTATTGGCAAAGGCTACCTCCTTTGATGGTCCTGGCGCATCGTTTGCTTCCTTCTTTTTCGGCTTTGATTGTTGTTTCGCTTTTCCGGGTTAACAGCTATGTCCATGCGCAGATCGCCATCATCAGCTCGAGCGTCGTCTTCTGCTGCAGCGTAATTATTCGCGCTGTCTAAGAGCTCGCCGAGGTGTTTGATGTTTTGGCTGGCTAACATGTACCTCATCATGTTGCCCTTCTTCACGCTGTTCATAAAAGCGTGTATGGCCTGGATTTCAGAAACGTCTTCACATGCATTCTTTGTCTCTGTCCATCGAGCTATGAAAGCTCTGCTCGACTCCCCTTCCACTTGAGCACACTTTAGTTGATCTGAGTAAGCCTTTGGACGTTTGTATGTGCATGAGAAGTATTGCATGAATGTTTTCTGCATGTCTTGCCAATTGTGGATACTCTTTTCTGGCAAAGTGTCGATCCATAACCGGGCCGTTCCCTCCAACATGAGTGGAAGAAAACGCACAGCTGCGTTGTAATCACCATCATTAATACCAACGGCGTGGATATAATCAGGCAGCCATATGTCCGGTTTGTCAATGCCATTGTACTTGTTCACAATTTTCTTGACATTGCCTAGCGAGGATGGGAGTTGCACCTTGCGAATCGCCGGTCCAAAGCACACAGGACCCAGGTAAGACTCCTCTCTGGCCGCTTTAATCTCATCAAGACGAATGCGGGCGTCTGAGATATGAGTGTTTTCCCTGGCTGACCCTTATTGGATTGGCTACGCCGTGGCTCCTCCTGACGGCTTTGGCGATGAGGGGAGCGGGAGCGAGATCGCCTTTGAGGCGGATCTCTGTTGCCCCTGTTTCCTTCGTCTCTTGCCCGTTTTGCGGGTGGAGGTGGCATGTTAAGCCGGTCGCTCCCACGCCGTGCGTCCTTCCCCTTGTCTTGATCTCTTCACGGCGAGGCGGATCATTCTTCTTATGGCGCGTGTTATCCTTTTGCCGGTGGTCGTCCTTGCCTTTGTCACTATGGCGGTTGGACCCAGTCTTTGACTCATCCCTGTGCTTGTCAGGAATTTTATCTTTCCTGGGTTCCTTACCCTTATTGCCATGGCTACTGGAACCAGCTGGTTCCTCTGGATCCCCACCGCCAGCAACGGCCGTCTTGCAAAGACGCGTGTCGTCCGCCAGCTTTGAGTTTGAGTCTGCCTTAGCCTGCTGCTCTACCGCCTTTTCGATGAGCATCTTAGAATAGTGGTGGCGCTCTTCGATTGGGACTGTTTCGTCTCCCATGATTTCCCTGGCTGCCTCTATATTTTTGGCCGGGGTGGAGAAGAATATGACTCCATCAGGGTTAACTCTGAAAGAGTATTTCTGCCAAGGCTTTAAAGACTTTTGGGCAGAAGGCTTCTCGAAGTTTCCCTGCAGATCCCGATGCAGAAGAGGGTCACGTATACTTCGTACCTTGCGGAATTTCTCAACATCGCGCTCACGCTGATACTCTTCCTCTTCTAGAGCCTTTCCAACTAGGATTAGCTCTTTTTCCTTGTTAAGGAGGGACAACTTATACTTGATGTTGACTTCAGTCTCAGCTAGGAGCGCTTTCCGTCTTTCCTCAAGTTCAGCCGCGGTTGGATTTGGCCCCAAAGGTGTTTTGAGAAGCTCCAACGCGCGCATGTGTGCCTCCTTTGACCGTTCCAGGTCTTCTTCAATAGGCGTAGCCGGGGAAGGCCCTTTAGGGTCCAATACCTCTTCTGGCTTTTCCGCCTTGTCACCAATGTGTTTGATGCTAGAGGAAACTTCAGCCTCGTCTGGCTTAGCCGCGGCAGCACCATCCTCCACAGCTATCTGTGCTGGAAAAGTCATTAAGACTTCGTTTGGGTCGGATGAGCCATAGCCTCGCGCGGCAACCTGTGCTGCAAAGTCTTCCTCCTTATGTTCATCGAGATCTGAATCTTCCGCCATTGGAGCGGTGCCATCAGATCCGGCTTCTGGGTCTGCTCCTGTCTGTAAGGCAGGTAATATCGACTCAGGGTCAGATTCGGCTGGCTTAGGGCCAGATGTGTCAACGACACCGACAAAGCGAGAGGCGGGCTCCATAAGCTCATAAGAGCTGGAGTCAGAATCGCTCTGGGTATCAGAGTCACTCAGATCGCGATAGACGAAGGCCTGATCCGATCTGTATTGTTGCTCGATTGCATAATCGATGGGGTGGTGGGTGGGCCAAAAGGCGGCAGATCCCCTGGGGAACCCGTACGCCTCAACCGTAAAACCCATGAAGATGTTGATGGTGCCGAAGGGGATGACGAAGCTTGATACGAGTGCGTCGTCTGCTGGGACGTAGGATCCGTCGTCTTCAATGCACCCAAAGTTGTTGGTGATGCGGGCGCGACCAACCGCAATAGACTTGCCGATCTCGCCCAATGCTCCCGCCTGAAACAAAACTCCCGACGCCTTGGGCCCCACGGTGGGCGCCAACTGTCGAGGTATTGGTAACGCGGAACTACTATATGGATTCATACGTACCGTAGAGGAGGTGGGGAAGAACGTAGAGGGTTCCAGTGACGGGATTGCACACACGATCTTACCCAGCTTCGGATCTCACGACGGTGGCGAGATCCTACGTGCTGCTATAATTCACTCAAGGAGAATATGTGTACAGGTTACAATGAGGTTGTATATATGTGCCCTAAGGCTGCGGGAAGGCTGGCTTATAAAGGCGCCAAGCCTTCCCCCACAAGGAAAGCCTTAACCGACATAGATCATGAGTCCTAGACTAACACGGTAACAAACCCTAACTTGCTCCCTAAGGCAAACGCGGTCTGGCCTTCGTCTTGGACTTCACTAAGCCAGCCCAGGGCTTATCCTTGCGCCTAAGCCCATGAGGCCTTCTCCATTAAGCCCTCCGGCTTTGGCTGATGTGCCTCCTTGGTGGGCCTGGTTTTATCCACCGTGACAGGTATACCCGTTCGGCATAACCTCCACATCAAGGGTCACCATATCATTGTGATTAAAGTCATCAGGATAAAACTTAGCCAGCTGCACCAACTTCTCCTTATCAAATTGATAAAATAGATCACTTGGACTCAAAGCAGACATACATCGAAGCAGTTTAGAATTTACCTCGTTGAATCTATTATTAAACTCTTCTCCTAACTGATCCAGAACAACAAAGAAACAGTCAACACGGTAATGATGTTCATTGTTAATCATGCTGGTTTTTTATTGAAATACCTCTCCATTATTTTCTTTCTTCCCTGCCCATCGTTGAGACACAATCAGTATAAGTTCACATGCTAGTAGTAGCAGAAAAATAAAAGGGAATGTGCTAGTACATCAGTCAGGTTAGCCGGATTACATTCAGGTCCTAATTGCATTGCATAGAAAATTCCCAATTCCTACAGATTGGATAGTATACTAGTATGTCAAATTACTTCTACAACACTAAATTTAGATCACCGTACCAGTAAAGAGTCTGTTTGATTGAAACGGAAAAGATCAAGAGAACCCGATAGAAAAGATCATACCACAAATTGGAAAGCCCTAATTTCTATCGGTCGAGATGAGTACAATACTTACCTGCAATGTCTCGACACGGAGATGGCGCTGGCCGGCCGGGCACGCGAAGGACTGGCGGTGACGATCTGGCGGAGAGGGCAGGGCGCCGCGCCAGGGCCTGGTGGAGAGCGGCCGCGATCGCGATTCACCTGCTCTGCTCTCGTTATGCAGAGACGAACACGAACCGTCGAGGCGTCGAAGGGTCGGAAGGATCGTCTGCCTAGTGCCTTCTGCTCTGTAGCCTGAGCTGAAACGTACCAAACTGGGCTAGCAAAGCTAACCAGCCTTTCTTTTCTTAATGGGCTTTGATAGAAAAATATTTGGCTGGACGGACAGGGACACTAGGATGGGCTGACCGGGGGCATTTGCTTAAGCCTATACAACATATACAAGGATAACTGAAAATCGAGTGGGGGCCAATGCCCCCATAGTGCACACGTGCGTCCGCCCCTGGCAACTTCGCGTGATGTACGAGCTTAGCTGTGTTGTATCCGACTCGGTTTACATGTAGGTCGCCTACCCTAGAACGAAAACACAGTTCCGACGAAGGAAGATACCCATAAATAAATACGAAGAAAAACACCCATAAATATGGAGGAGCTCCCTGAAATTTCGCTTGTTCGGCACCGCCATGGACTCCACTAATAAGGGCATGTTTGGTTGCTCGCACGATTTTTGGCAAAGTTGCATAAGTTCTAGAGCCAGGCTCCCCAGCGCCAGGCCCTGAAAAAACGTGACTCGAGCCACATTGTGCATGTAGTTTGTTTGACAACAATGTTCTAGCCAGACCCGTTTGGCTGGGTATAAGATTTTTGAGCATGGCGTTTGATGTTCATCTGTGTTTCGTGTACTTTTACCTCTTATCCATATGGTAGACTTACCTCACACCATCACACCACCGTGAAAGGCGGCGAGCAGGACAACGGCGTGGCGCAGTGGTGGTGCCGGGACGGTGGCGGTGCACGATCAGTTCACGCGCGGCCTAATAACCGCTGCGGCGACGACGAATTCCATAGCTACGAGCGACATCGGCTGATCGAAGAAGATATGCTCGTATACGATCGCCGAAACAGAAAACTTGCAACATGAAAGTTGTGTGGAACGTTGAGATGAAGCTACACATCGAAGGATATCTCAAACGGTCGACCGAGTAGGAAGAATTTGACAAATTTTGTCCACAAAAGACGCAAACATCGGTGCGAAATTGAGAACCTACAGTCGACGAAACTCGAAACCGAGCATACGAATCGAACCTACTCAACGGCGCGCATATTTTTCATGTACACTTTATTTTGAATCGAGGCAATATTTGGGTAGATTAGAGAGGCACTAAGTGGAGGAGTTTAAAGAAGGTAACCATAACAAAGCAACCTGCTCACGTGGCCTTCTCGCGAACGCGGAGGGCGGTTGGAGGGTGGCATGCAGGAAGGCGAAAAAACACAGGCGAGCAAAGGGCCGAAAAAGGCCATTTTCATCTCCCCTCGGCTCTCCGTGACCACCAAACACGCCCTAAGACATTGTGGCCCGCGGATGCCATTGAATCTCTCCCGCAGCGTCTATGGTGTCGTGCCAGGACCAATCTCTTTTGACGGAAACGCTTGATCTCACGTGCACGACGAGATGCACGTCCTGGAACCTGGACGGCTGTTTGCCGTTCTTGGTTTGACGATTTTGAAGTTGTGCGTGCCTTCTATCTGCCTGCCGATGCCATGGTGCTATTCTTGGGCAAGGCGGTGATGAACCTGCACATGAGGCAGAGAGAGGGATAGTGGTCCACGTGTTGCCCATGTTTCTGTTGATCATTCCATATCCACGTCGGATGGGGAGGGGGTGTTAAGGTGTTAAGTATATTATACCACCACTTCCTAACAGATCGGTCTTTTTGGATAGTTGGTTGGTAGAACTATTCTAACATGGTATCAGAGCACTTGTAGCCTGAGGTCTTGAGTTCAAGTTTCAGTCCCCGCATTTCCCCCAATCATTTATCCACACCCACGTCGGGTGTGAGGGGAGGTGTTGATCATTCCATATCCACGTCGGATGTGAAGGGGGTGTTAAGGTGTTAAGTATATTATACCACCACTTCCTAACAGATCGGTCTTTTGGGATAGTTGGTTGGTAGAACTATTCTAACACTTTCCATCATTTTCTACACAGTTCACTTTGCGAATGCCTCCTGGTATGCAAGGGATGAGCATATATTTCCTGCCTTACTGGAATGTGGAGAAGTCATGAAGCTTTATTTTTCCTCCCATTTTGTGTGTCACGGTAATAATTTTAATTTTTGAAGGCCACATGGACAGTGAACTTATGAAACTCACTTTAAGTTTATTTGGTACCATAGTCTGATCATCAAAATCTAGGCTTGATCGAATGCCCATTTTGTATAAATTTTTGTGCGAAAAATGCATGCTTTTGTACATCAGTTTTACTCCACTGCAGCATTTCAGTTCATTTCTGTATTAGATTCTGTCAAGCAATAGTCAATGCCTTTTTTAATATGGAAATCACATATGTGTCCATTAGAAATCGTATGGAAGATGTAGGGTGAAAAGAAATTTTAAGTTGCCCACATGCGAGTAGGATCGGTCAAGATAAGAAAAACACCTCGCTCGAGATCGATATCACCAGGTGAGAACAAAAAACATCAAACGGGAATTGGTAGGACGTTTGATCAAGCATCGACCAATTGGATTGAGGATCAAATCAACCCCGATCGAGGATCACATTGTTGTCACCGGGCGAGATAAATGATAGCCTATGCGAGGCTGCGACGTGCCAAACATTACCAAGAAAACTGAAGACCGGCATGGTGACATCTCACGAGAAAATCTTGACCAAATTTCTATTTATTTTATTTTTTGTGAGAACTATTTATCATTTGTCGACCCATTGCGACGCACGGGTATTGTGCTAATATGTTTAGTTACTTTTTATTTGCGGCGGCCCGTGGAAGGCACCTCACCAAAACGGACAAGAGGTATGTGTATGCTGACCGCAACAAACGGTGAAACGGGACCAAATCGAACACTTTGCTAAGTCGTACCCCAAATCGGTGGAATCACTCGGCCAGGTAAACCAAAAAACAAAATCAATCTCAACTCCTCACCCCCGTCCCGAACCCTAACTCACCTACGCACGACCCTCTCCCTCGTTTCCTTCTCTGTGCCGGCGCTCGACCCTCTCCCTCGGCTGCTCTGTAGCGGCGCCCTCTCCTCTCGGCGACTGGAGCGGCGCGGCGGTAGGCAGGAGCAGGCGGGGCGGCGGCGCGGCGGGGCAGGAGCTGTTGGAGCGGCGGCTACCAGGCGGAGCAGCGGGGCGGCGTACAACCTCGAGTGCTCGACGGTGCGGCGGCAGAGCCAAGGTATGAATCCACCCCACCCCTCCCCTGCCCCCACCCACAACTTCTCCCTCGTCTACTGCAATTTTCGACCCAATCTTGACCGGCAGCAGATTGAGATTCTGTTGCTGTTTGTTTGTTGATTCCCCCCCCCCCCCAAAAAAAGGAAAAGGGTGATTAGGGGAGCTGCTGTTTTTGTGACCCTTGCTGCAGTGGCTGTACTTGTTCGTGCTATCATTAGGAAGAGAAGAACACCCCGTATTACCTATGGCCCGATGCATGGAAGAGCTAGGATCAGATTTGATTATTTGAACCAATTTTTTTGGCAATGTGTTGCATGAAAGAGATAGGATCAGATTTGATTATTTGAACCAAAGACCTCCTCACTACGACTTTGCTCATTAATGCCTGTCTATCTACAGTCAGAAGAAAATAAACTACTTTTTAACGGTCGACGTCTCTCTCGTGCATCTATCAACATAAAATGATAAAAATAGAGCGCACGTCACTCTTGGAGTCGAAATGCACTTGAATCGAGTCCACAGGCCGTACCAACTACTAGTACTACAGATAATGCATCCACTCTCATGGACCACCCATCTAGCGAGGTATGGACGAGCTTTCAGCCATCTAGCGATTACCCAAAACCGGAGTGGTTGACCTCTGTGCTCATCTGACAGACGATCTAGATCCGCCCGCTACTGAATGGTAGTAGTAGCTTGTTTTCCAAAATCATCAGAGGTTTTAAGTAAACCATAGATTATACGAAACATGGCTAAAGCCTAGAATTTGGCGCCTTGGGTGGAAGTGCATTCCATGGGAGTGGATGCATTATCTGTAGTAGTAGTTGGTACGGCGTGTGGACTCGATTCAAGTGCATTTCGACTTTAAGAGTGTCGTGCACTCCATTTTTATGTTGATAAACGCACGAGAGAGACGTCGACCGTTAAGAAGTCGTTTATTTTCTTCTGACTGTAGATAGACAGGCATTAATGAGCAAGGTTGTAGTGAGGAGGTCCGTAAGCTGTATCAGTTAGTGGATCTCACTGGGTTCGGGTGAGTCGATCCTGATCCGACGGTCAGGTTTTGCTTGCCAAAAACATGCCTATTTAATAAGAAAGGAACGCCTTCCCTAATTTTTCCCGTGGGAGTTTGGAGATGGGACTGTGTGAAAACCTGGGTTTGTTTCTTGTCTGATGCGTTACCACAATACAATCACAGATTGACAGACAGTTAGTTGTCATCTGCATGTTATGTTCTAACAACTCAATTCTCATTGGCAGACGATTGACCTTTGGAAGACGCTCTTCCTGGTTCCGTATCGTTTGATGCGGTTTAATGGCGAGTAATATGCAGGCTACTGGGCCGCCTCAGGTAAGTACTCTATTATAGATTGTAATGCGTTTATTCTCAGTATGAAGGATTATTGTTACCGTGTGGTGTCCAAGTCTGGTAATCCCCTTAACTGTCTTCCAAGCAGCCTCCCAGGCCTCCTATGATGGGTTCTACCGCTCCACAACAAAATATGGGACCTCCAATTCCCATGCAGGTGAACTAGAACTTCTACTTTCTTGCTTCTTTCTGCAGTCTGCACTTACGTAAATCATATGTCTGGTTTTTAATGCTGCTATTATGTGCTCCATTTTCAGTTTAGGCCAGCGGGTCCGCCACAACAGCCTCCTCAGTTCATGCAACCTGCGCCGCAACAGTTTCGACCTGTTGGTCAGGTCATGCCAGGAGTTAATATAGGCATGCCAGGGCAGATGCCACATTTTCCGCAACCGGGGCAACATATGCCTCACTCTGGTCATGTTCCGCCTTCATCACAAGCTGTCCCTATGGTGTATCAGGCAGCTAGACCCATGTCATCAGCGCCTATGCAGCCACCGCTGCAAGCTGGATTCCCTGGTGGACATATGCCCACCATGGGCGCTCCTATGCAGCCTCCTTCTTATACTGTATGTCTTGTTATTCGCTGTTTTCCTTGATGTATATATGGAATGCTTTTCCCTGTCAATAGTATATGTATATCTTGCTGACAAGTTAATTAATGCTGCATTTCAGTATCAGCCAACATCGGTTCCTCCTGTAGCTCAACCCTGGGCTACAGCTCTGGGTCAGGGCGTACCTGTCGTGTCACCAATGGTGCAGCCTGTGCATCAGACTCCGTCAGCTTCATTAGCCCCGGTAAGTACCGCGGGTCCTCTGCTACATTTTCATCCTTTTTGTCTACTATGTAAAATTTAAAACCGATGCCGCATCATTCCACTTTGCATTCTACATAAAATTGTAATCCTTGCCTGTGCAACAACTCAGTTAGCAAATCTGCAGGTTAGCTCAGCTGAACCGAGCTCTTCGGATTGGCAAGAGCACAGTTCAGGGGATGGGAAGAAGTAAGTCATCATTACTTTCTGTTTTAAATAATAACTTTGTGAGATATGTCCTGATTCTATTATTGCACTTTTGGTCTTTCCTAATTCTATTATTGCATCTTTCTGGTCCTTTTTTAAATTATTTGCTATACCTGGTATCATTCTTTATCTAGGTACTATTACAATAAGAGGACAAAGCAATCAAGTTGGGAGAAACCTGCTGAGTTGATGACACCTTTGGAGGTTTGTTGTGCTGTATGCTTATATACGTCGTATATATTTTCTTTGCTTCCCTAACGTTCTTTGTTCTGATGAAGTCCTGACTGTTATTCCAGTGTGCTAGTTCAACATATCGTTGTTCATTTATCAAAATATATTTATGGTCATGGTTATCTTTTGGTATTTAGCTGCTATAACTCAAACTTTGCTTCTATAAATTGAATATTATCTGTGTCAGTAAGCATCTTTTGTATCATGGGCCTGCGTTTTATGTATTTTCTTGCTTTTTCACATGACTAATATCTGGATTTCAAAAATTGAGAATACAATGGAACAATACTTGCATGGTTCTGCTTTATTTCGTCAGCAGTAGCGTACCTAACTTCTTAAATAATATGATAAGTGCAACATATTTTCTTCACATATTGCTGCCTTATCATATATTTCTTGCAATTATTCTTGAGTAGCATTTACAATTAAACCAAAATGCATTCTTCATACGTATCCCTCAAGAGGGGCGATGGCAGCGCATATGGTAACTGAAGAAACCTGTTAGTGTCTTGTAGGACCACTGCATTTTATTGTTTTACACTTCTTTGGTCTATATTAAATGGTCATTTACGGTTTTCATTCTATACTTTTGGTAATGGCACAGCGGGCTGATGCCTCAACTGAATGGAAAGAATTTACTACAGCAGAAGGACGAAAGTAAGTTCATACTGAAAATGCTTGCCACATTTTCTGTTATTTGGTCAGGGTCGTGGATTTTCTCTGTTCCATAGTTTGACTACTCTGTTGTTCCAGGTACTATTTCAACAAAGTGACAAAGCAATCCAAATGGACTATTCCTGATGAGCTCAAGGTTTTTCTTTTGACGCGACATCTGTAACTATTGTCTAATATGTGAGAGAATATTGTACATTTACTTTCTGCTTTCTGTTCAGACTGCACGTGAATTAGCAGAAAAGACATCAAATCAACCCGATCGGGAGACTCAAACCATTACTGATGCCCCTGCTGGATCCGCTTCTGTTTCAACGGAGCCTTCGTCTTTACCGTCCAACCAGTCTTCATCTGTAGTAGGAATAATTGCTTCAAGCACACAAGATGCGATAGCAAACTTGCCTCCTGGTGCTCCTCCTGTTGCTGGCCTGTCGTACAATGGGGATGTATCTTCTTCCCATGGTTCAATGCAAAATGGTGGAGCAAGTGCTGCTGTTGTTACCCCTGTTACAACGAGCACGGGAGTTGTATCAGTTGCTAATGATGCAGGGACAAGCAGGTATTTGCTGAGGTTTTGTCAATTTTCCTCGATTCTTCCTCATATTATTTGAATGCGGCTCACACATTGTGTTATATGTTTAACTTTTAAGAAACAATTATGAAAGTTCCTCTCTAACAAGCACTACCGACGTAAAAGTTGGAGCATCTGCTGAAGATTTGGAGGTATGTTTTGGTACCTTTTCACATGTTTTTCATTTGGCAACAACAGCACGTGCCGTTAGCAAGTGTCGATCTACTTGCAATTATTTTAGAATAATTTATTTCCTCTATTTCAACTTTTCAAGGCCTACAAAATTACATTTTTTCTCACTATCCATCTACTCATTATACTTGTGTTGTTGCTTAGATTTGTATGTGAATGGTTCTCCTTACAACATTGTTACCTTGCCTGTTAATGGCTCTTGTTTTCTCTAACGGGGTGTTTAGACAAAGGGGAACGCTTTGGGGATTTTTATCCAAGTCCTCATGCAAACTGATTAGAGTAGTTTCTTGTTTACCAATTTGTTGAGGAATGCTTCATTCGAGCACATATTTTTTCCCTGTGAAAAACCGTTACCATGATGGTTTACAACTACTGTGAAATGCTTGCCTTATTGGTCAGTCGATTTAGACTGGACGCGTGGATAATACCTAGTGTTACTGGTACCTCTTGCATGCTTGGTTCAGAACATTCTGATTGAATGTTTACAAGGAGTCCAGGATGACCGCGGGTACAGAATCTCATTTCGTGATTTAATTCATAGAGGGGACTAAAGTTCTGTTTTTATTTCCTTGTTTTTTATTTTGGTCTGTTAAAAACTACTTCTCAATGCATTATTTAATATTCTGAACTCTTCTTTTTCTTCAGAAAAGTTCCTTGGATAATCTGATGATCATCATGAGTAGTTGTCGTACAGAAACTACTTTTTTTACACATCTCGACAAATTTGAATAGGGCTACACTTTCTCAGTGCTGTAATTGTATTTTCTGCTTCCATTTGCTACGCTGCCTTGTGAGAAGCCTCTGTCTCTGTACATTAATATTAGTTTTCTTACTGCCATCTAGGAGGCCAAAAAGACTATGCCAACTGCAGGGAAAATCAATGTTACTCCACTGGAGGATAAAACTAGTGAAGAAGAACCTGTTGTTTATGCTAATAAGTTGGTGAGGAGGATTATAAAGAAGTAAATTAAGAATCATCAGTTGATTTACTTTTGTTGACCTAACTTATATATTTTTTTCAACCGTAGGAAGCAAAGAATGCTTTCAAGTCCCTGCTTGAATCGGCAAATGTTGAGGCTGATTCGTCATGGGAGCAAGTATGCAACTTGAATTTAAAATATTTAACTACTATTAACTAATGAAATGCCTTACACTGATATAATCTTCCTAGGCCATGAGAGTTATTATAAATGACAAAAGATATGGTGCTTTGAGAACTCTTGGAGAGAGAAAGCAAGCTTTCAATGAGGTTATTATTTCTCTCTTATAAGAGATAACATTATTGTGGAATCCTTCATTGTAATATCGTCCTTTTGATTGTGGTAAATGGTTCACTTAGGGTTACATCTGCTGTTTTGCAGTACTTAAATCAGCGTAAAAAGATTGAAGCTGAGGAGAGGCGTGTCAAGCAGAGGAAAGCGCGTGATGATTTTCTCACAATGCTGGAAGTAAGATGGCTCTAGTAAGCTTTCTCTTTCCTTACTTTTTTTACATATTAACATCGTTCTTGTGTATTTCAGGAATCTAAGGACCTTACATCTTCGACAAGATGGAGGTATATTCTCCAATTCTTTTTTGTATATGTCAACCATAATGGAAAGCTCTATGCTTTTCATAAGCTCTTGTAGTAATTGAATTTTCTGTTTGTTAGTATGGTTTCTTTCTGTTTCTGTTGCATACACTTAGCATGCTGTTTTTCACTGTGCAGCAAAGCAATAACTATGTTTGAGGATGATAAAAGGTTCAGTGCTGTTGAACGCTCAAAGGACCGTGAAGATTTGTTTGAGAACTATCTCGTGGAGCTACAAAAGAAGGTTATATGAGATGAAAACACTAACTTATAATTGCGCTAGTTGCTATACTATTTAACTTGGCGATTGTTACATATGGGATGCTTTTCATCTGTTGTGACTCTTCAGAGTGGAGACTACTGGTCAAGCCAGTGCTGTCCCTCTTTCATGATTGTCTGTTCTAGGGATAGGTCTGTTTATGAATTGCTTGGTTTTGCAATTTAATTGTACTTTAATTGCTCAATCTCGCAGATTTTCCAGCCATACTATTGATATTTTTTAACTTGTCATATGTAGCCAGTTTGATGTTTTGTTCGTTTCAAATAAGTAATCTGGAGCACTGCCTCCTGGTTTTGGTAATTTGATTTATGCATAAAAAGTTTTTATGTGTGGATAAAACAGCATACACTTGATTAGGGAAAGGCTTTGTGCCAGAGTGGCTTAGTCCTAGGTTTAAGGAAACTGTTGGTTCAGTACTTCAGCCCATTTCCTTTGGCGAAAACCACGTTCCTTTGGCTTCAGCTCTATTTTGTGAACGGCAACCTGATTCACTTAAACCAAACAAGAGTGGATTAAATCTTTTGTCCTGCTCTGTATGACCAAAATGAACTCCTGCGTCTATCATCTCTTTCAAATTGATGTTCCGATATCTTCTTGTCATTTTTTCCACACTTCCTTTTGATATGATGAATAGTTACCCAAACAATGAAAACCACTTTTTCAGAATTAAAGATGTCTAAGACTTGAATTTCCATATGTACTTGACCATATAATAGCTTATAACATGAAGTTATGGCATGCTCTCTGGATCTAACAATTAGTCCCTCTGTTCCAAATTATAAGATGTTTTAGATATTTCGATATGGACTACATAGAGACTGAATGAGTGAATGTACACACTAAAACGCGTCTAGGTATATCCGAATCAGAAATAAGCTAAAACATCTTATATCTCGGAACGGAGGTAGTAGCTAGCTGTATTTTTGATGGAGAACTATTCTGGGTAGTTTTCATACGTTGTAGCTTAAATTATATCACATACTGATCTTGGCTAATACATACTGCGTTGCTTTGTAGGAAAAAGCAAAGGCTGCTGAGCAGCACAAAAGACACGTTGCGGAATATAGAGCTTTTCTTGAATCGTGCGATTTCATCAAGGTTTTTTCTTAGACCTTGTCATCCAGTGAATTAGCAGTCTCAGAGTGCAATCATTGTGATTTCTTTTTATATGCTCAGGCAAGCACCCAATGGAGAAAAGTTCAAGAGCGGCTAGAGGATGATGAACGCTGTTTCCGACTTGAGAAGATTGATCGCTTGGATGTTTTCCAAGTTCGTATTTTCTGCACCCGATATCAGCTCCTCACATTTTATGGTTTAACAAAACATTTTTGTCCATTACAGGAGTATATACGGCATCTGGAGAAAGAAGAGGAAGAGCAGAGGCGAATACAGAAGGTATTTCATCATCTTACTTTATCACTAGTATCTAATTCTTTACTGCTATAGACGTGTAAGTTACATAACTCATTAAATGCAGGAGCAAACAAGGAGACAAGAGCGGAAAAACCGCGACGAGTACCGCAAGATGTTGGAAGAACATGTTGCTGATGGCACACTTCATGCAAAAACTCATTGGCGTGGCTACTGTGCACAGGTAACTGGAATATTTTTTGGCAATAATTTCGTGGAAGTCCTTCGTCCGTCAACTCTAAAACCAGATAGAATTGGTCCCTCAACTATCAATACCTTACATTCATCCCCGTGACTATTCAAAGTTTTTTGACCCACATACATCCGTGTCTGCCACTGTGATGTGGGGAATAACTTATAGCAGAAGCAGGGCCCAGCCAGCAGTAGTTGGGAGCAGACCAGAAGAGGCCCTGTTGGATCTAGAGTTGTATCAAGTCTGCATTTGTACCAGATTGATTGGTTCGTATCAGATTAGGGTTAGAGTCATGTTAGGATATCCCTTCTGTTTGTGTTAGTTGGAATCTCTGATATATAAGGAGCTACAGGCTGTACATGAATCTCAAGTTGTCGATAAAGATTAGTCTCCCCCTGAATGCTTTTCTCTCCTGCTGCGTATTGTGCTGGCTACGGTGCCCATCTGTTGGGTGTTCTTTGGCCCCACAAGCTCTTGCTGGGCACAGCTACGCCCTCTGATCTGGAAGCTCTAAGAGCCACCTATGTGAATTTTGGATTTTTAACAGGGAGGTATTGTGTCCCAGGAATGAGAAGTAGACAAAATGTAGACTTTGGCAATAGTTGAAGGACATGCTTTGTCTGGTTTTAGAGTTTCGAGGTTTGAAATGTAGACATTGCCAATAGTTGCAGGATGAGAAGTACACTTTTTCCTAAATCCAATGTTATACAAGTTTACCGTGATTCATTAGATTCATATCAATTTACAGGTAAAAGATTCACATGCTTACCTGGCTGTAGCTTCAAACACGTCTGGTTCCATGCCAAGAGAGCTCTTTGAAGATGCCCTGGAGGAGCTTGATAAACAGGTTAATTTCTGAAAATTCTGGCTATATTCTTGTAATCATTTACCACTGTAGAAATGTCTTACTTGTATTGGTTTATATGTGATCGAACTTCGACAACTTCTTTGGTGAACTAATTGTTTAGTCATACTAGCTAAATATCTGTGCTTCACTACGGATAAAATATATCTAGAACTGATCATATCAAGTCATTGTCATGGTCTCAGCCAGCTCCACACCTCAGCTAAGCTGCTACCTTCATTCATGTTTAACTTAGGACGGCGACATGCCTCTGCTACGTGTCATGCTCCAGTTTTGTTAAATCCTTTTTAGCTGTGGTTGGGTAATTCTTGGAAGATTTACTGTGTTTCTGTTAGTTAAGTTGTATGGTGGGTCTGAAGAGACCTATTTATACGATAGTAGAAATAAAGATAATTGGAACAAGGGGGGACTTGGTACACGGATGGAAAAAATGCGAATTCTAAATTCTACCTAGCTGTACCTGAGCTGCCATTTCTGGGATGCCCTATTTCTTAGTTACTATAACAAATGGTTGATAAATAGTTCTCTTCGAAATGAAGCTTGTCTTTTTATCTCTAAAATAAGTATAATTGTTTTTTTTGAAGCACCTTTAATTATTTTATGGTGACAATTCTCGCATTTTATTATATGTTAGATCCTGCCAATTGTGTGTTTGTTCTTTCATAATGTGATTAGTAATGGTACTATTTTGTCTGGCTGCTCCATTTGTGCTCACTTTTTTTGTTGTTCAAATTCAAATATTTAGTCTCATTAAGTTAATATGATTGTAGAACTTTCTTGTAGATTGTGCTCTTTGCATGCGTGTCCTTTGCTCTCAGCAGTTGCAAGCTTAGCATTAAATATGTCCGATTGGATGTTTTGTCATATTATTCCAATTCGAGTTGAATATTCTCTGTAAAATCGTACTTGCTGATTCATTTGATGTTCATCGTTTAAATTAGATCTGCTAGGACAAAATATTAGTTCTTTCATGTTCCAAGCCAAGCCTATTCAGATACCTGTGTTACTCTTTTTGTCAGTTTGAGCTGATGGTTTGTAACTATTTTTGTTGTCAGTATCAAGATGACAAGACTTTAGTTAAAGATGAAGTGAAGTCTGGAAAGGTGCCTTTTCAGCCATTTATTTTTAGCTCCTAGAAAAAGTGTGGTGCCTAAGCGCATTTTATGATATAGTTTGTATGCAGCAATTTGTCACATGTATTTCTTATTTCTTCTAGATTCATATGACGGCCTCATGGACACTCGAGGACTTCCAAGCTGCTGTTGCAGAGGATGAAAAATGCAAAGGGATATCAAACGTAAATATCAAGGTGCGGTTATAAGCTGTTATGATGTTATCAATATTCGGAGATACTTGAGATATTGTCTGGTGGTATTTTTGCTTTACAAGTGATTGCAAGATTGAGTTTTCGCCATGACTGATAATGTTGCTTCTCTTTTGTGGATGTGCTACAGCTTATTTACGAGGACCTAATTGAAAGGCTCAAGGAAAAGGAAGTAAAGGAGGCTAAGAAGCGTCAGCGACTGGGTGATAATTTTCTGGATCTTCTGTACTCAATCAAGGTATCAATATTGGCCACACAGTCGAGTGCTTGCATCAAATAGTCCTATATTTAGCAAGAAAGCGCATGATTATTTAATATCAAGGTTGTGTGACTGGTCAGCTCAATAGTCTCCGTACTGTGTACTGAGCATGATCTGTTGGCCAACTAATTATCCTTTTACGTATAGCTGAGTGTAAAATACAATTACAGCTTTGAACAACTTCTGAAAACCAACCCTGGATCTCAATTTATTCAGCCGTCCTGTGCGTGTATAAATTAACTGGCAGTTTTTTTTTTCTTTTAGACCTATTTTGAGTGGATCGACCCTCCCCAGTTGTACTCCTGTTGATAATCCACTCGCATGGCAGCGCAGCTAATAGACCTCCTTTGATCACAAATGGTATATGAGTTGCAACCACGAGTTCTTTTATCCCCTTAGTTAGTCACTAGCATTTCTGTTCTAATAAATGACGTTGCGCTAGCTATTCAAAAGGACATAAATTTGGGCCCTAATGTTAGATATGGTTCAGGTTCTAACTATAGTCCTTATGCCAAATCTGTAGGTCCAAAAACTTGCTTTAAACTCATTTTGGTATTGGACTTCAGTTGTTATGAATATATTGAATCATTGTCAATAGCAGTTCCACCTCAATTTCAGACATATATAGCAGAACTGGCCAGAATGGTTGGAAGAAACCTGCTGGTTTCCAAGGGAAACCATAATCTTGTGTGGGACCACATTCATCAATAGTTTCTCCATTTTTTTCACCAGAGATAATTGGAGGAATATTATCGTCTGGAATGTTATCCTTTTGATCTAATTTATCCTTTTCTATGAAAAAATGTAGGAAATAACAGCTACTTCAACATGGGATGATTCTAAAGCACTGTTTGATGATACCCAGGAGTACAGGTAGCGTAATCCTCTTTCCGCATTACGTTGCTAACAGTAACCCATGCCACCTTGCACAAATTCTTTCGCCAATCCTTTCTGTTTCGCGGTGCAATACAGCTAATTTTGTAGTTGTGGTAAGTGGTAACTGGGTTAGTTACTTCTGCTTGCACATAAAATTTCTGCAGTTTGGTTTGCAAAAAAGAAACCGAGTTGGTAGATCTAAACAAGATGTTTGTGAAGGTCCTGAGATTTTTATTTGTAATAAACCTGTGTAATTTATAAGTTGCAAGATAGCCACTTAAAAAAAATTTATTTATACATTTTAAAGTTTTTAAACCAGCTTATTTGATATTAAGTTTGAGTTATGTCTGTTTGAGATTATTTCGGTCCTATGTGTGAATTTTTTTCAAGTGTTCTGATCTATGCAAAATTGCCACGTTCTAACAATTTTGGTAACAAAAAGGGCCTGTACCAGTTGTCAGAAATATAATATATTCCACGGCCCTTTCCATCAGTTCGGACTTTTGAGATAGTTGGTTAGTGCATCAATTTAATATGGTATCAGAGCCAGAGGTCTAGAGTTCAAATCCTGGCCAACGCAGCCCCTGGTTTCTTAGTTGTACTCAGTTTTCCCCATCTGCTCATTTGTGAAGGTTTCTATGGGCTTTTTCAGGGGCTTTTTTGAGCATTCATGAAGGCATGAAAATAACCCAGTGGGGAAAAGTGAGCAAAAGTTAAGAGAATGGGGAAAAGTGAGTACTACTAAGAAACCAGGGGCATGAATATAAATATCCCTAAAATAAATATCTGCGGACACCCTAGTCCACGTCCTAGGCTCGTGAAGAAAAAGTCCACAGCCTAGACGTGAGGGGGAGTGTCAGAAATATAATATATTGCACGGCCCTTTCCATCAGTTCGGACTTTTGAGATAGTTGGTTAGTACATCAATTTAATACCAGTACCTATTAACAAACATTAAGCAAAATGCTGGTTTGGGCGCTGGATGTTTAATTGGATCGAGGTGTTATCTATTTTATATTTGCTATTTTTACCTCTTGCGACATGGAATGATTTTGTCTGTTGTATATCTCACATAGGGATTTGGGTGGCGAGACATATGCTAGAGAGCTTTTTGAAGAGTATATCGTCCGCCTCAAAGAACGGTTTAAAGAGAAAGAGCGCATGAGGGAGGAAGAAAAGGTAATGCTACTGTTTTTTCGTCGAATCATTTACCATTAGTCCTATCAACTGTTTGGTTCTTGTTATGCTAATTTTATTTGCGGAGAGCTGTGGCAAATGATTTTTATCTACAACTTTTTTGAACTTTCTCCACCCCCTGTATTTTTCTGCACTTCTCAGTCCCACTTGTTTTGCGGGTATTGCAAAAATTGTATGGGAAGTCCACATGCACCGTAGTCACACTTGTTACCAACTGTAGTTTGCACCTGAATGTATTACCTTATGCTAAGTACCCACGTGTGGATATACACATGAGGGCAACTTAACTACTTGTATTATTTACCTACATATGCCTTCATGTAAGTTTTGTTGTATGTAGGCTAAAAAAGAGAAAGACCGTGAAGAGAGAGAAAAGAAGAAAGATAAAGAAAAAGAAAGGAAGGACAAAGATCGCAAAGAAAAGGAAAGAGACCGAGAGAAGGAAAGAGAAAAGGAAAAAGGAAAGGATCGGTCAAAGAGAGATGAAATGGAGATTGATGGTGATGATGCGGAGATTCATGGCTCAAAGGATAAGAAGCAGGAGAAGGATAAAGAAAAGAAGCACAAACGACGCCACCATGACACGGCAGATGATCTAAGCTCTGAAAAGGATGAGAAGGTTGACTCGAAGAAGTCCCGAAGGCATAGCAGTGATCGCAAGAAATCTAGGAAGGTATAACATTTGTTATCCTCTTGTGCAATCAAGGTACTTAGGATATGGTTGGCACATTGCCTCCAACACCTACTCCATTCAAGTTCTGGCGCAAAATTAAGTGCTCCCCAATTCGCAATATGTGATAGTGAACTTAGGATACTCTTGCCTCTGTATTGTGTTGTTTAAATATTTGGACAGTTTGGTGAGGCATGTGTGTATGTATTGTTACACATATATTTATGCACAATAGTATCAAATTGGTAAAATGTTGCACTTGTGATATTGCCAGTATATGATATTTGTGTTATGTTATAGTGAATTTAGAATACTCTTCCCTTTGTATTGTGATGTTTAAATATTTTGACAGTTTGGTGAGACATGCGTGTATGTGTTGTTACACATTTATTTATACACAATAGTTTCAAGTTGGTAAATGGTGCACTTGTGATATTGCCAGTATATGATATTTGTGTTATGTGGTAGTGAATTTAGAATATTCTTGCCTTTGTATCAGATAGTTTGATGGCTTGGTGAGGAACTAGTGTATGAGTTGTTTATGCACAGTATTTCCTTATTGGTAAAATGGTGCACTTGAGGTATTGCCCGCGTATGATACGTGTATTATGTAAAATATCTCCTGCATAAATCATGTTGTGAATTAGCATGGTTGTGATTTGTGCGGCACACATACATGATATTGAGATTCTTTTGTCATTCATGCAGCATACCCATGCTTCAGACTCGGACACTGAGAACCGGCACAGAAGACATAGAAGGGACCGAGATAGTTCCCGCAAAAATGGTGTAAATGAGGAGCTTGAAGACGGGGAGCTTGGAGAAGATGGGGAGATTCATTAGGCTTTCCTTGTACCTCCAAGAGTGTCAGTACTTACTGCTCCCCTGTCATGTTGTCCATTGGTGCTATTTTGATTTGTTTTACCTAGTATCATCAACTCTGCTTCAGGACTTGACAGTGTTATATTGAAACTAGCGTTACATTTTCTGGCATCTGCTTCTCATTCTATTATTCTGCAGCATCTTAAAGACATTAACCTGGTTTTGTTCTGTTTACGCAAACCATTGCCAATCTACTTTCTTTGTTTAGTTTATGCAGAATCGTAGTGTATGAGGTATGTTTTAGAAGGCTTTGTCGGCCTCTCGTCTCTAATTTATGGTGGTTGTGGTGCATACAGTTCTGGTGATTTACCCAATGTTGGTAACCTTTTCCTTTACCTCTAAAAGTTTGTTACTGACAATTTTGGCTGGGGGTGGGTAGTGTCCTGATTGTAGGCAATATCTATCTACAGCCATGGTTTTGACCATGGATGGATTTATTTCCATGTGCCTATCGCCGTTCAGCATGGACATGGATGCGCATAGCAGCACTAACAACACCTGTTTGCAAGCAACGCGGCAGGACCTGCCGCCGCCTCAGCAGCAGTTTATCGTCTCAGTTTGCATTGGAAGTCAGGTGTCAAGCGGGATGGGCCGCGGCTGTCGCTACGCTGAGCTGGCGGGCTGCTCTCAGCCAGCAGGAGTTAGCGGGACGACTGCCAGGCACCGCTGCATTTCGCGCGGGAGAGAGCGGCGGCCCGCATCAGCCCGTCAGGGTCCGCCATGCACAGATTTGGTCGTATTGGTTTTTTTGTTGAGGCAAAAATACAATGTATTTTATACTGTAAATTTCCAGAATTGTAGTACATATTATTGGCTACATCTAGGTATTTTTTTTCGATTTTTTGAAACATTTTCACCGCTTTATGCAAGCAAGACATGGATCAGTGGAGCTAAAAGCTACGGCAAGCAGCCGATGAAAACGATCGATCGATGGATGAGCAGCAATCAAACAAATGATCTGAACCTCTCATTCTGTAATAAAATCCATACATGCTCATGATCGCAACGCACTCACACAAAAATACATAGGCACTCATCCATCAGTCATCATCTATTTGTGGGAAAATCTCTACCAACCAAATGTACTGCATGCACAGATTACAGTTTACTGCAGCATTCCTAAGGGAGGAGATTGTGCACATTTACAGATTACAGTAAAACTTCATAGACAGTAGACACGCAGACATGCATATTTATGCTGTGAACCTTCAAAAGGACCAAAACTTCTTCATATTTCCCAGCAGCCTTGATCTTAGAACCTCCTCCTATAAAAATAATAGGAGTTCAATGAAGTTGACATGTAAATGTGTTGGTAATCTTTTTTCAGTGTACAAAATATCAGGGGCAAATGAGATTATTGGAAATTTTATGCTTACCTCATGTGTCAATCGGTCCCCAAACATATCAGTATCTCTTCCATCAATACTATTTCTTGCATAAATAAGATCGCTTGTAAAGTGCTGACACGAGATGTTCCTGAAATGACAAAAATATAAGTAATCATCATTAACTGTAGCTAACAATCCCCAAAAACATCATTAACTGGATCTAAACATCATTAGCTTACCGCGAGGTCGCATCCAGTCCTGTAGGCATATTAACGCCTCAACGGTACTGCCTAACAATCTGCTCCTGTAGTCACTTAGTACTCTTCCTCCGGTTGAGAAAGCAGACTCAGATGCCACGCTTGATATGGCTAGTACATCCTTTGCTATGCGAGATAGTACAGGGTACTTCTGTCCATTTGTTGACCACCAATATAATATATCAAACTCATCTTCTTGTTGGAAGACCTCATCTTTCAAGTAAATATCAAGTTCACTCATTTTTGCTCGTTGCTTTTGTTGTTCCTTAGTACGTTCCTTCCATTGAGCCCATGGGTTATCAATACTTGCTGCAACACTTTTGTCTCCTTCATCATACTCCATTGAGTCACCATCATGTGAAGAGTACTCCACAAAGAGATCCTTGAACGTTTTCTTGACTTTAGAAAGACATTTTCCTGCCTCACTTTCAAATCTAGATTTCAAACAAAACTCCAAGAACTTGAATTTGTACCTTGGGTCGAGTATGACAGGAAGGCAAATGGTCACGTATGACAGCTTCCAATATTTTGTGATTTTTTTCCGCATTGCTTCAACCATAGACTTTATCACCACCTCCCCATTCTTAGCCTCTCTTTCCAATTTGAGATGGATCTTCCAAAGTTCATGGAAATACAAATGGGCTGTTGGATATAATGTACCAGACACCACCATAGTGGCATCAAGGAAAATCTCAAGCAAGTTGCAAACTGATTCTGCAGTTTCCCATTCACCATTTGTAGGTAGACATGTATATGAGGTATCTTGCAACTTTAAAGCAGCGAATGCCCTTCTATATTCTAGAGCTGTTTTGATCATCAAATGCGTGGAGTTCCAACGCGTAGCAGCGTCTAGATACAGGCCTATCGTGCAAGAGATACCTTCTTGTGCAACTATGTCTTTAAATTTCTTTTTCCGAGGTGGTGAGCTTCTAACGAAATTCACTCTAGATTTTATTAGCAATACAGTGTCAACAGTTTACTAACAATCCGAACATCCCAACTTTCTTTCAAGAAGAACTAGAGCAGACTACAATCAAGAAAGGATGAAAAGATGGGGGGGGGGGGGGGGGGTGGGGAATGCGTGGTTACCTTCAACGGTTGCGACAGGGGCATGGGCGTGGGGGCAGAGAAGGAGCATTGATGGCGATTGGCGGCGAGGGAAGCGGCGGAGAAACTCCAGCATGGTCGGGGACTGGAGGTGGAGTGGGGAGTGGCGGCGAAGGACGGCGAGTGGCGGCGATTGACGGCGAGTGGCGGCGAAGGACGGAGAGGGGCATGGGCTCTGCCGTCGACCCCAGCATCTCCGCCTGGAGCCCCGTCGCCGCCATCGGGAGGAGGTCGGCAAGCCCGCGGCCGCCGGTGATGGTGGCGGCGAGGATCTCCAACTCTCCCTGCTACGATTCGTTTGCTCCTCTCCTCGTGGCGATGCAGGTCTGCGGCTGTGTGGCAGGTCGCGAGATCGGCCTGCTTCGGCCCGCTAGGATTCACGCGGGTGGCCCGCTAGGCACTTTGCGGGCTCACTTTGCGGGGCGGCGTCGCGGCGCTGCGGGAGGCCCGCGCCACTTGAAACCTGAATTGGAAGCATATTGGGCGCATTACAATCTTCTGGCAGAGATGTCAATTTAAGTGGTAGATTGTAATAATGTGTGTACATTCGTCCATACGTTTGATCTAGCCATAGAGGTAGATTCTGTAGAATGTTCAGGTTTACTGGCAGATGCTTGGAGGGTAGTATCGAGCACCTGGACCTTGATCGTATCATGATTTTCTGTCATCAACTGTTTACACTGTGTACTGCTTGAGCTAGCCTATATCTTCGTGGGGATGTCTGCTTGTATCCGATTGCTGCTGACAGCCGACAGCCAGCTACTGGCCTCACAAGTTTTTTGGGCTGTTAATACTGCCGTACATTGTTTCCACTTTTATTAACAGAGTTAGGCATTCTTAATGTTTGTCTAGGAGCCCCCCGGCCCTCTTTCGTTAACTGGGGGCACCAGTTGGTGTTTCCGTCTTTTTCCTGAACATCTTTGCTTGTTCTGGTATATTTGTTGCATTTCTAGAATATTGCTGTATCCCTAGGCGCTAAACAGACACTATATGGGAGAGAAACAGGCTAGTAATAGTATTGGACTCAAAATTTTGTACTAGGCATGTACAACATGTAGTATAAGTAATAAGTGGGACAAGTAGGATCTCACTTTCGCATCCTTAGTATTGGAGCTCCATTTTGACGCCATGAAATTATCGGCCCTCCGTCTGTCAAGCCCTCTCGGACAGACGGAGGGTCTCGGACACTACTTCTCCTCACAGGTTGTAGGGACTTCTATCAGATTCTAGGGACTTCTTGGGCTGCTGTCGTAGAAACCAGGCTGTATGTATGTATGTATGTACGAATACAATACCTCGTTTGGTGTCCGGAAGGCCTAGCTCAAATTGTGCCGAACAGGATCACGTACCTCACATTGCTACATTGAACTTCGTTTTTAGACTCCGTGGTCACGTCAAACAATGCATGGCCGTATATTCTTTGATTTTATAGACACAACGCAACCACTTTCTCTAGGCGCCAAGATCTTGGTAGGCGATTTTGTTTCTGTGTAAAAATGGTCTATGCGGGCGCCCTGCGGATATTTTTTTTAAATAATACACTAAATTAATTAAATTCCGGAAATAATACGTGATTTTTTTTTTCAAAACTAGGATTCAGTCGGTCTTGGCGAAGCCGACCGGACCTAGTCGTCATTGCCGAGGACGAGAGGCACGTGTAAGCTGACTGGGTTATTACTGGTGGCATACCAGTGACGTGTATGTGTGAGTGCATGCCACTAGTCGTCTTCCACAAAGACGACAAGGCACTAGTCGGCGTTAGCAAGGACGACAAGACACTAGTCGGCGTTAGCAAGGACGACAAGGTCCTGTCAGCTTCGCCAAGACCGACCAGATCCTAGTTTTGAAATAAAATAAAATCGCGTATTATTTCCGGAATTTAATTAATTTAGTGTATTATTTTTAAAAAAATTAGCCGCCCTGCGTTTCTCTTGAAAAAGTGGTGAGAGAAAGAACGTGACAAGTGGAGGCGCCCTTCTCTTCCCTCTCGCGAAAGTGTGCTTGCTGATGTGTGGGTTTCCTTCTATTTCGTCCTAGTTGGCGTGGGTCGTGGTTTCTAGGGGTGGGCGTTCGGTCTTTTCGGTTAGTTCGGTTCGGTCTTTCCGGTCTTTAACAATTTCGGTCATCCAGAAATGATACCCGTAATAAATTTGGTCTTTTTGGTTTTTTGTTCTTCGGTCTATTCGGTCCGGTCTTCGGTCATGACCAAATAGACCAAAATAGGGCGCAAGAAGTGGAATCAGCGCCCGGGACTGGGAAAGTGAGAAGCGATCGACTAGTCACTCGCGCACGGGAGAATTTAGAGTACGCTGGGCTGGGATACTCAGTTGTTGAGCCTAGATACTAGATGGTATACTTGGTTTAGTAGTTGGCCTATAGACTAGATGTACACATAAGCTGGGCTGGCACACAAATCCGGCCGCTTCCGTACGTAATTCACTCAAAATAAAATAAAATCGGTCTTTCGGTCTATTCGGGTTATTTATAAGTGATGACCGAATTTCTGATCTAATTTCGGTCTTTTCTAATTTGCTACCCAAACTTTTAACGGTTTTTTTCGGTCTCGGTCATTCTGGTTTCGGTCTCGGTCTTTTCGGTTTCGGTTTTCGGTCTTCGGTTTTTATGCCCACCCCTAGTGGTTTCGTTGCTATGGAAAAAAATGCCCTTCACATCCATGTGCGATGGATAGCCATCTGTCAATGGCCCATGGAGCAATGAATATACATGAAAACAATATTAGTAGCATTCAAAAAATGTACAATTGTAATGAAACCGTGCAAGTTTTATTAGCAACAAGATGTTCATCCTTTGAATTTTTGTGATTTAAGAGGTTCCAGGGAGAAGAACCAACTAATGTCGAACATCCAATAAAATATAAATGGGTAACACTCGGTGCTTATTTTTTGTAAAACAGAAGTAAAAAAAAAGAACAAATCTTTTTTCATATACAAAATAGTTTGAAAAACAAAAAAAAGCAAAGAATAACATGGTAGTAAAACTAAAACATAATTTTAAGATAAGCAAACCTAAGATAACTTGAAAGAGGAAGGGATGTGGGGGACATCACAAGCTTATGGTTTTTGCTAGTTCTTGTATTCTACTTGTTCCCCATTGCACCACACATCACGTCGAGGGAAACTCCAACGTGAAGCCATGTGTATGTTGATCGCAATGAAATGAAGTGACATGGACGGAGGCCGGGGCGTGGGCTAGGGCCATGGCCCGCTCGGCTGCAATTTTTTGTGAAACCACCCTATATAGGACGTGGATTGGTCCCTAAATTTATCATAAATTGACTATATGGCCCCTGCAAACAATCTAGTGTATAATTGCCCTCCCCCCGCTCCCCCCAAATCCCGATCTGACCCCAGCAACCGCCACGGTGCTTCCCCGCCCCGCCCGAGTACGTCCGCCGGGGGTGCTGCACCTCCGCTTGACGGGAGCTGCGGTAGCTTGATTGGAGCTGTGACGATGCATCAATGGCACCATTCCAAACCCCGTTGACGGCGGCGAGGACTAGGTCGTATCAGATATAGATAACGCTTGGATTCCAGCAAAGAAGCAAAAGAAGAGCAAGGTCGTGGCCCAATGAGGGTTCCAGCAAAGAACAAACAAGCCAAGAAGCAAAAAAAGAGAAAGGTCGGGTCCCCAACTAGTCCAAATCCAGCAAAGAACTCCAGGAGCAAGGTCGTGGCCCCATCAAGTTAGACAAGGAGCAAGAAAAGAGGGTGAACATTTGAGAAGACTTGTAATATTTGTTGTGGTACTTCCGTCGAACACTTTAAGTGCGTGCTCTGGGTGCACTATGGGCGCGCCATGGCGTGCTCTGGGCGCGAACTAGCGCACACACACGTGCTCTGGTCAAAATTTGTTGTATTGGAAGTATTATGTTTTCTTCAAAACTAGTACACTGATAAAGAAGCTTGCCGCCGGATTTCAGATTATTTGAATGTTCCCTCGATTTATATGATTTTTCTGCAGTAAATCCTATTAAATTGGTTTAATGCATGAAATATAGATAAAACACTAAACAATTCACGATGATCAAGGTTTACGCTTCCGATATGTTATGCTTTGCGTTAAAATTAAAATAAGAATTTGGCACTAAAAAAAGTTAAAAAAGAAACGTTCAATTATTTTGGAATCTTTGCTTCGGCAATCTTGTTTGCAATGTCAAAACTCAAAACCCATGTTTGTGCCAAGTTTGGTCATCATAGCAAAAATCTAGCCATGGATATGGCCATGACCTTGGTCATCTAGCTTGAAACCCATGAATTTTCAGACAAGATAGCCCATTTCGAGAAGACCTATTTTTTTCAAAATCTTGAATTCCAAGTTTATGTTTTTTCCTTGACACTAGTACACTAAAAGGGAAGATTCTCGCTAGATTTCGTTTTTTTTTGAAGTTTTCTCAATTTATGCGAGTTTTCTGAAAACGAGGTCAAAATTGGTGAAGTGACCATTCATAGCCAAGGTGTGAATTTTCTGATGTTTTGGGCGGTCTTACCTAGAATCATGCTATACTACATCTATATAAATTTTCTATAATTTTGGGGCCAAACTATAATACACTTGTAGTTCAAATCTCGTTAAATAGTGGTAAATCCAATTATACTCGTTTAATGCATGGAATGTCGCTAAAAAGCTAAAAAAATAAGATATTCTGGGATTGTGCCTCCATTGAGATATGTATTGCCTGAAAATTATGAAAGTCCAATTTTCCATCTTTTTTTTGTACATGCTTCGCAAAAACAACCAATTTTGGCACTATTTTGTAAAAAAAGAAAAACTTGCCCAAAATCTTCGAATCTTGCTTCGGCAATCTTGTTTGCAATGTCAAAACACATATTTGTGCCGAGTTTGGTCATCATAGCAACAACTTAGCCAAGGTACTCCATTTTTGTGAAGACCTATTGTTGCATTGGAAGTTTATGATTTTTCCTCGGAACTAGTACACTGATAAGGAAGCTTCCTGCCAGATTTCCTATTTTTGGAACTCCAATTTTGTATGATTGGCGTGAAAATTGTGAAAAAATTGTGAAAATCCATGTGCTTTAAGATCCGGCTCGACGACGGTCAAAATGGGTCAAAATGAGGCGACACGCCCCATCTATCAGCATTTTTAGAGGGCCCACTCATGGGGTCAGATGTGGATCGGGGCGATTTAAAATGAGATGTCCCAGGACAACCCCACTAGTTTTAGCGGGCCCCACTCATGGGGTCACATCAGGGTCGAGCGATCCAAAATGAGATGCCCTAGGCCGGCCCTGCTAGTTTTAGCGGGCCCACTCGTGGAGTCAAATCAGGGTCGGATCAATTCAAAATGAGATGCCCCAAGATGTCCCCACTAGTCAGGCGAATTAACGGTCAAAGGAGGTTGACCCGATAGAAACGGCCGCTTGGCCATCCGCGAGCCTCGAAAGAGCGAAGTAGGGCAAAACCAAGGAAAACTAATCGAGTAGGGCACAACTGAGGAAAACTAAGCGAAGTGGGGCACAAAATAATTGACCTCCGTTGTTAAAGATGTGGAAGATTCCTTTCGTGGTAGGAAGGCTTTTGCTACTCAAAATGTGATGGCAGCGGTAGATTTTGACCTCCGGTTCACATATGTGTTGGCTGGTTGGAAGGGGACAACACATGATGGGAATGTTTTAGCTGATGCATTAGGGCATGAGAGAGGCCTACAAGTACCACAAGGTTACAAATTGCCTTAGATATGATTGTTCATATATTGTCCAAAAAATTGTCACCAATTTGTTTCTTTTTATAGGCAAATACTACCTAGTTGATGCCGCATATGGAGCCAAGCCCGGTTTCTTGCCACCTTTCCGTAATGTGAGATACCATTTGAAGTGTTATTCATGTATCCTTTTATTGTATTGAAACCATCTAATCGTAGATCTACTCTTGTACCATTTTATGTATTGAAATCATGTATTGTGATGTTCGAAATCATATTTGTGCAACTCTTTAATGGCTGGACAATTTGTACTATTTATGTACTGTAACCTTATGTTTTTCATGATCTAAATCATATTTTTGCAACTATTTCATGGTTGGAACAAAATGGACCATTTTATGTATTTAAACCATGTATTTGTGATGTTATAAATCATATTGGTGCAACTCTTTAATGGCTGGACAAAATGGACCATCTTATGTGCTGAAACCTTGTGTTTTTCATGATCCAAATCATATTTTTGGATCTATTTCATGGCTGGACAGAAATGGACAATGTTGAAAGCACGGGTGCAAGTGAGAGCAACACCAAGAGTGTGGTGGTTCATTCGACCAATCCTATGTCCACCATGATGCTTGGCTTTTTGGCTGACCTTGTGGCTAGTGGTGCAAGAACTTCAAGTGGTTTTAAGGCGTGTCATCATAACCAATGTGTTCAGGTTTTGAATGAACACTTCAAGCTATCCTTGAATGGAGATCAGCGTAGCAACCATCTCAAGAAGTGGAAGAAGATTTGGGGCAGGCTAATCCATTTGAAAAATCTGAGTGGAACTCTATGGGATGAGGATACTTGCACTATTAGGCCTAGCGATGAACACTATGCAACGCATTGTACTGTAGGTTTTTGTCTACTTTATGTTATTTACTTACATGAACATATGTATACTTTATGCTACTCACTTCTGCATCTTTTTGCAGAACAACACATCTGATATCCTATTATTGAATACCCCAATTGAACACTACCGTGCAATGGATTTTTTTTTGGGTCCACTACAACAACATGGAAGTATGCCAAGTCTGGGAATGACACCTTGTCTATTGATCTTGAAGATGAAAGTGAGGTGAACACGTCACCAAACGTAGGCGAGTCTGCTGGCAAAGCACCATCAAAATGGAAGGCTAAGATTGTGCACATTGAAGATGATGCATTGGTCACCACTCTCAAAGATGGGTTCAAAATGATGGCTGAAGCTCTTGTGAAGTCAAATGGAGATGATGATGATATACCCGATGTCTTGTGGGATGCTTTGATGGCACTTAATGGATTTTATGAGGGGCACATAACTCATTATTATGCTCATCTTGTTGACAATCCAAAGATCGCAAAAGCATTCATAACTCTTAGCAAGGCCAAGAAGTTGATCTCGATGAGTAGGTACGTGGAGAAGGTCTTTGGAGTGCTCTATAATTTGAATTGAAGTGATGGTATGAACTTCGGCTATGTTTGATACCTATTATGATATATGGACTGTAATGATGTTGAACTATGCTTTTGGATGATTACTATGCCATGAACTAGACATGGTTGAATGTACTTCAATGAATTTGGAATATTTGCAATGAATTTGGACTATTTGGATGACTTATATATTGATATGATTTGAAATTTGTGTTGTGTTGTTGGAATATACTTGTTTTGATTGTGAATGTATATTTGTTACCTTTATTGCTGAAAAATGTTTGTTGATGAAAAATGTTGATTGCTGAAAATATAAACAAAATGCTTTCAAAATTTTGATTAATATGGTGGTTCAAAGACACATTCGAGTGGTAACCTCACCATTCCTGTGAAATAGGTGACCTGAACCCCATTCTAGCAATTCCATTCTCGGGCCCAAACATAGGGTAGAACCATTCCATGAAAGTTTTTTTGTCCAAACCAGACACAAGAATGGAACAAGAATGGAACGGTTCCATTCTGGTGGAATGGAATGGTTCCATTCCATTCCACCCCATTCCAAAACCAAACACACCCTTAGTGAGCTTGGCACTTTTTTGACAGCCCGCGCCCACAAGTCAGATGCCATGTGACAATGGCGGTGGTTCTCTCTGATTTAATCTGTAGACCAACCAGAACTGAACCCAAGCAATATTTTCACGTTTTTTGTAACTTCTCAATTTTTTTGTTAAAAAAAACTTTTTAATAATCTCAAACAATTGAGTAGTTCAATATAAGTACACAAACATGAATAGCTACTGTAATTTTTCTAGAAATTTTATTCAAAATTGAAATATTGATTAAAAATTGTTGAATGTTACAAACTACTTAAAATTCCAAATGGCTAGAAACATTGAGTTCAAAATTTCCAGTTCACTCACTATAGATAGTTCAAACTACTCGGGATTTTTGAACAAAAAGTGATAAAAATGTGACAAACTTGCTTTGGTTCAATTAGGGTCCCATACTGGTTTGGTCTAGCAAAACCAGAGAGAACCGCCTCCTTCCGCATGGCACCCAACTTATAAGCCCTGGTTGTCATAAATAATGTTAATCTTACTAAATTGTGAAATTTGATTTCTGGAAGATCGAGTTCTACCGACTGGAGGAGGTGAATATGATATTATTATTTCAAATTGGAGCAACTATAACAAATGAGACAATATGAAGAACTCGATTTAGCAACAAGATACAACATGATAAAGTAGAAAAGTGCTAGATAGACGAAGATACGAGAGGTATCCCGAAGTTCAAATTGTTGGGACCAACTCTACATCTTTGTTGGAGAGGTTAGGCACGTGTTCTCTTGATTCCTCGGCCTCAACCTGCTTCTCCTTGAGCTCGTGTTTCGTGAAATTTACTGAAACACTCGGGGTATATATTAAGCTGATATCCAAACCTTCACAAAGTTTCCGAAGAAGACCCACGAATTGGAAGCTCTCACGAACGCCAAGCGGGCTAGTAGATGCCAAATCTCTAAGTTAATAGGTGAAGATCACAAAGGCTAAACATATGATGCTCTTGGTTGATGCCGAACTAAGCTCAACTTATTTCCTCTCAAATATTGCTCAAGAAATGAGAGTGGGAGACTCGGCAACGACAAGACAAATAGATCACAGATCTAGAAATTTCCTCAATGTCGTCAACCGTGACTCGGAAGGGTAGGGTCCTTAAATAGACGCAGGCAAAAAACTAGCCATTTGTACGGAGGATCCCTAAAAGTTACATCAGGTACTCAAATCATACCCTGAACCTCCCAACAACAACATTCGTGCCTCCCCGAAAGCAGAGTACACCAAGCCTAAGCCACACATGCCAGTGACTCCGCTCGGGTGTCTGGGCATGATATATGCTTTAAAAAAGCCATACCAGAGACGGACAATAGTTATACCGAGGTTTAAGAACGCCCAAAGAAAGTCACAAGTTTAGAGAGAAATCATGGTGACACCGCAATCAACTACCGGTCACACCACTTGACGAGCCGAGACTTTGTCAAAATGATAACAAAAAGCGATTCTTGAAAGCACCGCTTCATGGACCGGTTATAACCAATCCTGAAGCACCCAACACCTAAGGCAACCTTCAAGGACAAGGTTCCTTAACTGTTTTGAAAACAATGTCCAATCTTGGTACCCTCAGACTCAACGCAGGCATACCACTTTAAACCTTTATGAGGCTCAACATCACAACTCACAACAGATACAATAGAGGCCATAGAAGTTCATACCGATGTATAATCCTGCTATATTAGTCATCTTGTATCTGTCTCTTCATTGTTTTTCAAAGGATTTTTGCTATATAGAATGATCCTAACTGAGCAAGCAATCAAAGTTAACCACTGTTCTAGGGTATCTTGCCCCTCTTTATAGTATGACTTGTCCTATATTTTTTTTTAAAAATGGGCATTTTATCATCTAAGTGATACAAAAAAATTACACCCGACCTATGCATAACAAGATGCATACAACCTTAACAAGTCTAACCAAAAGGGAAAAAAAATAAACTGGCCATATTACAAGAATCTATAATAGAGCTAATGTGGCGCATAAGGAGGAGGACCAATCCGGAGATTAAAGTACGACTTGTCCTATACTTAATGTGGTTCTTCAAACCACCAAAACTATTGTAACAACCATTGCAGTCTTCTAGTTTCAAGTCATGCTTTCCTCACTTCTTTTTGAGAGGTTGACAATTATAGGTTAAACCAAATTCATGGGATCATATGACCTGTATTAGTCCCTTTATAGTTTTTCATTAATCATTAAAGCCCACGAGGGACACTAGATGCACTTTCGGGTTCTTAATTTGAAAACTTACCCCAAAAGTTGTGGTTTTTAATACTTTTTGTGTGGCTTTGTAAAACTCGTGTCCTAATAGTTGTGATTTTGCCCCGTTTCAGAAACCCTTTCTATAAGTTCGTCCTGACGTAGTCCTGTCTTGATGAACTTGACACGAGGCGGGCCTGAACTCTGCACAACGAGACGTACATAGACCGATCATTCTAGCCAACTAGCTAGTCGTCGGAAAGGGGAATAAGAGGCAGCATCCCGCCGTACATCTCCGGTATCTGGCTCTCCTCCATTTCCCGCCGCAGCGTCTCATCCAAGCTCTTGTCGTCCACGAACACGAACTACATCGCAGAGGCAAGAACTAGTTAAGATAATTAATTCTTGGTATTTTCCTTTCGTTGCCAGACCAATCATCCATATGGGTTCGACGATCTTATATAAGTACCTTGGCCCTGGTGTTGGTGTCGATGAAAGGGTACACCGCCTTCCAGGCCTTCACGAAGATGTAGGGGACGTGGATCATGAGCGCCTTGCCCAGCCTCTCCGGGTAGTAGTTCTGCATGATCTCGATGGTCGCAATGTAGGCACGCACGTCAGAGTTGGCGTATCCCCACCCTTTGAGGTCCACGATGCACATGAACTTTTCCTGCCCTCGAGGCATCCTGCAATTTTTATCAATTTGGATTTCCTGCTGAATTACGTTTATATATCCTAGTGCTCCTGATCTAAAAAATATATCCTAGTGTTCGACAAATTTTGCTGCGAATAATTGTGTGCTTATGGAGCAGACTTGTAGTGTTACCTGGCACAGATCTTATCGAGTAAGTAGATAATAAATCCTGCATAGACAAGAAGAAAATGATCAGATCGTAGTGGGCAGTTTTCGTTTTGTTTATACCGGACAAGAAGAAAATGATCATGGAGATGCATGTGCACGCACGCTTGTGCTCGTCTATGTCGCGTTTGGCGGAGAAGTGCTTGGCCGGGAAGGCGAACACGACGGGGCGGCCGCCGCGGTCAAGGCCGCCCATGCGGACCTTGTCGTCGGAGAGCTCTCCGCGCACCCGCTCTGCCGGCATGACGCCACCCGGCACGGCCTCCCGCCTCCAGGCGACGAACTTGAGGAGCATCGCGGACGCCTTTCCCACGTCCTGGTTGCGCGCGCGCAGGAACCTCCGCAGAGTCATGTTGTCAACCTCCTGCACGCAGTTCAGCCGGTTAGATGACACTATATGATTGGAGGGAGAAGGAGCCCACAACGAATTTCAAGGGAGGCAATTAGTAGGAGAATAGAAAAAGTGTCAGTCCGTAAGGTGAATCCCTAGAACTGGCCCGTAAGCCGGGACAAGTTGCCGCCGTCAGTGCTCCCAAAGGGTGAGTGCTGAGTATAGTACAAGCTGGTCTGCGTGCTCCCAACGGACCAGGACAAGAGCAGATCGATCGATCAGGCCGGGCAGGGAAAGGGAGGTTAATTGCTCAATTTTTTCTTGTGAGAATAAGGTTAATCACCAGTGTTTAAGATAGCAGAGATATCCGTCAAGCGGATCATCAGGGAAGAAGAATGGACCTTAACATGCGGGTCATGGGCTTCCGCCATGACCCTGAGCTCGGCGACCTTGAGCCACTCCCCTTCACCAGCATCCCCTTCCACGCCGCTCGCCATCGATCTCCCCTGCTCCTTCAGGCAAGGTTGGGGAACTTGGGATATACAGCTTAATTACTGGCACGGTGAAGTGATAGCCGGAGGGGAAGACGGTGGCTGAACTCAACAGAGAACTCTACCCGTGGAGGAGGATAGACGAGCGAGAGGTGTGCATTGCAGTGCAGGCAGGGACTTCTTCGTTTCCTCTTATTTGTCCTGGCGTGGGCTGCATTTGTTTTCTTGCATTTTTTCTCTCTATTTTCCTTCAGTCAGCAATCGCGATAGCTTCTGACTTCTGAGCGTGTTCGTTCCGAGCCACAATTTTTGTCTATCAACTTTCTAGCCAAAACTTTGGCCGGGACTTTCTTTTGCCCATCATTTTGGATATGTATGCGTTTTTAAAGAATGAATTGTTGTAAAAGGTTCACTTTCAACCTTGAACTCCGAAACAGGTAAATCTTGACTTCTTGTCAGTTGTATAGGGTTAAAATGTTTTCCTGTTTCCTTTTCTTTTACAACCGCCTACACTAGGCTCCATTTTGATGTCGTCCACGCAGCCACTCAGTCAGTGCTAGTTACGTGTACTGGATTAGGGCATGTTCAATATAGTCCAGTTAGCCGTCTTGTAACAGGTTCCACGTCTGATCTTTTGTGAGGTGGATGAAAGATTGAGGGAGAGAACAAAGGTGTGTGCAATTCTAACGACGGTGGATGGCTTGAAATCGTTAGTTACAGACAGTTGTTTGGTCGTTGTATGACCTGGAATCGGTATAGGTGTGGCACCAAAAGAAATTTCCATGCCCCTTGTTCCACAAATGACGGTCATAAAATCTAACTGCTTCGGTGCACGTAACTGGAGAAGGTGTCTATATTGTTATCTATAAATGACGTGGAGAATCGCCAATTCGCTATAGACAACATCCGACTGAACTAAGGCCTGTGCCAATGCTAGTTTCTTAGCACGGTTTAATAGGCATTTTGCTGACGTGTTATACTATTTATAATGAAGAAAGTAACATACAACCCTTGCACGTGGCATAGGCAAAAAATGGTTCTACTCCAATCATATGCATGCATGAGCCCAAAATCATTAAATGTAGATACAACACATAAGAAACAGTACATTGGACTAATTGTATCTTAAATATTTATTACTAATATCGTGTTAAGAAACGATGCATTGTCACATGCCTAATGCACACATATCCTTAGCGTCGGTTGTGGGAGGGCGGACTAGCTGGTGGTTGGTGGAAGTATAAATGGCTGCTCAGTTCTTGGCTTGGCTAGCCTTTCATGTATTTTTTTTAATGTAAAAGACTTGCCTTAATTCATCGAGTAAGAAAAAGAGTAACGCCACCTACAATCTGGAGTGCTTCGAGGTGTTTAAAAATAAAACAAACCTTTCTTAAGCACATTTGCTTACTTGTATAGTATAGGTGTCTAGTTAAGCATCTTCCTTGTATAAATAAGCACTAGTAGTCCAGCAAAACTAGTTTATTTTTCAAACATATCTCTAAACAAGTTATATTATACATGTCCTAATATGATAATATTCTAGCTCGGGGGCCAAGGAAGGAACATCATACAGAACGAAAAGGAAAAATGGGTTCCAGCTATCCGACTCTCCCGGCAAATGATATCAAAATGCTTCGCACTCACGGATCACCACGTGCTCGCTACCATCTTGATCCGCGCAATTTTTTTGAAGGCAAACTGGTTTTACCGAGTCTAGTATTTGACTCGTTCCAAAGCTCACAAGTGACGGGCATAATTAACGAGGTCATGGCTTTCCTTCTTTTGGGATGGGAGTACGTGGACCAAATGTGACCACCAATCCTGAACATCATCAAAAGGCCAATCCATATGCTCGTTGGATTGGATATCAAACAAATCTTTGACCATGGTCCATCCTAATGGTGTAGCGGCATTTGAAAAGGGAATATGCAACCATTTTCTAGGGAGCGGTTGCAAAGTGGGCAAGGTACACAATTAGGCAATTCTCTCCACCCAAGTCGATCCATCGTCCACATCTATTCTAAATGATGAACCAAGAGAAAATATCATTTCAGAGGGAATGCAACTATTTCGACAAACCGAGTCTCATAAGCCGAGGTCGACGAGTACGCTCTTAAAGGAGTAAGCTTCCAAATGATTGAGCATGAACATCATCATGAAGGTGCATCTAGAATGTGAAGTGCAAAAGACGCATGAACTCATCGAGGTGGCACACCGAGAGTCAGCTGGAGAAGTCAATTTGTTGCACCCAAGCATTGTCTTGAAGTGCAGGCCGAACACACAAATTGATCTTATTTTGAGAGGGCATACATGGACAACGTGATGGTCTTGCATATGATCCGATATTCCCATGAGGCATTCCAAAAGCAAGTCGTATTACCATCCCTAATGGCGATTGTCCATTAAGTGCATAAAAACATTGTTGCTATTGGTTGGATTAATGGTTTGATGGCTTGCTGGCTGGCTTTCTGGTGGATGGATCAACTTTTTATCCTCTGGTTACACATTTTTTGGGTATAATTCCCTTTTTTACTTGAGTATATATATGTTGTGCTTGCTCAACTTTATTATACTCTTTGTGGCCTCCTAATGCATCTACAATACTGTTTATATGCACTGTTGGGATTTCTCGAATTGCGGTGCATGCCTGACATGATCCCTGATCATTTGATCATAATTACGTGCTAAATAAAAGATTTTTGTGTATGATAAAAGCGATAATCCTAGCCTTCTGCACTTGACCTAGTTGTAGGTTAGTTGTGTTTAGGTCGCTTTGTCATATACCATTCCATTTCCAAAGTTTTCTTCCACTTCTACTGGATAATCTGATAAGAACCAATAGAGTTTCTCTAGCTCCTCATCTTTGTCCCTCTCTTGTATGAAAAGAAAATATCTAGCCCTATTTTTCCTAATGCCTACCTTGTATGCTTATGTAGCTTGGTGCCTTGGTCTTCTAGGGAGATGCCTGTTCCTCATGGCTTTTCGGTTTATCCTAGAATCTGTCCCTCTCTTCTATGAATTGCATTGTTGTGATAATTCACTTTGTAATCTTTATTTACTTATATATATTCAAACTGTTCTAAAAACTTAAAGTTCAACAACGGCATGTTGAAATTTATCACACTCTTCTCGAAGATTTAACAATATTCATCGATAAGAGTGAAACTTCAATCACCTTGCTATTATTTTTATAAAAAGTTCAAATTGACCCTGTTTTCAAATGCATCATTGAAAGATGAAAAAATCATAAATCTACCCTTGCGACACCTAAAATTATGGGATCTCAAATGAATCAAACTCCAAATCCGCATACTGATTAGTCATAAGTTACAAACAATATATCCGATCGATCGTTAATGTTGTGTCCGTGTAAATAGCATAGTAATCTGATAGAAAACATTTCTCGTGTAAATAAGATAAATCTATTTGCACCCTATATTTGGAATTCATTCCTTTTCATACAAAAAGAATAGAATCTTTCAGAAGAAAACTACATGCTTTAACGTCATGGAAGACCAAATATACCTAGAAATTTGTTTGAAAATATAACCACATACGTTATGTACAAAATACAAATTATCGATATTTCAACAATGAATAATATGCAATTTAAAAAAACAATGAATAATATGCCACTCTCCCCATTTATAATTATATGGCGCACCCCTATTACATGGTCTTAACTTTGACCATTATTTTGATCCACAAAACGTGGTTTATGTGATAGAAATTGTACCGTTGAATTCGTATTCGAATAAATGTTCTTGTGGTAGAAATTTATGATATATTCTTATATATTATAGTTAAGTTGATGGTCAAAATTAGATCACACAAAATTGGAACTTCATGTAATTGTGGTTGGAGGGAGCACCAAAATTGCAAAAATATGTTTTTTTCCCTCAAATATGTATAAATTCTACTCCCTTTGTTCCTTAATATAAGGTGTATTATTTTTTTTGAAAAGTCAAACAAGATGATCTTTGGCTAAGTTTTAGAAAATATTACTAGCATTTATTATATGAATTCATTATCATTAGATTTATCATGAAATACATTTTCATAATATTCCTTGATATTTCAGATGTTGATATTTTTTCTATAATGTTGGTCAAAATTACTCAAGTTTGGCTTTCCAAAAAACTAATACACCTTATAATTAAAGGGAGTGACTAGGTCTCACTCGGGTGAGAATTAAGTTAACTCTCACTCAGATGACCCCATCCAGTTACATGTGTAACTTAGAATTTTTTAATTGTAACCCATGAATCACGACGCAAATCTGATGGGGTTAGAGTTGAGTGAGATCTAACTTAATTCTCACTCGAGTGAGGAATAGCAAAACCGATAAAAAAATCGCATGGCACGTTCAGAAATAGAAGCTGCAACATAATTACTCTTACTTTTGTTCTGCAACAACAGATGTAAAGTTTATATATTTCCCAGTGGCATGCACTACTTATATGCTGGAAAAATTTGCTGCATATTAATACAAGATCTGACACTAGATTAGTTCACTGACACAGGAGGAAACCCATAAAATAGACAAGACTAGTGCACTGGCTAAGCAAGTGAATGCACATGTGGCACCTCCAAATTTCTGAGTTTCGGTATGAAGAAACAAAAGGGCATCCACAAGGAAGCGATAAGTCTTTATAGTCCACTGTGTAATGATATCAATTGACAGCACACATGGTAGCAACAACACAACAACAGATAAAAAAGCTCCCTGAATGCAGTAGTACCAATCATTCTGAAGAGTGTAACACTAGTATTTTGACAGAAGAATCTGTAAATCTGTAACCAATGTCAGCGCTCAAGACAGTATCCATGCAGTAACCATTCTACCCTAAGAAAACAGCGAAACTTGATTTCTGCAGTTCTACGGCATGGAAAACTGGGTTTCAACATGAACCAAAACTTCAGTCCTAGCTAACTGGCACAAACACTGAAATTGCTATATATCGGAGTTCTCTCAACCAAAGAGGGGTTCACAAAATAGAAAGGGATCATCATCCCTTCTAAATCCCCATCAGCTACAAAATCTGGGACGAACTGCGATGGTTTCGAAGAGGCGGATCTGCCGCGCGGTCGGTTGTCAGCGTACTGGTGCGTCGGCTGCTGCTGCCCCTGCAACTGCGTTCACATCTGGGTATATGAACCGATTATCCGCTGCAGGCATAGATGCAAAGCAAGATGCAGTTAGGCATGGCCAGGTACAATACCAAGTAATACTGCAGCCATAACAGGGTAGTAAAAACAATACTAAAGCTGTTACTAGAAAAAAAAACGCAGAGCAGTATAGAAAACTGAAGCCCACTCCCTGATTCCCAACAGAATGTTACGTTTCATCAATAAACAGAAGGTTATCTTGAACTCATGTTTTGAACTAATTTCAGATCATCTACTGTTTTTTTAGTGTGTTTCACTAGTGTCAGGTGATCCGCAATATTCTCCAGGTAAGCCGCCAACTCTCAAACAAATGTAGGCATACAGTCTGAAATATTACAGTGCCAATATTAAACTAGATCAATAAAATGAAGCTAACATATGATACTACTAGGCATATATTAGCTACAGTTTATTGATATTATTTACTTCTGCTAATCTATAATATTCAATTATTTACTTCTGCTAATCTATAATATTCTATAGGCCTCTAAATTGTCAAAGGAACATGCTAGTGCGTTTTTTACATTATTTTTTATACTTTTGTGATTTTTTAACAATTTCACTCCGAGTAAAACTGACACGAATGAGTAGAAAAAGGCAAACGGAGTATTATCAGCAATTTCTAAATTCAGAACTGCAAAAAGCATAAGCAGACTCAGCCCACAGAAAATTCAGAAGTACACAAACAAGCTAACTAGTACTAAGCATATATTTGTCAAGCTTCATGCGCTGACCACTATTCCAAAGACCGATCTGATGGAAAGGGCCAGACAATTCACTTATACACTTCAACACCCCCTCTCACGTGTGACTCGGGGAGGGAGAGGCCAACACGTGCAACCGGAAGAGAGCGACGGCGCACGAGTCTCAGAGGTATGGATCAAGAGGCCTATACGTGGACAAAGAGGGGGCAACAACAATTTTAGAACAAATTGCGCAAACCAGGACTCGAACTCGAGACCTTGGCTCTGATACCATGTCAAGCTTCATGCGCTGACCACTATTCCAAAGACCGATCTGATGGAAAGGGCCAGACAATTCACTTATACACTTCAACAATATTGTCTACAAATTCTACAGATAAGTTCAGAGAAATATCACATTCATTTACTTCTGCTTATCTGTAACATTCCTCAAAGAAAAATAGCAGTGCATTATACTTTTTTTTGTACTTCGGTGCATTTTGAAAAGGTCACTCAGACCAAGAAGGGTAATAAAAATTCATAAAATAGCAGGTAGTAAAATTCCGTAAAATAACATGTAGCGGGGAAGAATGCAGAACAAGATAGAAAGCTAAAGCTCAATCCTTAATCAACGGCAGAAGGTTATCTGGAACAAGTTGCATTGCATATGTACATAATACATGCTTTGAACAAGTTTCAGACAATCTACTCCTTTGTTTATGAATACCACTAGTTTCAGCTAACCACCACATTCTACCGAATGTTAAACCCAACTCTCAAACAAATGTATCAGAGTGCCAATCTTAAACTGAGCCAACCAAATCAAGCTAAGACATGATACTACTAGGCATAGTCTCTACAGTTTCTTCAGATAAGTCCAGAGAAATATCACATTCAGTTTCTGATTCTCCAACCATTCTTCAACGAAACATACTAGTGCATTTTACATTGCCTCTTTTACAATTGTGCATTTTTAAGAATTTCACTCAGACTAATAAAGACACGGATAAAGAGAAAAGGGGCAAAAGACAGCATTATCAACATTTTCTACATTCAGAACTGCAAAAAGGTATTAGCAGCCACAGACCATTCAGAAGTACAGAAACAACGTCAACTTAGCACACCGAGTCACTGACCTGCTGTGTTGCGCTCGACAAGCACGAGGTCGAGCGGCTCCCGGCTGCGAGGTAGGTTGACGAGAAAAGGGCTCAGCTGCCCAAAGCGACCTGCGCGGACGCAGAGAGTGTAGTCCGGCCGGTCGACCTGCTGCTGCGGGGGAAGCAGGCTCACCAGCTGACTCTTCAGGTGGATCGTGACCCTCCCGGTGTACCGCTCCGAGGGCCACTCGTCTTTGCTGCAGACGCCGTTGTTGTCGGCGCGCACCCACCGGATTTCCCGCTCCAACACGCAGAGGCGGGACAGTGGCGGGCAGAGGCGGGCGAAGAGCGACTGCAAATTATCACAAATTCGAGCAATCTGTATGAATTTAGCAGATTCTATAGAAAGATTGATACTGTGATCGATTTTATTTCGTCAGATAAGCAAAGCTCAGATCACGTGTTCCAATTCGAGATGAAATGTAAGAGCAGAAATTGCAAGCTCAAAGAATTGCGCCAGAAAGAACTCGTACTCGAGAATCACACGCTCATGTCGAAATAGAGGAAGACAGGGGGAGAGGGGACGAGGAACTCACATCAGGAGGTATCGGGAGTTCCGGCCCGCCTGCCGTGGGGACGCGCTCCACCGCCCACTTGGTCGCCGTGCAGAAGTCGCTGCAGGCGGAGACGTGGACTCCGGAGCAGCACGGCAGGAGGCACCTCGAGTTGGCGCGGAGGTAGCGCTCGGTGTCGTCCTGCAGCAGGAAGGTGCCCTCGCGGAGAGAGCCGCGCCGTGTCGTCGCGACGGCCCTCCACATGATGCCCTCCACCTGGGGCGTGACGAAGTCGCACTGCTCGGCGGCGCGGCAGCGGGGGTAGCAGAGAGAGCCGCGCGCGGTGGCCCCGAGGTAGCGGCCGTAAGCGCTGCGGAGGAGGAACTGGCGACCGCCGGAGGGGCTGACGTTCGGCGTCACGGCCCACACCGCGTTGTGCGACTCGCGGCGAGGGTCGAGGCGGACGGAGCGCCCGTCCTCGGCGGCGTGCAGGTACCTCGCGCGGCAGCCGCTCCGCAGGCGCAGGCGCACGAAGTCGGCGCCCTCGAAGGCGCCCTGGCGGCGCAGCAGGTTCGAAGAAGCTTCGGCGGGAGAGGCGGAGGCGGCGGCGGGTGGCTCCATTCTCCTCGCTCGCTCGCTCGGCTTCTTGGTTTCTTGGTGTTGCGAGGAAGGAAGCGGAGCAGAGTTTGTTACGACGGTTTCGTTTGGGCGCCAAGGTGGAGGGTCCCGTCGTTTATAAGGTGCCGCTCCGAAGCGCTGACTGGTGGGGCCACCATCCAGTCATCCGCAGCCATCAAACAGACTGAGCTGTCAACGCCGTCAAAATTTTCATCAGGCTAGTAAACGGCCAATTGCCTCGCCATGTGTTGCTGACCGTCTGCAGTTCTGCACTGCAGATTCAGAAGTGCGTAGAGTTCTGATCAAGCCAATGAATTTGTCCAGTCCAGTTTGTGTAGAAAATTGGATTTACAGAGTGGCCATGGTTCCTGAACAGTTTGTTCCTGAACTGCTATGTGTCGAGCTCGATGAGCCAGCAGCAGGCTGCTGCTTCTTCTTCTTCTTGTACGGTGCACATAAACTTGCTAAATGCTATGTACTCTCCTGTGTCCAAGAGATGAAGCAGGGAATGGAACTCCGTGACAGCTTGGGAATGAAACGACGCGTTGCCTGGCCAACTTGTGGGGCCGTCGCTTCTGTACTGCAGATTCAGAAATGCGGTGAGTTCTGGTCACCCGAAAGCCAGCAGTAGGCTTCTTCTTTTTCTTCTTCTTCTTCTTTGCGGCGACAGCGGCCGCGAACGTGCGGAATGTTAGAAATTAGGGCTTGGAGCTATTCGGCCTACCCTCTATTCCTCTGCCTTATCAGTGGTGCCGCTCACAATGCATATTGAGACTAGAGGGTGGGACCTTTATATAGACTCCAAATTCCAGATAACTCAATCTGTTTCCAGATAGGACTCGTGACTTGTTAAACCAACCACTATCATTAACAGCCATTAACCGAGCCTATTACTGTTAAACAATTAGGTCCCAGCACGCACGTGTGAGTCATGCGCCGAGTTCGAATACAAAATCAAACTCGCAGGCTTTAACAATCCATAGAGCCAATCCTATGAACAATCTGGCATTCCGCTCTATACTGTTCCCGGGTATAATTCCAGCATATTAATATACACTGTGTTCCAGTATAGCCGTACCGGCTTCCTTAAGTATATTTCCTTAAGTACAATTCCACATCATTAATTCCCTGTTATTTCCGTGATGCTTCCAGACTGAAGTTTAATTCCGGACAATGTAGTAAATTTATAAAATGTTGCAAGACACAATTTCCTACATCTCCCACTTGACTGAAAACATTTTATTTCAGCTAAGTGAATTCCCATGCTATCACATGGTTAGGCGTTAATTTCTTCCTTCAGTGCACTCACGTTGTATATAAACCTTTGTGACTTTTGGAGTCAAATTATCACAAAGTAACAGGTTATGATGCACCTTTCCACGACCTTAAGTTCACAAAGAAAATTCCTTAGCCATAGACCTTCCTTCAATGCTTGATGCATCAAAGTATTCATATTTCATAAATAACGAGTACTAAATCATGTTTCCTTTGTACACCATAAAGACCTACAAAAGTAAATATTAACACATAACATAAAATAGATTACCTTTCACCAAGATCACAAATAGCGTCAATATCCACGTAGTTGAAGGTTGAGATCATCAATGAATAATGAGTAATCCATATTTCCTTGACATTGCGTGACAAGTCCATTATGTGATTCCAAAAACTTCAATAAGATTCATATTCCGTTTGCTAATAATTCCAGCAAATCGTTTTCGTGCTAATCAAAATAGCAACAATTACAACGGCATGACAAAGTTCAGGTCGCACAAATAATGTCCCACAATAACTGGGGATGACAATTATTCTTCCTTTTTCCTCACGAGTTTAAATATAATTCCTCGCAGAGTATCATTCCCTTAATCAAAAGGTACATGACATGTTTGCACTTTTCCATAGAAAAAAGTATCATAACATTCTCTATGTAATTCCACTCCCAAAAGATTGGAAGCTTCAACATACCTTTCATATGAAAGTTAGAACCGAACCAAGCTTCACTTCCATCAATGTGATATTTCAAAAACAATAAGAACATAGTTAGCACATGTAGCAATAACACAAAACAATTAACACTAACCTTTATATATGATTGTCTTCCATCATAAATAAAACCATTATCTTCCATCATAAATAAATCCATATGACCTGACATACCATTGATGTGAAGCTTGTTCCAAAAAACTTGAATTGGTCAATTCAATTAGCAAACATCGTCATTGTTCCCACCTCCTCTAAATTCCAGAGTTTACACAAAGTATAACACTTCCTTTGGGTAAATAGTTAAACAACAACAACTACTCCAAATTCCAGAGTTTCCACAAAGTACAACATTTCCTTTGTGCAAATAATTAAACAACAACACCTCCTCTAAATTCCAGAGTTTCCACAAAGTATAAATATTTCCTTTGTGTAAAGAATTAAACAACAAACTTAGAATTGTAACTTCCACTAAGAATGTTGCATTAAACTTCCTTGTAAATAAATCCAATAACATCCTATAGGCATGCGGTTGTTTGGTAAAATAACAAGTTCCCAGACTTTTATTATTCATCATTGAGTTTGTTCCTTCCCGCAATGTTTCCACCCATAGTTAACATTAGCAACAAGTTTAGTATTTTTTTCTTTCCTCTAAAATATAGAGTAACTTCCTCAAATAACACACAATAGTAGCCAAGATATGATGGCCCAATTTAATTCCTCCCACTTTTCCTAAGCATGTTAGTGTTGGGAGTGTAACTTGGTGTTTTCCTTTGAGTTTAACACATATATTTCAGTGTGACTATTACTAAACACACCCTTCATGAGAAAATATCATATTCCTACTTTCCACCAATTTTCACTTTTCCAGATAAAAAATGAAATACCATTTGATCCACTAGAAATATAAACATTTAAAATAAATCTTGGTGTGCTTTGTAGTAAACAATGATTCCAATTCCATACTACCAAAATATAAATAGAATACTTCCTTCCGGTTCACAAAATACAAACAGTGACTATGATAAATAATGACTTACTCAACAAATAGTAGTATGTAATGCTTTCATAATCCAGTGAATAACTAAGAGTTGTATTCCTCCATTCAACCATGGAGTATATGACATCAGACATCGGAGAATAATTCCATGCTCATCACATTAGTTTCAATTAATATTCCTGAAGTGTACTTCCCCCACCAATCAGTTTCAAACCTTGTAATCCTTTGATGAACTGATTTTCCACTTCAGTATGAGATGTTAATACAACAAAAACCTTCCGACTTGTATTGTCAAAGATATTAATAACCATATCAAGTGAGTCATGAAATAAATACATATATCCACCTCAAGTAGAAGTGTCCAAAAATACCGTAAATATGTGTTGATAAAGTATCACAATCCTCCCACTAAAGTTTAGAATTCCGTAATTAATGATCCACTAATTTTGTTCCTTGATATGTTGACCAAGTCGTAAATTCCATCCGCATAATAAATAAATTCCGAGCATGTGTTCCTATTACAAGTGTTCCTACATATGGAGTTATCTTCACAACCAACTTCCAATGGATTATCAAGATAAATGAAACCATTGTGTTAAAATTCAATAATAATGCACTAATTATCATTGAGCAATAAGTCCACTCTTCCTTTTCCAAATAGCATACATAATCAACAAATTCCGATAGAGAAGTGTAAATTAAAATTCCTTCTCATCGTAAGTGACAAAAAGAAAATTCCTCCATAAACAGAGTTCGATTACATAATTTTCAATTCCAAAGTATATACAATTTATCATTAGTGACTGATTAATACACTTATTATTCCTTTGGAATTGTTCACATGTCAGTAAATTTGCTATTGTATTCCATCAAATTATGATGTAGAGCCAAAGTCCAAAATCCAACTATATGGAAAAGTAGTGACAAACAAATATTTAGTGCAAGAAATAACATTGGACATACCGTTGAGTAAATATCGATTTCCTCTTCCATTGGAGTATTTCCCATATTCCTCCAAAATAATAAGTAATGCCACTTTCATTATAATCATGCTTCATGCATGTCGCCTCATCATCGTTGCGCCAGAGAATTCCGATGAATTAGTAAAATACTTCGATAGATTCCGGAGTAATCCAATGAGTCCAATATATTCCGGTGATAATGTAAATCCCATAGCAATTAAAAAAAAACATAGTAGCAAAAATAATAATTAATCCGTCTGACAATGAGTTTAATAAATTTCCTCGGAGTGAATTCCAACTTCCTCTAAAGGTGAGTGGTGTCCAATAAAAGAAGTCCACATTTACAGAGTATATATATGTCCTCTTCCAGGTTACACAAAATATTTCATGTAATCTGTGCACTCTCATATATAACAGATAAACAATCAAATATTGATATACCTATGTGGACTAGTCAATTTTCCTAGTCCAAACTTTCCTTTGACTTTCCGGTTCAGACATATCAATATATTTAGCTGAAATAAATACATGATTTTCCTTTCCAAAACGTTAATTATGGCATATAAACTGCATGTTCTAAATAACTTAGATAATACAATGTATAATGACATTGACTTCGAGGGAAAAATGTTACCGATATGTAGCGCAGCAAGTTCCGTGAGAAAGTTCCTCACGTGAGAAACAAAAATTGAGCACACCAAGACAGATTGATTTCCAGATTCAGTCCTCGAGTATGCAAAATAATTCCACATTGTTCCAGCTCGACAACACAAATTACTTTCCAGATTCGACCCAAAACAAATCTGTCGTTGAATCTTTTATTCCTTAATCAAAGTACTACAGTAGCAATCTTCCAGCAATAATTTTCTCTTCCTCACTTAAACGTGAGTGGCTAATCAAACAGAATATTCTTATGATCCCAACTGCTCTATCGAGTTCCAGAGAACACCAAATTCCGGTGCACGTCCGTCAAGTGCAGTGCATAAAAAAAAAACTCTTCCAAACAGTTAATTGATCCTTCTAATTAGCAATTCCTTCAGCGAGCCGTGCAGCTTACCTGCAATAGCAGATTGATGAGAGGCCGTGTGAGCAGCAAAACAGGATGCGATTGTCAATTAATTCCTTGGTGTCTTCTCCTCTAGCTAGCTCTTTTGACTCCTCTTTCCACGTGAATTTCTCATTGCCGGGCAGAGTAATCACCCGAATCAGAAACGACTAATACTAGTCTTTGCCTCGATCTGTGCTTGCAAAATAATTTAACGAATCTAGTTTGATTTCCAGATCGAGTGATCAGGCCCCAACTTGTACCGAACCTATGCAACACAGGTCGATGCTTGATCACATGGAGATCCTCTTCTTGCTTGACCCGTTGGTGCCTGGTTGACGGAGAGTATTTGAGGATGATGATGATGGTGATGATGAGTACTTCCCCGGCAACGGCGCCAGAAAACAGCTTGATGGCTACGTGTTGGTGAACCCCAAGAGGAAGGTTATGATGTAGACAGCAGAAGTTTTCCCTTGAGAAATCTACCCAAGGTTATCAATCCAGTAGGACTTGACGATCTATCGGAAGGTTGTTGATGTTGACTCCCCCTGGCGCTAGGGAGCTTGCACCAACGTGGAATCTGCACAGACACAAACCAGAACTTTGCCCAACACGAAACAGAGAGGTTGTCAATCTCTCCGGTCTTGCAGAAACAAAGAGTTAAACGTATGGTGTGGAAAACAGCAGGAAAAACAGCAAGTAACAGGAAACAGATGATTGCAGCAGGTTGTGTAAACAGTATGAGGAAATTGGACCAGGGTCCACAGTTCACTAGTGGTGTCTCTCTCAGAACAGATAACTAGCATGTTGGGTAAACAAATTACAGCTGGGCAATTGACAAATAGAGAGGGCATAACAATGCAATACATGCCAAGATGTCTACTATGAAATCTAGTTGGGCATTACAACAAAGTACATAGACCGTTATTCCAACCGCATCTATGCCTAAATAATCCACCTTCAAGGCAGCATCCGCATCCTTTCAGTATTAAGTTGCTAACAACAGATTATTGCATGAAGTAAAGTGTGTAATGTAATCAATACAAGTGCCCTTGGACACTGCACCAATGTTTTATCCCTAGTAGCAACAGCACATCTACCATCTTAGACCTTTCTGTCACTGATCCAGATATCTAGAGACTGAACCCACTATCGAGCATAAATACCCCCTCTTGGAGTCACAAGCATCTACTTGGCCAAAGCATCTACTAGCAACGGAGAGCATGCAAGATCAAGAGCACATAGATAAACAACTTGAATAAACATGGTATCAATATTCATCGGATCCCAGCAAACACAACATCTAGCATTACAATAAGATGATCTTGATCATGTTAGGCAGCTCACAAGATCTAAACATGGAGGCACAAGGTAGAGAGACAACCATCTAGCTACTGCTATGGACCCGTAGTCCAGGGGTGGACTACTCACGCATCACTCCGGAGGCAGGCATGGTGATGTAGAGCCCTCCGGTGATGATCTCCCCTCCGGCAGGGTGCCGGGAAGAGCTTCAGAACTCCTCCGATCTGAGATTGACGATGACGGCCGCGACGGAACTTTTCGTGGAATATGATCGACCGTAATAGGGTTTTCGCGTCGCGGAGAATATATAGGCGAAGAGGCGGCGTCGGTGGCCGAGGGGGGCCACCACGCCATAGGGGGGCGCGGGCCCACCCTGGGCCGCGCCCTAGTGTGGCGTGGCCCCCTGGTGGGTCTGCTCCGACTCCCCTTTGGACTCCGTGATCTCCTCGTGATATTATTGACGATGTCTTTTGTTTCGTCCAATTCCGAGAATATTTCCTTAATAGATTTTCTGAAACCAAAAACAGCAGAAAACAGGGAACTGGCACTGTGGCATCTTGTTAATAGGTTAGTCCCAGAAAATGCATAAAAATGATATAAAGTGTAACCAAAACATGTAGCAATTGATATAATAACAGCATGGAACATCAAAAATTATAGATACGTTTGAGACGTATCAAGCATCCCCAAGCTTAGTTCCTGCTCGTCCTCGAGTAGGTAAACGATAAAAACAGATAATTTTTGAAGTGACATGCTACCAACACAATCTTTGATCAAATAACAATGTAATGCACATGATCTGAATGAAGTGATCCAAGCCAATGGTCTATAGTTTGCAAGCAAGTAAATAAAGAGTAAACATAAGTGATCACACAAGTGCAAACTTTCATGAATAATACTATAAAACATTTAGAGATATAATAGTCTAACATAATAGTTAGTTCACAGCAGCAATAATTCTCAACATGAAAGTGTTTGTATCAACACAAAGGAAGATAATAGCTTCAGCTTTGCTTCAACTTTCAACATGTATATCATATAGATAATGTCAATGCAAAGAATATGATCAACCAAACACAAAGTTATGTAAAAACTGTTATACTGGAGTTGACAATGATGTTTGCTTAAGTAGACAGAAAGAAGTGGGAAAACTGACTCAACATAAAAGTAAAAGAATGGCCCTTCGCAGAGGGAAGCAGGGATTAACATCATGTGCTAGAGCTGTAGTTCCCGAAGGCATATAGAGAGCATAAAATATTGTTTTGTAAGGTAATGGTGTATACAGGTGTCAACAAATCAAATAGCAGGTACTTGTCATCTTCCATGGCTAACTAACTTTTAGAGCGGTTCCGAGAGTTTTTAGGACTGCACTTGTAACAAGCACTTATTGGTGACACTCCTCCCAACCATTTACTTTCCACAAACCATGGCTAACCGAATCCTCGGGTGCCCACCAACATTCACCATGGAGGAGTGTCTATTTATTTATTTATAGGGTGGACTAACCAGCTCTTTAATGCAAAATAAAAGGTGGAGAAGCAGATGAAGCTGCCAATCCTTGTAAATTAATTAGCATGGAAGATGACAAATCTCACTACTACGTCCTTATGAGCTTTTCAAGTAGTGACACAAAAAGGAAATGTTTTGAGTAGTTAGTAGATAGCACATGAAGAAATTTACTTGGAATGGTGAAAACACCACATAATAGGTAGGTATGGTGGACACAGGTGGCATGGATTTGGCTCAAGGTTTTGGATGTACAAGAAGCATTCCCTCTTAGTACAGAGTTTAGGCTAGCAAGGTTATTATAAGCAAACATCATTATCAACTGGAATAGCAAGAGTGTACATAAAACACAAGGTTTGACGAACCATAGACTCCCACTGTCTTCCTTGTTAACACATAGCCTTCATCCAAAAATTATCTAGACTACTATGGACTTCCAATCATGCAACAGATTATTATAGCAGAAAATCCTTATAGTAGTTCTTCATTAATAGCCATTACTTACATGATGCACAAGCTTAAACATTAATTACTTGACAGCTCAAAACAATTGGCAAGCATCAAATTACTCAAGACAACGATCTAAAAAGATTCATGTAAGCATTTTATACCACTACCACATGCATAGCATTTTTCTGGTCCAACCAAACACCAATCAACTTATTTGACAACTCTCCAAACAGATATAAGTGAAGCAAGAGAGTACTTTCTTCAAAAGAAACTGAAAGCTCTAACAAGAGATATGAAAAACTGAGAGCTAACAGCAATAACAGCAACTAGACAGGAATACTCAACAAGTATAAGTGAAGCACAAGAGTATTCTAATGAAAAAGTGGAGCGTGTCTCTCTCCCAAACATGAATACTAGGATCCAACAAGTATAGCACAGCAAACAAAACAAAACAAACTGAAAACAAAAACACACTGACGCTCCAAGGAAGAGTACACTAGTATGAAGCAATAAAAATATAGCACCATTAGAGATGACCTGATAATTTGTAGATGAAGAAGGGGATGCCTTGGGCATCCCCAAGCTTAGATGCTTGAGTCTTCTTGAAATATGCTGGGGAGGTAAGCCTCCCCAAGCTTAAGCTCTTCACTCTTCTTGATCATGTAATATCATTCTCCTCTATCAACACTTGAAAACTTCCTTCACACCAAAACTTAACAGCTTTTCTCATTAGCAGGTTAGTGCACTAAAAGATAATACTTCAAAGTTCTAGCAAAGACAAAACTCACAAGCCAACTATTTTAAACATTAGCCACTGTTACTAGGCTCAAGTGGGCACTTTTACACGAAAAGAAACCACTTAAAAACTTGTAAAAGAGAGAATGCAAAATAAAAGACAGAATCTGTCAAACCAGAACAGTCTGTAATGACGAATTTTTTCGAGGCACTTACGATGCTCAGATGAAAACTTTTGAAATAATGAAAGTTGCGTAACATCATCAGGAACATGCACAAAAAGTTTCAGCATTTTTCGATTTTTTCTGATTTTCTACTGAATTAAACGGTGACGAACAGCAATCTGTCCCAATGCAGTCCCGAAAATAAAACCAACTTTGCATTAGTAACTCTCCTTGGCACAACAAAACAGCAAATAAAAGATACAAAGGAGTTGCTACAGAGGTAAACAAGCATCCTTGACTCAAGAAAACAAAAATAAAACAGCAAATAAAAACATGGGTTATCTCCCAGAAGTGCTTTTCTTTAATGCCTTTGAGCTAGGCATGAAGAGATGCATCAAGTATTGTCAAGACCAGAAAATCCAAAACCATAATTTGTCTTGACACTAGTATCATGTGAGTATTTCATCTTCTTCCTAGGGAAGTGTTCCATACCTTTCTTGAGTGGGAATTGAAATTTTATATTCCCCTCTCTCATATCAATAACAGCACCAACAGTTCTCAGAAAAGGTCTTCCCAAAACAATAGGACAAGAAGGATTGCATTCAATATCCAAAACCACAAAATCAACAGGGACAAGATTGTTATTAACCATTATCAAAACATCATCAACTTTTCCTAAAGGTTTCTTCATAGAAGAATCAGCAAAGTGAACATCCAAATGACATTTTTCCAAAGGTGCAAGCTTGAGAATATCATATAAATTTTTAGGCATAACCGAAATACAAGAACCAAGGTCACACAAAGCATTGCATTCAAACTCACTCAGTTTCATTTTAATAACAGGTTCCCAATTATCATCTAACTTCCTAGGGATAGAAGCTTCAAGTTTTAATTTTTCTTCCCTAGCATGCATGAGAGCTTTGATAATATGTTCAGTAAAAGCCATATTTATTTTACTAGCATTAGGACTCTTAGCTAGCTTTTGCAAGAACATGATGACTTCAGTTATGTTACAATTTTCGAAATTGAAGTTGTTGTCATAAAAACAATGGAGCAATTATCACCAACACCTCTAAAAATTTCAGCACTTTTACTAGGAACAAAAGTAGTGCTATCAGGCAATTTAAACTTTTTGTAGAGGTAGTAGAGACATTTCCAACACTTATTATCTTTTCACTAACAGTAGGGGGCGCATTAGCATGTGAGGCATCATTTGTTTCATTAGTAAAAATAGTGCAAACTCTAACAACACTATTTTGTTCAGCAATTTCAGCTTCTCTTTCTTCTCTCTCCCATCTTTCATGAAGTTCAGCAAGCATCCTAATGTTATTATCAATTTTAATTTGGATAGCATTGAGTGTTTTACTCTCTCTAATATCACTAGGAATAGCTTTTATTTTCAGCATTTCAACATCATGAGCAAGACTATCAACTTTAGCAGCAAGAGTATCAATTTTTCCTAGCTTTTCCTCAACAGTTTTATTAAAAGTAGTTTGTGTGCTAATAAAATCCTTAAGCATGACTTCAAGATCAGAGGGCACACTTCTATTGTTACTGTAGGAATTGCCATAAGAATTACCATAAGAGTTGCTACCATTAGCAGGATATGGCCTATAATTGTTGCTACCAAAATTATTCCTATAAGCATTGTTGTTGAAGTTGTTATTTTTAATGAAGTTTACATCAACATTTTTCTCATCATGAGCAACCAAAGAAGCAAGAGGAATATTATTTGGATCCACAACACCATGTCCATTCGAAAGCATAGTCATAATAGCATCAACTTTATCACTCAAGGAGGAAATTTCCTCAACAGAATTTACCTTCTTACCAGTTGGAGCCCTTTCAGTGTGCCATTCAGAATAATTTACCATCATATCATCAAGAAGCTTTGTAGCAGCACCCAAGTGATGGACATAAAGGTCCCTCCAGCAGCCGAGTCCAATAAATTCCTTGAAGAAAAATTTAGTCCTGCATAAAAGGTTTGGATGATCATCCAAGTAGTCAGTCCATGAGTGGGGCAATTTTTAACCAAAGACTTCATTCTTTCCCAAGCTTGGGCAACATGCTCATTATCAAGTTGCCTAAAGTTCATAATACCACTTCTTAAAGAGATAATTTTAGCAGGAGGATAATATTTTCCAATGAAAGCATCTTTGCATTTAGTCCAGGAATCAATACTATTTCTAGGCAAAGATAGCAACCAATCTTTAGCTCTTCCTCTTAAAGAGAAAGGAAACAATTTCAGCTTAATAATATCACTCTCTACCTCCTTATACTTTTGCATATCACAAAGTTCAACAAAGTTGTTTAAGTGGGCAGCAGCATCATCAGTACTAACACCAGAAAATTGCTCTTTCATAACCAGATTTAACAGTGCAGGCTTAATCTCATAAAATTCTGCTTTAGAAGCAGGTGGAGCAATGGGTGTACAGATAAAATCATTGTTGTTTGTGCTAGTAAAGTCACACAACTTAGTATTTTCAGGATTACTCATTTTAGCAAGACTAAAACAAGCAGCAGGGCAACTCGAAATTAAAAACTAGATGCAGGAATTTAATTTTTTTGGGTTTTTGATTTTTAACAGCAAGCAAAACAAAACTAAAACAAGACAAAAACAAAGTAAAGAGATTGGAACTGAGAGACTCCCCTTTCCAATAGCCTCCAAGTCCCCGGCAACGGCGCCAGAAAACAGCTGGTGCCTGGTTGACGGGAGAGTATTTGAGGATGATGATGATGGTGATGATGAGTACTTCCCCGGCAACGGCGCCAGAAAACAGCTTGATGGCTACGTGTTGGTGAACCCCAAGAGGAAGGTTATGATGTAGACAGCAGAAGTTTTCCCTTGAGAAATCTACCCAAGGTTATCAATCCAGTAGGACTTGACGATCTATCGGAAGGTTGTTGATGTTGACTCCCCCTGGCGCTAGGGAGCTTGCACCAACGTGGAATCTGCACAGACACAAACCAGAACTTTGCCCAACACGAAACAGAGAGGTTGTCAATCTCTCCGGTCTTGCAGAAACAAAGAGTTAAACGTATGGTGTGGAAAACAGCAGGAAAAACAGCAAGTAACAGGAAACAGATGATTGCAGCAGGTTGTGTAAACAGTATGAGGAAATTGGACCAGGGTCCACAGTTCACTAGTGGTGTCTCTCTCAGAACAGATAACTAGCATGTTGGGTAAACAAATTACAGCTGGGCAATTGACAAATAGAGAGGGCATAACAATGCAATACATGCCAAGATGTCTACTATGAAATCTAGTTGGGCATTACAACAAAGTACATAGACCGTTATTCCAACCGCATCTATGCCTAAATAATCCACCTTCAAGGCAGCATCCGCATCCTTTCAGTATTAAGTTGCTAACAACAGATTATTGCATGAAGTAAAGTGTGTAATGTAATCAATACAAGTGCCCTTGGACACTGCACCAATGTTTTATCCCTAGTAGCAACAGCACATCTACCATCTTAGACCTTTCTGTCACTGATCCAGATATCTAGAGACTGAACCCACTATCGAGCATAAATACCCCCTCTTGGAGTCACAAGCATCTACTTGGCCAAAGCATCTACTAGCAACGGAGAGCATGCAAGATCAAGAGCACATAGATAAACAACTTGAATAAACATGGTATCAATATTCATCGGATCCCAGCAAACACAACATCTAGCATTACAATAAGATGATCTTGATCATGTTAGGCAGCTCACAAGATCTAAACATGGAGGCACAAGGTAGAGAGACAACCATCTAGCTACTGCTATGGACCCGTAGTCCAGGGGTGGACTACTCACGCATCACTCCGGAGGCAGGCATGGTGATGTAGAGCCCTCCGGTGATGATCTCCCCTCCGGCAGGGTGCCGGGAAGAGCTTCAGAACTCCTCCGATCTGAGATTGACGATGACGGCCGCGACGGAACTTTTCGTGGAATATGATCGACCGTAATAGGGTTTTCGCGTCGCGGAGAATATATAGGCGAAGAGGCGGCGTCGGTGGCCGAGGGGGGCCACCACGCCATAGGGGGGCGCGGGCCCACCCTGGGCCGCGCCCTAGTGTGGCGTGGCCCCCTGGTGGGTCTGCTCCGACTCCCCTTTGGACTCCGTGATCTCCTCGTGATATTATTGACGATGTCTTTTGTTTCGTCCAATTCCGAGAATATTTCCTTAATAGATTTTCTGAAACCAAAAACAGCAGAAAACAGGGAACTGGCACTGTGGCATCTTGTTAATAGGTTAGTCCCAGAAAATGCATAAAAATGATATAAAGTGTAACCAAAACATGTAGCAATTGATATAATAACAGCATGGAACATCAAAAATTATAGATACGTTTGAGACGTATCACCCGTTCGTTCAGAGCAACAGGAAAACTTGCTCTTCCAGATCGAGCGAGGAGACTTGACGCACACTCGCGCAAGGTAGGTTAGCGGGACACACGTCGGCCGGCGGGCCGGGACATGCAACCCCAGAGTAATCTTGATCGGCGGCCGATCGACTCCACACGGGCACAGTGCGCGGAGGCGACGAGGTGCAGCGGAACAGCCGTGCGGAACCGATCGACGAAAAAACAATACGACGAAAGCAAGTTCGCAGCGGGCACGGAGATCTGCGGCCGTGCGAGGCAACGGAGTACGGCGGCGACCAACCGGCGACGAACCTTGGGCTCTGATACCAATGTTAGAAATTAGGGCTTGGAGCTATTCGGCCTACCCTCTATTCCTCTGCCTTATCGGTGGTGCCGCTCACAATGCATATTGAGGCTAGAGGGTGGGACCTTTATATAGACTCCAAATTCCAGATAACTCAATCTGTTTCCAGATAGGACTCGTGACTTGTTAAACCAACCACTATCATTAACAGCCATTAACCGAGCCTATTACTGTTAAACAATTAGGTCCCAGCACGCACGTGTGAGTCATGCGTCGAGTTCGGATACAAAATCAAACTCGCAGGGTTTAACAATCCATAGAGCCAATCCTATGAACAACCTGGCATTCCGATCTATACTGTTCCCGGGTATAATTCCAGCATATTAATATACACTGTGTTCCAGTATAGCCGTACCGCTTCCTTAATTATATTTCCTTAAGTACAATTCCACATAATTAATTCCCTGTTATTTCCGTGATGCTTCCAGACTGAAGTTTAATTCCGGACAATGTAGTAAATATATAAAATGTTGCAAGACACAATTTCCTACACGAAACTATTGCTCGCCGTCTCCCGTTGCTCCCTGCAGCCGCCACCTGACGTGTTGGACATCCCCGGTCTGACAACTGTCTACGAAATTCTCTGCCCATCAACAGACTAGAAACGCCAATGATTATACTACTACCCAAAATACTTGAATAGCTCTGCAATCCCATTATGCTTTTCTGTCTGAAATATACACAAATCTGTAGAATATCCTGTGAACTACGGTGCACCATAAACCTCCCATATACTCTATCATCCTGTAAAGTATTGTGGAAGAGAGCAAGCAGCTTGAGAATGAGATTCTGGGAGACTGGACATGTTTGCATCAGTCTCGGGAGACTGAAGAAATCTTAACAACAGTACTCCTTGGCCCGTGATTTGAACAGTTTGTGGACAGCATGTTGGCCACCTCTTGCACAACAACAGGCTCTGGGAATTAGCAGAGGTGACATACATAATCCACGATCGAGCTCAAGCAATGTTGATCTCCTTCTCTTTCACATCCTCTGTCGGCTCGGTTCACACACCACGCAGCATATGGAGAGAGAGCTTCCTGTTCCTGGAGAGCACCTCGTACACACCAACGCCGGCGTTCGTAAATCTGGGCAGGGCATAATTCTTGGGGAGTCTGCCCAGGAGTTGGTTAATCATTGAGGAAACAAGCCCTCGCTCAGACTGCGCCACCCAAATCCACCTGGTCAGTCAAAGCACACGCCTTGTGAAGCATCGAAAAAAAAGGAAATCATCACCCATAAACGAGGGGGGTAAAACCGAACCTCAACAGATCAAATCGACGAAACCTCGACCGAGACGGTGTCTTTCCGATCGGCGACATGGATAAGAAGAAGAGCCGCGCGGGATCAAAGGGGAAGCTGGAGCTCACAAGGTGTGGAGCAAAAGGCTACCTGTGGGGAAAGCCGGAAAGGAGAGGGCACAAACTGGATTAGCCCCGGCGGAAAGGAGGGGGCGCAAACTGGATGGATTCCTGCAGAGACCAGTGGGGAATTCGTGGTGGAGTAGGAGGTGACGGTGGAGGCATCGCCGGTCGGGTCGCTTCTCGGCGGAACAGTGGGAGGGGACGGCACTGCGGCACTGGCTCTGGGTGGGCGAAGCGAGAGGCCAGAGTGGAGAGAAAATAAGATAGGAGTAGAAAAAATACCGGAGTGGGCGAAGCGAGGCACTGGCTCTGGGGGGGGGGGGGGTAACGAACTCTCCGGGTCGTGTGAGAGACGACACCGCTAGGGTGGCGGCGGCTCAGGTTTTGCCGCCGTGTTGTAAGGTGTTCGACTTTGCTCCCTTAGGTGGAAGGGCCGATGTGGGGACCCTGAACTAGTTGTCTGAATACCCGTATTTATACAATCAAGATCCCATGATCAGTGTGTCGTGTAACATAGTTGAACGTATACTAAAGTTTATATCTAACTGCATCACCAAATTTAAGTCCCACAAAAAGGGTCATAATGACTAAAGTCTTACACAATGCCTCACGGTGCAAACTTCTAGGGACATGTATAGCAGCGGAAACATCCATAAGTACTTCCGGTCCAGTCTACGTGCATTAACCCTACTGCTGTGTTTGGATGCAGTGAATTGAGCTCCGAATTGAATCGGCAATGGAAAACCAAATCAACCAATTCAATGGAATACCACAAAGAGTGTTTGGATGCGCGTGGTATTCAGCTATAGAATTCAGGTTTCAATGGAATACCAAATCCTGTTTGGATGTCACATGTGTGGAAATGAGAGTATTTTTGACTTTGAACAATATAACCTCTGTAATATGAATGAAAATATACCAGTATATTTCAGATGATTCTCAATATTATTTTTCCCACAATAATATGTTAATAATCCAGACAATATAAGACACATGACAAAAATAGCACAAAATGGATACATAATGTCTCACAGTGTCCTTCCTCCTACCGCCGCCGCCGTTCGACCCAGCAGCCGTCGCCGTTCGACCCTACTCCCGCCGCCGCCTAGGGTTAGGTTTCCGCTTCGGCCGACGCGGGGAGGGGCGGCCAGGGGTAGGGCGAGATGGGGAGAAGGAGGCGGCTACGAGAAGGAGGCCGGGGAAGAGGAGGGAGCGCTGGAGGCGTACCTGCTTGGGCCGCCGGACGAGCTCCCGTCGTCGCCCCTTTCTTCGCGCGAGGATAAGGTGGGCGGACGAGCGAACAGGTTAAACTCCTCGCGTGTTGTTTGCTCGCTCGGTACCCCCGCGCGGAATTGGCCAACCAATTCCAGGGTCCAATTCTTAGCACATCCAAACAGCAGAATTATGCCCTGAATTCTAGATTCTCCAATTCTATGCTCAATTCTGTGCAACCAAACAGGGCATACAAGCAATTGTCTGGGGAACGATCCTAGTTAGCGTAGCTGTCATCGAAATCATCATCCACGTTCTGCTTCTCCATATCTGGCCAAGTTATAGCAGAGACAACAAAGTCAGACGACTACTTGAATGTACTCGCAAACCACCATAAGATAGAATACAACAGATATGCATATGCTTTGGCTGAATAAAGGAGGCTTCTGTCGAAGGATAGTGATTTACAATCCCACGTCAATCTTACTTCTAGAGATCAGAATCAAGATAAGTTTAGGGTTTTTATTTATTCTTCATTGTAATTTTCTTTTATAATTTTGTAATGTATAATAATATCAATAAATACATCTTATAATTTAATTCTCATTTTTGGATCCCATATAATTTAATTGTTGAACATTTATAATTATAATTCACAATTCAATTTTGTCTTTATTTTTTACTTGCATTGTGGTGACAATTCACTTTGTAATCTTTATTTATGTATATATATATTCAAATTGTGCCAAAACTTAAAATTCAGCAATGGTCATGTCGAAATCCATCACACTCTTCTCGGAGGTATAACCATGTTCATCAATTTGAGTGAAACTACGATCACCTTCCATTCTTTTGATAAAAAGTTCAAATTGACCATGTTTTCATATGCATGATTGAAAGATGCAAAAATCATAAATCTACCCTTGCGAGACCTAATATTATCGGATCTCAAATGAATCAAACTCCAAATCCACATACTGATTAGTCAAAAGTTACAAACAATATATCCGATCGATCGTTAATGTTGTGTCCGTGTAAATAGCATATTAATCACAGAAGAAATTTCGCCGTGTAAACAGCATAGATCTATTTGCACCCTATATCTCAGATTCATTCCTTTTCATACTCAAAGAATAGAATCTTTCGGGAAAACCTACATGCTTTTACTTCATGGTAGACCAAATATACCAGAATTTTTGTTTGAAAATAAACCACATATGTTATGTAAAAATAACAAATTATGAATTTTCAACAATGAATAATATGGTAATCTCCCCCCCCCCCCCCCCCCCCCCCCATTTACAATATATGGGGCACGCGTATTACAGGTTCTTAACTTTGACCATTATTCTGATCCACAAATGGGGGTTTATGCGATAGAAATTTTACCGTTGAATTTGTATTCAAGTAAAGCTTCTTGTGGTAGAAATTTATGAAATTTTCTTATATATTATTAGTTAAATTGATGATCAAAGTTAGATCATACAAAACCGGAACTTCATGTAACTGTGGATGGAGGGAGCATCTAAATTGTAACAATATGTTTTTTCGTTCCTCAAGTATGTATAAAATTTTACTCCCTTCGTTACTATTATAAGGTGTATTATTTTTTTGAAAAGTCAAACGAGATGATCTTTGTCTAAGTTTTTAGAAAATATTACTAGCATTTATAATATAAATTCAATATCATTAGATTTATTCATGAAATATATTTGCATATTATATTGTCTTAGTATTTCAAATTTTTATTGTTTTTTCTATAACCTTGGTCAAAATTACTCAAGTTTAACTTTTCAAAAAACTAATACACCTTATAATAAGAACAGAGGGAGTAATAGGAAGAATAAAGTGTAGATGGACTTTTAACAATACATAATATGAATCACAAAAGTTAAAGATTACTAATGCTAGAGACAAAATAACAGTAAAGTAATATAGGAAAAATATGGCAAGGAGAAGACAAGGCTAATATAGAACATTTCTTTTAGCACCGATGTTTTCCCATCCGGTGTTTGCAAGTGCACATACTACTCCACGAGTCTACATCTAGCAGAAGATAGCCTTCCTGACAGACTGCCATCAAAAGCTCAACAGAAACAGCTACACCAACACGACTAACAAAAGACACAATTCATGCGAAGTTGTTAGGATGCTAATTTACTTGCTGCGGAAATGGATGTTGTCACGACTCACGAGGTAGGAGCATGGATCAAGGAAGATGGAGTAGCGTTAGCACATGAATCCAACCTTATGCTCCATCCAGTTTCGTTTTTTCCACCTATTGTGTCTTTAAAAAATTGCATGTCGCGTTTAGAAAATAGAAGCTGCAAGATAATTAATCTTGTTCTGCAACAACAGATGTAAAGTTTATATATTTCCAGTGGCATGCACTACTTATATGCTGAAAAATTTGCTGCCATCCTTATTGGAGCTAGCATTTCATATCACTTAAGGAATGCAAAAGTAAAATATTAATCCAAGATCTGACACTAGATTAGTTCACTGACACAGGAGGAACCCATAAAATAGACAAGACTAGTGCACTGGCTAAGCAAGTGAATGCACATGTGACACCTCCAAATTTCTGAGTTTCGGTATGAAGAAACAAAAGGGCATCCACAAGGAAGCGATAAGTCTTTATAGTCCACTGTGTAATGATCTCAATTCAACACCATGGATTTTATCCCACCACACATGGTAGCAACAACACAACAACAGACAAAGAAGCTTCCTGTAAGTCTGTAACCAATGTCAGCGCTCAAGACAGTATCCATGCAGTAACCATTCTACCTAAGAAAACAGCGAAACTTGATTTCTGCAGTTCTACGGCATGGAATACTGGGTTTCACCGTGAACCAAAACTTCAGTCCTAGCTAACTGGCACAACACTGAAATTGCTGTATATCGGAGTTCTCTCAACCAACGAGGGGTTCACAAAATAGAAAGGGATCATCATCCCTTCTAAATCCCACCAGCTACAAATCTGGGATGAACTGCGATGGTTTCGAAGAGGCGGATCTGCAGCGCGGTCGGTCGTCAGAGTGCTGGTGCGTCGGCTGCTGCTGCCGCTGCAACTGCGTTCACATCTGGGTATATGAACCGATTATCCGCTGCAGCCATAGATGCAAGAAGAAAGATGCAGTAGGCACGGCAGCTACAATACCAAGCAGCAAGCAGTACTGCAGCCATAATAGGGTAGTAAAAACAATACTAAAGCAGGCACTAGAAAAGAATGCAGAGCAGTATCGAGAACAGAAGGCCACTCCCTGATCCCAAACAGAATGCTACATTTCATCAATAATAGAAGGCTATCTTGAAAAAGTTTCATTGAATATGTACGTAGTACATTTTTTTAACTAATTTCAGATCATTTACTGCTTCTTTTTACAGTATCTCACTAGTTTCAGGTGATCCGCAATATTCTCCAGGTAAGCTGCCAACTCTCAAACAAACGTAGGCATACAGGCTGAAATATTACAGCACCAATATTAAACCAGACCAACCAAAACGAAGCTAACACATGATACTACTAGGCATATATTGACTACAGTTTCTTCAGATAAGTCAAGTATCGCAATTCTATACTTCTGCTATTCTATAATATTCTTTAGGCCTCTAAATTGTCCAAGGAACACAGTAGTGCATTTTTACATTATTGTTTTATACTTTGGGCATTTTAAACAATTTCACTCAGAGCAAAACCAAGACGAATGACTAGAAAAAGGCCAACGGGAGTATTATCAACAATTTCAAAATTCAGAACTGCACAAAAGCATAAGCAGACACAGCCTATAGCAAGTTCAGAAGCACACAAACAAGATAACTAGTACTAGGCATATATTCTCTACAGTTTTTACAGATAAGTTCAGAGACATATCCGCATTCATTTACTTCTCCTTATCTGTAAGATTCCTCAAAGAAAATAGCATTGCATTTTACTTTTTTACTTTGGTGCATTTTGAAAGTTCACTCAGACGTCAGACCAGGCAGGGTAATAAACATTCATAAAATAGCAGGTAATAAAATTCTGTTAAATAACATTTAGGGGGGAAGAATGCAGAACAATATAGAAAGCATAAGTTCACTCCTTAATCAACGGCAGAAGGTTATCTGGAACAAGTTGCATTGCATATGTACATACTACATGTTAGGAACTAGTTTCAGACCATCTAGTCCTTTCTTTATAAATATCACTAGTTTCAGGTGACCACCACATTCTACAGAATGTTAAATCCCAACTCTCAAACAAATGTAGGCCTACAGTCTGAAATATCACAGTGCCAATCTTAAACTAAGCCAACCAAATCAAGCTAAAACATGATACTACTAGGCATACAGTCTCTACAGTTTCTTCAGATTATGTCCAGATAAATATCACATTCAGTTTCTGATTCTCCATACCATTTTTCAAAGAACATACTAGTGCATTTTATACATTGCCTTTTTTTACAATCTTGTGCATTTTTAACAATTCCACTCATACTAACGAAGACCCGAATAAAGAGAAAAGGGCAAAAACAGCATTATCAACATCTATATTCAGATTGCACAAAGGTATTAGCAGCCACAGACCACATACAATTTCAGAAGTACAGAAACAACGTCAACTTAGCACACTGAGTCACTGACCTGCTGTGTTGCGCTCGATAAGCACGATGCTCAGCGGCTCCCAGCTGCGAGGCAGGTTGACGATCAAAGGGCTCAGCTGCCCAAAGCGACCTGCGCGGACGCAGAGAGTGTAGTCCGGCCGGTCGACCTGCGGCTGCGGGGGAAGCAGGCTCACCAGCTGACTCTTCAGGTGAATCGTGAGCCCCCTGTAGTACGTGACGGGGTCCAGTCGTCTTCGATGATGGAGCCGGTGTAGTCGTTGCCGCGCACCCACAGGATGTCCCGCTCCAACAGCAGAGGCGGGACAGTGCGGGCAGATGCGGGCGAAGAGCGACTGCAAATATCACAAATTCGAGCAGTGCACTCTTGTCAACTAGGAATCTGAATGAATTTAGCAGATTGTATAGCAAGATTTGATACTGTGATCGATTTTATTCTTCAGATAAGCAAGCTCAGAATCACTGTTCCAATTCAGATGAAATGTAAGAGCAGAAATTGCAAGATCGAAGAATTGCGCCAGAAAGAAGAGCTCGTACTCGAGAGTCGAGAATCACATTGCTCATGTCGAATCGAGGAAGGCAGGGGACGAGGAACTCACATTCACATCAGGCGGCATCGGGAGTTCCGGCCTGTCTGCCCTGGGGACGCGCTCCACCGCCACTTGGTCGCCGTGCGGAGGTCGCCGCGGGCGGAGACGTGGACTCCGGAGCAGCACGGCAGGAGGCACCTCGAGTTGGCGCGGAGGTAGCGCGCGGTGTCGTCCTTGAGCAGGAAGGCGCCCTCGCGGCTGGTCGCGACGGCCATCCACATGATGCCCAGGGACCTGGGCCATGTCGTAGTCGCACTGCTTGGCGGCGCGGCAGCGGGTGGAGAAGGGGTAGCAGAGGGAGCCGCGCGCGGTGGTCCCGAGGTAGCGGCCGTAAGCGCTGCGGAGGAGGACGCAGGGGCCGTTCCAGCCGTTGGGGCTGAAGCTCGGCGTCACGGCCCACACCGCGTTGTGGCGACTCGCGGCGAGGGTCGAGGCGGACGGAGCGCCCGTCCTCGGCGGCGTGCAGGTACCTCGCGCGGCAGCCGCTCCGCAGGCGCAGGCGCACGAAGTCGACTCCCTCAAAGGCGCCCTGGCGGCGCAGCAGGTTCGAAGCTTCGGCGGGAGAGGCGAGGCGGCGGCGGGTGGCTCCATTGTCCTCGCTCGCTGGCTCGGCTTCTTGGTTTCTTGCGTTGCGAGAAGGAAAAGGAAGAGGAGCAGAGTTTGTTACGACGGTTTTCGTTTGGGCGCCAAGGTGAGGGTCGCGTCCTTTTAAGGTGCTGCTCCGAAGCGCTGACTAGTGGGGCCACCATCGAGTCAGGCCACTGACATGTGGGCCACCAACCTGTCAACGCCGTCAACAAATTTCCTCGGGCCAATGAATTTGTCCAAAACTATCAACAAACTGCACTGACGTGTTGCGTCTGCACTGCAGAGATTCAGAAATGCCTAGAGTTCTGATCAAGCCAATGAATTTGTCCTGATTCCTGAACTGCTAGCTCTAGCTCGAGCTCAAGCAACAAACTTGTTCTTCTTCTTGTACGGTGCACCATAAACTTGCTATATATACTATCCTGTGTCCAAGAGATGAAGCAGCTTGAGAATGAAACTCTGGGCCATCCTTGCATCTATCTCGCGAGACTGGACAAATCTTGACAATAGTTGAAAGACAGTTTTGCAGGCGAAGCCACGCCGGGTTCAGTTGTTCCATGACAAACCAATTGACACAGGTGCCTTTTCAGTTGTTTTCCCTTGACTGGACAAGTTCGTGGGCTACCTCTTGCACAACAGGCTCTGGGAATTAGCAGAATCCACGAGCTCAAGCAATGTTGATTTCCTTCTCTTTCACATCACAGAAGCACCTCACACACACCAACACTGGCGTCCGTGACTAGACCCTTGTATCTGAAGATGCGTCTGACTTGAGAACGACGAGCAGGCTCCGGCGAAATCCTTCTAGCCGGACTTGGCCGGCTTCTTGGGGAGCCTGCCCAGGATTTGCTTAATCACTGACGAAACAAGCCCCGCTCAGACCACGGCTCCCAAATCCATCGTTTTTTCCACCTGATCAAAGCACACGCCGTGAGCAGCATCCAAAAAAAAAAGGAAATCCACGCATCACACGAAAACGACAGGGCAAAACCCAACCTCACAGCAGATCAAATCGACGCCTCCGGGGGTCGAAAACCATGACCGAGACGGCGCCTTTCCGACGACGACACCGACAAGAAGAAGAGCCGCCCGGGGTCAAGGGAAGCTGGAGCTCACTAGGTATGAAGCAAAGGAGAAAAAATCGTGCCCCTTTTCCCCCAAATTTCCGCGCGGATTGGCCCCGGCGGGAAGGAGAGGGCGCAAACTGGATGGATTCCTGCAGACACCAGTGGGGAATTCGTGGTCGAGGAGGAGGTGGCGGTGGAGGCATCGCCGGTCGGATCGCTTCTTGTGGGAACAGTGTCAGAGGAGTTGGGTAGGTGAAGCCAAGACAAAATGGAGAGAGAGAATTAAACAGAAAATGAGGTAATAACCCTCGAGTGCATATTAAAAACGGTTTTCCTAATTTTAAATTGCATGAGAATGAACTAAATCTGACATTGTCCTGATTCGTGATGGCAATATGGCATGATAGTTGTACATGAGTTTACTGTGTGCAACTCAAAAAAAAAATGCAACGCAAAAATCAGTCAACTAATTAGCTGGTGAATTTCGTTTTTTAATTCGTGTGTAACTGACATAGATTGAGTTAATTCTTTGTCGACCCCTTAGTCGTTAAAGGTTTGTTTTATCATGCTTAACTAAGAGTTGCACGTGAGATATAATTATGTGCAATTGGCCGAGTTTTATTTAAATCTAACTCAATTTAGCATTAGACAATCCCTACTAAAAAAGATTCGGTAAATGCTTAAACTCATTCCACGTGTGCATTTTGATGAAAATTTGTCAAACTGGGCCAAATCTAGCCAATGTGACATGCAACGTATGCAAGGTGATCACGTCGAGCGCGCATGAGGGGTGTGCAGGGCCTCTATTGATCTTGGCTTTGCGGACTTTGTTCCAGTTCAATTTGAGGAGAGGCGTCGGCATTGCGCACATGGTAGGGAAGGTCAACGTCGTGCTTGCTCCTGCCGCCAGTGCGACCAACTCAACATTGATGGATCATTTGCGACGTCCTGGAGATGCTGGAGAAGCTGCTCACACAGTTGTTCTCTATTTCTTTGTGATTTTGGGATTTTGCCGCGGATGATCAATCTGATATCGACTTGATGTTTATTTGTTGTTACTAGTGATGCTAGCTAAGAGTTCTTGAACCTTTGGCGAATGAAGAAGTTGTGTCCTTGTTCGTTGTTTGGCGGGTGGTGGTTCATGGTGTAGGGCTGAGTCATGTTGGTGGAAGTCGGTTCAGAAGGCAGGTGAAATAACCTTTTTATAAGGATCTTATACTACTCGAGGTATCCAAAAGATACAAAGTGTTTATAACCGGCCTCTCCATAATAAGGATGCACACAACCATAAGAGAAAATCCAATAAGACACACAAAAAGCGAAATACAAAAGGACAACTCATACACCACATATTGATATGTGGGACCAATCAGGAGATCACCTGCCGCCCATGTGGGATAAAAATATCTCTCACCATAGCCTCTAACCATGCAGACACCTTCATAAATAGGTCTCGAAACTCCACACGTTGTAAAGACCAATGAAACATGTGGGTAGTCAGGTAGACGACCTACCTAAGAGATGATTTTTATCATTAAAATATTATTGTTTCTACTTCGCCACATCGACCATATTACGGCAAGCTGTCCGACCATAAGAATTACTAAACTTGTGATCAATATCCAATTACCAAAAAAATACCTATACTTGGCGGATACAAGTTAGACGTAGCTTGGATGGCTGACCATATAGAACTTGCAAACTTGCACTCGAAAATAAGTGTGTAATTGTTTAATCATTGTCAAACAAAAAAATGTACTTCTTTACCTGAACATATTATTCCTTTCCGAGCATAACCTATTTAGGAAGATACCGCGCAATTTTTTATAAAAAAATTAGTGGTATCTTCATTTTTCAAATTATCTTATTATCATCAACTAGCACATCAGGATGAACCAAATCTATACATGGACATCACTGAAAATTTACCATTCTCAAGTCGATTCGAGTAAATTCATCAGTCTCTTGTGACAATTCAACCATTGCCAGTTTCCCTAAAAGGGCATTCCATGCCACAAGCCTAGGACCGACTAAATCCCACCGGAATGTCAAATTTGGTGGACATGTCTCCAATACCGAAGCTAATGTATCACCCTTGTGACACTATATTATATAGAGTTGTATAATGTTCACGGAGTGTGGTGTTTCCCAACCACTTGTCATCCAAAGCGAAAAAAGTGTTTCTTCACGTCACCATAAGACTAGCTAAAAAATGTGAGTCACACAGTTTTCAAAAAACTCGTGGCAAAAAATTGAGCCCACATTATTTATTTTTTAGAAGAGTTGTTCAAATCCCTTTTTTGTGAGGAGTTTAAAAAGACATTCCCAAGCAGAGCTGTGGTTTAACCTGAAGGTCATGAATCCCCAGCCCTCCTTGTTATTTTGGTCGACGAACCACATCCCATCTAGCCAGTCGATATTTCTTTTTCTCACTATTCCCTTGCAATAAAAAATCTTGATCGGAAATAATCCAATATCTGCAAGACTCCTTTTGGCAACTAAAAGAATGTTATCATATACAGTACCATATTACTTAGTACTGTCTCCAATAATGAATCGTATACCTATATATAATAGGAAGTGGCCTAACTTACAGCCAAACCGCTCAGCATACTAAGAAGGCGAGGTAAAACAACCTATATGATGCAATAAACTACTTCAATAACGGTGGCTACCATAAAATTAGAAACAAAAATGAGACACACGGATACAATATGTATCCTAGTGTTCACTTCCTTAAACTACTTTAGGGTAACGCTTATGGAAAAAATTGCCTTACCGCGCGACAGACATGATATATCTATGAAGGTACAAGCAATAAGTTTGGTCTGGAATATTACCAACACCCTCAAGTACAAGTTTAAGTAGATGTTTATGAAGCATATTGAAAATCCTTGAAGCTAAGCCTAGATAGCGATAGGATGTTTTCGTGTCCCTGCTCGACGAGGATCAAACGTATGATCCCTCTGAGTTCGCACACATATGTCTCTTCCAGTCCAACAGAATTTCGTCGACCAAAATGAGAGATCAACTGGTATATAACGTGGAGATCCCAGCACATGGGAGAGAGAAAAGATATGTTGGGGAGGACTCCTCCAAAGCCAACGATCAACTTGTGTGTTGAGAAGTGAGAGCTCCTCTCCTTCATTTCTTTATGTAGTGCGAGGGGAGCCTTGAAGGAGGGGCAAACCTCTCCCCATGCGTCCGTCCCTAGTTGGACCCCAAGTGGGCCTACCGACCTAGGGTTAGGGCACATCCCCAACCCTAGCTGTCGCCTCCCCTAGCCATTATCCCCTTTGCTTGGGGCCAAGAAAAGTGGGGCAACACCCCTTGATGGGCCCTTTGGCGCATGTGGCTGCCCCCTCGGTCCAACCTAGTGAGGCAGCCCATGGACCCTCTAGAACATTTTGGAACCAATCCAGACTCTATAGACTCTTCCAGAAATATTTGGATGCACGTTTGGGTGATCCAGACATTCTCGGTGCCCGGAACTTCTCCGTTATCTCTAAAAAATATTTTGATCACTCCAGAACCATTCCGGTGACACTCTCTCATGTATCCAACCTTCAACATGCACAACTGTAGGAAGACATACGTGTGTGGACATGAGCTGGAACTCCTTACGTACAATAATAAATAGTGGAACCAAGGACGCCCATATTGGTTCCCATTATTACACAAAAGCACTCTAGTGAACCTGTTAGTTCCGTACGTGATTCACATTGCTTCACGGTACATAACAACACCCGAGGCGAGACATTTTGATATACCTATGAAGCAACTCTTGATCACGATATCTTGTTATCCTTGTTACCGGTTTGTTTCCTTTTCTCGTTCCCTATTCCGGTATCCCCATGATTTAAATTTTACATCATACCTTGTATGTGAAGACTATGATGGATACCGTTATACCGAGTGGGTCTAGGAAGTATCTCTCCATCATGGATGAGCAATTCATAGTCTTGGATCATTATGTCCAATACACATTTTCTGAGCTACCCAGAAGTTGCCGCTATGATCACCCTTTTATCGTGTGATGTTAGACAAAACCAAAGCAATTTTCCCATATTCATGAAGCTAACACCCCAATGGTCGAGGACATGTAACTATGTTAACCCTATTTGATAATACTAATAAAATAGTGATGATTAGATCCTGTAGTATATCAATAACTTGGGTCCTGTCCAGCCTCATTGTTCTGCCAACAATGCGCTCCCATTGTTGCCGGCAACCTTTTTTCCCATGACCAGGAAAACAGGGTCATTGTGCAACCAATGAGATAGTCTAAGAGGCCAGACTAAGACAACACTTGGTGTTCATATTTCCACATGTGCATATAGGTTTTCCTCTGGATCTAAATTCCGAAACGATAGTAGTAATAGCACAGAAATATAAACATTAATTATCAAACATAGTAATTGAGAAACCATAGTAATATTGATGTGCATATCTCTTTCAACTAAATCATCGTTGGAGAGGTGTGAGTTACCACGAAGGACCCCCCACCCCCCCCCCAACCACCACGAAGGTTCACCATCTTATTCCCGAGCCTCCTCCACAAAGTAGGAGCTCAAGTACTAGTGGTACGTTTTAAGTTGACCTCCAAACATTTACCAACTTTTTTCTAGAGAATTCCACAACCCGGAAACTTCCGGGCGACCCTAGTCATCTGGGTTCCCAACAAACGCAAGATTAACAAGCAACTTGAAGAACTCAAGGGGGGATCTTATTTTGTCTCTCGATGGAAACAAATCCTAAATTTGAATGGAATTCGTTAGTTTTGTTTAATTCTTGTTTTTAATTTCTTTTCCCAAAATACAATTGGGATCGCCATTGGGGCACCCTATCCCAATAATGTTACAACGTGTGTCGTCACACCCATTAGCGTATGTCCAACACAGTTGTTGGGCAGTCTATTCGGAGCACCAATGGAGATACTATAAGTATTGCCATATATCAGATAATAATCACAATTTGTAAATCATTCTAGTTAAGTTCTAAACATTAAAAAGTTCCTCACCAAAAAGGTGAAGGAAAACATTTTAGCATAACAAAATGTTTCCTTGTTTAGGTGGTTTTTTGCATGTGAAAAGGAAAAGAAGGTCAAGATCAAGAATTGTTTAGTGTTTTCATTTTTCTTCACTGTAATCTACTTCTACTCTTTTAAATTTTTCTAATGTCCAATAAATGGTGTAAAACACTACGAAGATCAAGAAATACATCTTTTATTTAATTACTATATATATTTATTATTGTCTTAGTTATTTTTCGTGTAATTTAATTGTCGGACATTATTAATTATTCATAATTCAGTTATGTCTTTATTTTTTAATTGCAATGTGGTGATAAGTCAAGTTCGACAATCTAACCATGTTCATCGATTATAGCGAAACTTAAATCACCTTGCCCCACTTTTGCTAAAAAGGTCAAAATTGCCATTTTCACATGCATGATTGCAAGATGCACATAATTGATAATCCACAAGTGTAGGGGATTGTTTGCAGCCTTTTCGATAAGTAAGAGTGCCGAACCCAACGAGAAGCTAAAGGTAGGATTAGCAATTCTCTCAAGTTCTATCAACCACTGATAAAACTATACGCACATCAAACGTTTGCTAGGAAAATAAAACTAGAACATGTTTGCGGATATGAAAAAAATAGTTTTTCGAGATAAATAACAAGAAAGTGAAGTTAGTTGCTACAGCAATAAAATAACATAAAGTAACAGAACCATGAGTGTGAAATAGTGGTGGAATTGTCCATAAATGATTTGTGAAGTTACAAGGTTCATTATCTTCGATGTAGTTTTTATATGTGGGAGAGACTTTTGCTAAATGTTTTCGACTACTCTCTATTACACGTACTTATGATTGGAACCCTAGCAAAGAATCTATAACTAGTAGGAGATACATTAAGGTATTAAATGCCCAACCATAGCCTTATAAATTGACCCCCTTGTCCCATACATGTCAAAAATTAGAATGGTGTTTGTGTTTCTATCACTCACAACATACTACAAACCCTATGATGATTATCCATGCACGCATAAATGTAATGGGCACCCATAGGACTGTACCATATCAACATACAACCTGAATCAACCAAAGATATTCAATATTCAACCATAGGAGAAAGAAGAACAATGCAAACATAGTGTAGACACCATAGATCATCCGGAAACAATTTATAACATCGAACACCAAGTTTACATAGGGGGTTAGAGAGATTGTGAGAGAGTGGATCTCTATAGCTAAGTGGAAATGGCGATGGAGAAGGAGGTGGAGACGGTCGGCTAGAGGAGGCGGCGGCCATGGGGGTGGCGCATGGCTGGCTGCGGCACCGCACTGGCCGGCCTAGGGGAGCGCCTCCCCCTTGGCCCTTGTTCTTCCTTGGCCTTGGTGCCATTATGGGGGAGCCATACTCTTTGGCCTCCCATGGATGCACCTTTGATCCAAGGTCTCTTGGGCCTGTAGAACCTTCCTAGGGTTCCCTCTTAGCCCCCATGAGTCAAGAGGGTTGAGTCTTGTCCAAATCCATCAAGTTAGGAAAGAGTTGGACTCAATCTCGTCACCAACTTTCGGAATCCCGTCATCAGATCAGGGCCCGCAGCAAAACGGGTCTGCCGGGCGCGTCTGGACTCCGCTTGGGACTAATTTTTAGTCCAGATATATTGGGTTGAAATTATCTACTCCCACCGACCGGGAATGGTTATCATAGATTTGTCCAAATACGGATATATCCACACACTAAAACTGTCTGGGTACATCCATATTTAGACAACTCTATGTCAATCATTTCCGATCGCAGGGAGTCAAACATTCACTATATTCACTTTTCCATTTGAAGCCTCCTTCGGGGCGAAACGTGACGATCTCTAAAATCTATTTTGGGGAGACAGATTTCAGGAAAGTCACAATTCGACTCCAACAAGGTTTCCTTTTGCGTTTTTGCTTTTCTCCAAGTAATTCCTACACAGCAAAGTGTAAAAAAAAACTTGAACACTTTTGCAACTATTAATAGGTTAGTTCAATAAAATAAACCAAATATTAAAGAAAACATCATAATAAACTAAAAAATTCATCGATACATGTTACAAGTATCATTAATTCACGCCCATGAGATCTAAAACTACGGGATCTAACACGAGTCAAACTCCAAATCCACATATTGATTAGTGATAAGTTACAAACAAGACATCTCATCGATCCTTCATTACACGCCGATGCAAATAGCATAGTGAACACGAAGAAAAATTTCTCCACGTGGATCCATTTGCACTGTATATTTAGAATTTAATTTCCTTTTCAGAATAAAAGAATAGAATATTTCCGGAAAAACTACATGCTTTAACTTCATGGTAGACCAAATATACCTATGAATTTTATTCGAAAATATAACCATGTATTATTGATATTACTATAGTGAATAATATGCTACCCTTCATCCGTAAGTACATGGTGCACGTATATTTCAAGGTCTAATTTTGACCATTATTTTGATCCACAAAACATATTTTATGTGATAGAAATTAAACCATTAATTTATATTGGAATAAAGGTTCCAAATGCACAATTTGATGACATATTTCTTATGTATTAGTAGTAAAATTAATGTTTAAAGTTAAATCCCACAAAACTAGGATGTTATGTGATTCTGGACGGAGGGTGCCCCGGACTTGTAACAATATGTTTTTCAGTGCCTCATATATGTATAAATTTTATAATAGGAACAATTCAAGGCGCGGGTGGACTTTTTATTATACAAAAGAACATGAATCAGAAAATTAAAGATTCCTAATGCTATAGACAAGATACCAGTTATGTAATTAATATAGGAACAATGCTCCTGGTTTTAAAAATACATTTTAAACATTTTTTGAAATATAAAAAAATCAGACAAATCTGTGCGCTCACAAAGTCATTTCACAGAGAAAAAAATCAGGCATTTGTTTTGTTTGTAAAAAGACAAAATTTGGGGTTTTACTACACATGCCACAACAAATGTCGGTTTTTCGTGAAGTCTGGCTTGTGTACAGAATATCAAGATGTACGCGCCAACTTTTTGTTCGGAACATTTTGACATTTCAAAATATTATTCGCGATGGCAGAGCATATGCTTCCATGTAGCAAAGTGAATTTCACCTAATATATAACCTTTTCTAGCACCGATGGTTTTTTCCATCCGAAGTTTGCAAGTGCACATAGTACTCAACCATTCTACATCTAGCAGAAAATAGCCCATATATTATTCACCGATCTAGCTTTTAGTATGTTAGCACACGAATCTAACCTTGTATTCCATCCAGTTTCTACTAATTATAGTATCTCTAAAAAAAAATCACATGTCGCGTTTAGAAAATAGCAGCTGCAACATAGTTACTCTTGTTGTGCAGCAACAGATGTAAAATTTCTATATTTCGCAGCGGCAGGCACTAATTATATGCTGAAAATTTTTGTTGCCATTCGTATTGGATCTAGCATTTCATATCACTAGATTAATCCAAGATCTGACACTAGATTAAATCACTGATACAGGAGGAAACCCATAAAATAGACAAGGGTAGTGCACTGGCCGAGCAAGTGAATGCACATCTGACATCTCCAAATTTTGAGTTTCAGTATCAAGAAACATAACGGCATCCACAGGGAAGCGATAAGACTTTGTAATCCATATGTACTGTAATGATATCGGTTGAATACCATGGAATTTATCCCAGCACACATGGTAGGAACAACACAGCAAGAGATAAAGCTCCCTGAATGCAGTGACACCAATAATTCTGAAGACTGTAACACTAGTATTTTCTCAGAAGAGCATGCACCAATGTCAGGTGCAAGATAGTATCCAGACAGTAAAGCCATTCTACTCCACGAAAAAAGGGAAACTTGATATCTGCAGTTTTATGGCATGGAAAACTGGATTTCAGCGTGAACCAAAGCTAAACAGAGGTCTAGAGATAGAGACATTAAAGAAGGAGATCGGAACACAGCTTACTTCCACGCAGTTGCCAACCAGAGAAGGAGAAAAACTTTCATCCATTCTCTGGAAGGCCCTGATGGGGAAGTATCTGAAACTAAGGATATGATTAAAATTGCAACGGAGTTCTATAAAGACCTGTTTAGGAAAGAAGACAGAGGCGGTTGTACTCTAAACCCAGACTTCTTCTCGGAAACTGAGAAAGTTACTAGTGAAGAAAACGCTATCCTTCAGGCTCCTTTTACAGAAGCTGAAGTTAAGAAAGCTGTTTTCGACTCTTATCCTGATGGGGCACCAGGCCCGGATGGGATTTCTTTTCTGTTTTATCAGCATTTTTGGGATGTAATAAAAAATGACCTGATGGCCCTTTTTGAAGATTTTCACAAAGGCTCTCTAGATATTTCTAGGTTAAATTTTGCTATCTTAACCCTTATCCCTAAGGAGCAAAATGCAACTACTATGAAAAAATTTAGGCCGATTAGTCTGCTTAACTGTAGCTTTAAAATCTTTACTAAAGTCCTGACTAACAGGCTCTCCCAAATTCTTCATCGGCTGATTGCTCCGAACCAATCTGCCTTTATTAAGGGGAGATACATTCTGGAGAGTGTAGTGACAGCTCACGAGGTTCTACACTCCGTTCATAGCTCTAAATAAAAAGGCATTGTCCTTAAGTTAGATTATGAGAAAGCTTTTGACAAAGTGGATTTAGCTTTCTTAGAAGAACTTCTTAGAATTAGAGGTTTTGGTCAACATTGGATTGACATGATTCTACAGATAGTCCATAATGGCTCAGTTGGAGTCAAGATCAATCAGGTCGAAGGACCTTTTTTTAGGACTGGAAAAGGGCTCTGGCAAGGAGATCCGCTTTCCCCCATTATGTTTAACTTAGTGGTCGATGTAGTTACTAAAATGTTAGCTAAAGCTGCGGATCAGGGGCTCATTCAGGGTCTTTGTCCCGAGGCAATGCCTGGAGGCGTTATCTGTCTGCAATATGCGGACGATACGATACTCTTTGTGCAAAATGATGTTCAGAAAGCTGCTAACCTGAAGCATGTGCTTTCTTGTTTTGAGAAAGTGTCAGGCATGAAGATTAATTATTCTAAAAGTGAACTAATTCCGATTGGCATGGAAGAAGATGAGTTTCTTCCTTTTGCTGACATACTAGGCTGTAGCGTGGGAAATTTTCCAATTAAATACTTAGGCATCCCCCTGCATTATGAAAAATTGAGAAAAGAAGATATCCAGCCTCTAATAGACAAAATCTTAAAAAGAATAGCGGGTTGGAGAGGAAAGCTCCTCTCCTATGCTGGCAGGATCCTTCTGATCAAAACCTGCCTGGCAAGTATCCCTGTTTATTTGTTGTCCTTCTTTAAATTCCCCAAGTGGGCACTAGATCTAATTAACACTCAAATGGCGCACTGCTTGTGGAGCGACTTTGAGGGTAATAGAAAAGTTCATTTAGCAAATTGGGGTTTAGTTTGCTCCAAAAAAGAGTTTGGGGGTTTAGGAATCCCTAATCTCAAAGAAGTAAATATGTGTCTTTTGGGTTCTTGGCTCAAAAGATATCTCTCTGATGATGGTAAAATTTGGAAAACCATAGTTGATCATAAGTACGGAACGAACTCGCCTAACATCTTCACCTGCGACCCGACCCAAGTCTCCAGATTCTGGAAAGGGGTCATGGAGGTTGTCAGGGCTGTTAAGTTCGGGTATCGTTGGGTTTTAGGAAATGGTGAAAAAACTAGATACTGGGAAGATACTTGGTTCGGTAACTCTCCCCTTGCTACCCAGTTTTGGGAGATCTATACCCTGTGTAATGAACAAAATTCAACAGTAGCTGAGGTCTGGGATGGTTCCAATCTGAAACTTACCTTCAGAAGGAATTTTAGCCCCCGCCTGATGGAACAATGGTACGATCTACTAGAGATTACCAAAAGCATCAGCCTTACCACAGACACTGACTCCCTCGTTTGGAAGTTAGAAAACAAAGGGATCTACTCCACTAGTTCACTCTATCATGTGATTAACTTTAGAGGAGTCACCCCTGTTTTCATTCCTGCCATTTGGAATTTGTGTATTCCACCTAGGGTTCACGTTTTTCTCTGGTTGGTTTCGCATAACAAGATTCTGACCAGAGATAACCTTAAAAAGAGACAAATCATTAAACCTGAATCATGTTCTTTTTGCTCAGAGAAGGAGACTGTTCGACATCTCTTCTTTGACTGTATAGTAGCCCAAAACACCTGGGCGGTCGTCTCTGATTTCTTTGCAGTTAACATTGGAAGCTCGTTTGAATCTGTAGCAAGATTTTGGGTTTCTAATAAAAATAATGCTGCTCTGAATTCCATTTGTGCTGCTGTACTTTGGAATATCTGGAAATTTAGAAATGATCTGACCTTTAATGGTGTGTGTTGGCTTGATACTAAACAGGTGCTCAGGAGAGTCTTCCACTCGGTCATGAACTGGAAAATCCTCTTGAAGGACCAACATCTCCCAAAGATCGAGGGCTTCTGCCAAACGATCACCAAGAAACACAAGCTCCGCACTGCTTGGAGAGTGGCTGAGCAAACCTACTGTCCCCATGGATCTCATCCGAGGCCTTCACATCTCCAAGAGCGGCTCGCCCCCAAGCTCGCCTCCCAGCAACATGAGTGGCAAGAAGGCCATGCTGCTCAGCCCAGCATCTCCTCTCGACATGAGTTGCTGGTCGCCGGCGCCAGGAGCTACGCCGCTGAAAAAGCTCAAGCATTCGTCGCTGACTGAAGTTCCTGAAGTCGCGGTGTCTCCCTAGTCTGTTTGGTTAGCTTTAGTCTACTTGCCTTCTTCTGAAGTGCTTCGTTGTAATAAGGAGTTCTCTAACGCACCACTCAGCCTGCTGCTGTGGTTTGCTGTCTTTTATTTACTGTTCTGAAACCATGTACTGAACCGAAACTCCGAGTTTCGTTGTTTTTGCAATGAAACTGGGGCAGGAGCCCTTTTATTCTAAAAAAAAAAAACTTAACTGGCACATACACTGAAACTGCTATGTATCGGAGTTCTCTCAACCAACAATGGGTTCACAAAATAGAAAGGGATCATCATCCCTTCTAAATCCCCACCAGCTACAAAATCTGGGACGAACTGCGATGGTTTCGAAGAGGTGGGTCTGCGGCGTGGTCGGTCATCAGAGTACTGGTTCTCCGACTGCTGCTGCCGCTGCGTTCACATCTGGGTATCTGAACTGATTATCCGCTGCAGCCATAGATGCAAAGAAAGATGCAGTTAGGCACGACCTACTACAATACCAAGTAGCACTGCAGCCATAACAGGGTAGTTAAAACCCCCTAAAAGTGCAGGTAGTAGAAAAGAATGCAGAACTGTATAGAAACTTAAAGCTCACTCCCTGATCCCCAACAGAAGGTTACGTTTTGTCCAAAAGAAGCAGAAGGTTATCTGGAACAAGTTTCATTGCACATGTACATAGTACATGTTTTCAACTAGTCTCAGATCATCTACTGCTTTTTTAATGCATCCCACTAGTTTCAGGTGATCCGCAATATTCAAGTAAACCGCCAACTCTCAGACAAACGTAGGCACACAGTTTGAAACATTACATTATAAATATTAAACTAAGCCCGCAAAATCACTCTTAACAGATGATACTACTAGGCATATATTCACTAAATTTTCTTCAGATAGGTCAAGAGAAGTATCGATATTTACTTCTGCTATTCTAAACTTTAGACCTCTAAGTTCTCCAAGGAAACACAGTAGTGCATTTTTACATTATTTTTTATACTTTTGTGCATTTTAAACAATTTCTATATTCAAAACTGCAAAAGGCATAAGCAGACAGAGCCCACAGCAAATTTAGAAGCACAGAAACAAGCTAACTTGTACTTCTCTACAGTTTCTTTAGAGAAGTCCAGTGCATTTTAGAAATATCGCATTCATTTACTTCTGTTTATCTGTAAGATTCCTCAAAGAAAAATAGCAGTGCATTTTACTTTTCTTGTACTTTGGTGCATTCAGAAAAATTCACCCAGACTAAACAGATTAGTAAGAATTCATAAAATAGCAGGTTGTAAAATTCCGTAAAATAGCAGGTAGTAGGGAAGAATGCAGAACAATATAGAAAGCTTAGGCTAACTCCTTAATCAACGGCAGAAGGTTATCTGGAACAAGTTGCATTGCATATGTACATACTACATGTTTTGAACTAGTTTCAGACCATCTAGTCCTTCCTTATGAGTATCACTGGTTTCAGGTGACCAGCACATTCTTCAGAGTGTTAAATCCCAACACTCAAACAAATGTAGCCATACAGTCTGAAATATCACAGTGCCAATCTTAAACTAAGCCAACAAAATCAAGATAACACATGATACTACTAGGCCTATAGTCTCTACAGTTTCTTCAGATAAGTGCAGAGACATATCACATTCAGTTTCTGATTCTATAAAATTATCCAAAGAAACATACTACGAGTGCATTTTAGATTGTTTTTTTATAATTTTGTGCATTTTTAACAATTCCACTCAGAGAAATATCACATTCAGTTTCTGATTCTCCATAACATCCTTCAGAGAAACATACTAGTGCACTTTACATTGCTTTGTTATAATTTGGTGCACTTTTAGCAACTCTATTCGGATTAAAAAAGACAAGAATACACAGAAAAAGGGCAAAAGACAGCATTATGAACAATTTCTAAATTCAGAACTACAAAAGGGTATTCGCAGCCACAGACCACACACAATTCACAGTACAGAAACAACGTCAGCTTAGCACACTGACCTGCTGTGTTGCGCTCGAAAAGCACGAGGTCCAGCGGCTCCCGGCTGCTCGGCAGGTCGACGACCAGAGGGCTCAGCTGCCCATAGCGACCGGCGCGGGCACAGATAGTGCAGTCCCGGTAATGCCTTCCGGGTTCCTGGCACAGGCGGAGCTTCATGGGGCCAACATGGGCCATGGCCCCCCCAACTTAATTAAAATTTGCATATTAGTACTATATATTTACCACTTTTGACCATATAAAACACAAAATACTTAAATCTGGCCCCCTCAGCTCTTATCTTATCTGTTTTGGCCCCTTCTAATATGTTGGTCAAGCTCCGTCACTGGTTCCTGGTACTGCATCTGGCTCACCAGGTGCCTCTTCAGGTAGCTCGTGTGCCTCCCGGTGAACCGTGACGGGCTCCAGTTGTCTTCGCTGAAGGCGCCGTAGTCGTCGGCGCTCACCCACCGGATGCCCCGCTCCAACACGAAGTGGTGGGCCAGTGGCGGGCAGAGGCGGGCGAAGTGCGAATGCGACTGCAAATTATCACAAATTCCAGCAGTGCACTCTTGTCAACTAGCAATCTGAATGAGTTTAGCAGATTTTATTGCAAGATTGATACGGTAATCGAAGTGAAATTTTCCACGGTGCCAAAGAATTGCGCCAGAAAGAACTCGTACTCGAGAATCACATGCTCATGTCGAAATCGAGGAAGGCAGGGGACGAGGAACTCACATTCCCATCAGGCGGTATCGGGAGTTCCGGCCTGCCTGCGGCCCTGGGGACGCGCTCCACCGCCCACTGGGTCGCCGTGCAGAGGCCGGCGCGGGCGGAGATGTGGACTCCGGAGCAGGAGTTGGCGCGGAGGTAGCGCGCGGTGGCGTCCCGCAGCAGGAAGGCGCCCTGGCGGCTGGTCGCGACGGCCTGCCACATGATAGCCGGGACCTCGCCCTCGGGCCTGTCGAGGTCGCGCTGCTCGGCGGCGCGGGAGCGGGAGGAGGAGGGGCAGCAGAGGGAGCCGCGCGCGGTGGCGTCGGGGGCCCCGAGGTAGCGGCCGTAGGCGCCGCGGAGGTTGTTCCCGTCGGGGCTGAAGCGCCGCGTCACGGCCCACATCGCGTTGTGCGACTCGCGGCGAGGGTCGAGGCGGACGGAGCGCCCGTCCTCGGCGGCGTGCAGGTACGCGCGACGGCCGCTCAGCAGCCGCAGCCGCAGCCGCACGAAGTCGACGCCCTCGAAGTCGTACACCTCCATCGCCTGCTGCTGCTGCTCCACCGAGAGAGAGGAGGCGGCGGCGGGAGAGGCGGAGGCGGCGGCGGCGGCGGGTGCCTCCATTCTCCTCGCTCGCTCGGCTTCTTGGTTTCTTGGCGTTGCGAGGAAGGAAGAGGAGAGGAGCAGAGTTTGTTACGACGGTTTTCGTTTGGGCGCCAAGGAGAGGGTCCCGTCCTTATAAGGTGTCGCCGACTGGTGGGCACCATCCAGTCATCCCCAGCCATCAAACAAACTGCACTGACGTGTGGGCCACCAAGCTGTCAACGCCGTCAACAAATTTCACCAGGCTGGGAAACGACGCGTGTTGCTGACTTGTGTGTCCGTGGCGTCAGCACTGCAGTTTCAGAAGTGCGTAGAATTCTGATCAAGCCAATGCATTTACAGAGTGGCCATGGTTCCTGAACTGCTAGCTCTAGCTCGAGCTCAAGCAACAAACTTGTTCTTCTTCTTGTACGGTGCACTATAAACTTGCTATATATACTATCCTGTGTCCAAGAGATGAAGCAGCTTGAGCATGAAACTCCGTGGCATGTTTGCATCTGTCTCGGGAGACTGAATAAATCTTGACAACAGCTTCAAAGACAATCTGCACTGCAGTTTCAGAAGTGCGTAGAGTTGTGAATTGTGATCACCAGCAAAGCAAGCGAACGAATTTGTCCATGGTTCCTGAACTGCCGGCGACGAGCCAGCGGCAGGCTGCTTCTTCTTCTTAGCCGCTACAACCGGCTTGCTCTGGAACTGCCGGCGAGCCTTGACGCTCAGGTCCGACGGCGGGCTCCCCTTGCTCCCTGCAGCTCGCCACCATCCAGTCAGGCCCAGAAACCGAGCTCGCTGACGTGTGGGCCATCTACGGTCCACAGCTGTCTACGAAAGTCTCTGCCCGTCAACAAACTGAACGATTCACGCTCTTCCTTGAGTGGCAAAGCAAAACCATTGATTATACTACACAGAATCTCTAACAGATCCACGCATCACGCGAAAGCGAGAGGGTAAAACCGAACCTCAACAGATCAAATCGACGCATCCGGCGACCGATACGGCGCCTTTCCGATCGGCGACATGGATAAGAAGAAGAGCCGCGCGGGGTCAAAGGGAAGCTGGAGCTCGCAAGGTAGAGCAAAAGGCGAAAAAATCGTGCCCTTTCCCTCTCAAATTTCCGCGCGGATTGGCCCCGGCGGGACGGAGAGGGCGCAAACTGGGTGGACTCCTGCAGAGACCAGTGGGGAATTCGTGGTGAGGAGGAGCTGGCGGTGGAGGCGTCGCCGGTCGGGTTCGTTTTGGGTAGCTTCTTCGGGGGAACAGTGGGAGGGCGAAGCCAAGCCAGAATGGAAGAGGAAATTAAATAGAATTTTTTTTTTTGAAACGGGGCAAAAGCTTTGCCTTTATATTGATATGGAATTTTTTTATTGAACCAAATCCAAGTAAGGTTAGCTTAGATTGCACCCAACTCAACACTAATACTACAATACAAGTCGACACCAGTTTTCAATGTTGTAATGTTGTGGAAGGACTTTGTAGGCAGCTCGAAATATTCTCCATTAGTTGAGTCGATCAAAATGTATATTCATTTTCTTGCAACATAAATAGTTAATCCACCAAGAAATCCGGTAATGGGAAAACCATAAACGTATGTGCCATCTGGTGTACGGTGGTTCTTCTCAAGACCCGTCGGCATACGGAAGCCGGGGTAGCGGCATCAGGCAGAGGTGGTTCTTCCCCTTGGTCGGCGTGGTCTGTGGTGGCAGCAGCCCTTTGGAGGTCTACATCGGGCTCGAGTGGCGGATCTGGCGCATCTTGCCCAAATCTGGTCCTACCTTTTTCTACCTTATGGCGGGTGCTGGGAATCAGAGGCATTCACGTGCCTCCTAGTGTGTGGCAATAGCATCTCTGACGGCGTGCGGGAGGCGAGAACGCTAGGTTGGCGGTGGCTCCTGTTTTTTGCCGCCGTTTTGTAAGATGTCGGACTTGTTCCCTTAGTAGGTGGAAGGGCCGATGTGGGGACCTTGGACTGGTTGTCTGAATAGCTGTATTTATACAATCACCATCCCATGATCAATTGTCGTGTAACATAATTGAACTTATACTAAAGTTTACATCCAATTACATCACCAAATTTTATTCTTAAAACAAGGGTCATAATGACTAAGTCTTACACAATGCCTCAACGGGAAACTTCAAGTAAAATAGCAGTGTAAACATCCAAAAACTCTTCGGGCCCAGGCAACGTGCATTAACCCTACATGTAACTGACTCGAAAACAATCCTAGTTAGCGTAGCCGTCGTCGAAACCGTCATCCACGCTATGCTCCTCCATATCCGGCCAAGTTAATAGTCAGAGACAACAAATCAGGCGACTACTTCGAATGTACTCGCAAATCACCATTAGGTAGAATACAACAAATATGCATTATTTGGTTGAATAACGGAGGCTTCTATACTAAGTTTCATTTTTGTGTAAAGCAAGTTTCTCTTATAGATATAGCATAAAGTAGTTTGAAAACAAGTTTATACCTCCATTATTGGTTTGATTAATGGTTGGTTGGCTGGCTTTCTGGCATGTTTTCCAGAGGATGGATCAACCTTATATCCTCTCGTTACACATTCTTGGTAAAATTGTATTTGTGACTTGAATGTATAGATGTTGTGCTTGCTCAACTTGCATTATTATGCTCTCCGTGCCCCTAGTACATGTACACAGACACTACCGGGATTTATGGGATTGTGGTGCATGCTACTCCCTCCGTTCGGAAAAGGGTGACTTTCATTTGTCTAAATACGGATGTATTTATACTTGTAACATGTCTAGATATATCCGTATTTGGACAAATAGAAGTCATCCTTTTCCGAACGGAGGGAGTAGATACTAGATTGGTGTGTGCGCGCAAAGTGGCCACTCCTAGCCTCCTAGACTTGATCTAGTTGCATGTTTGTTGTGTCTAGATTGCTCTGTCCTATGCCTCTCCGTTTGCTCAATATTCTTCCACTTCTACCGGATAATTTGATAAGAACTGATCTAATTTTCTCTAGTTCCTCACCTTGTATTCTTTTGTAACTTGGTTTTCTATAATCTGGAAAACCTGCTTCTTGGGGAGATGCCTTCTCCTCCTAAATGCTTGGTTCGTCCTAGAATCCAGCAACAAATGTGAAATTTCTTGTTGTTCTTTTGATGAACACTGGTGGTGATGGTGTGGTGCTTACTAGTGCGTCTGGTGTTGTCATTTTATACCTCTGGGCTGTTGTTGAGGTTGTGACAACACAGTTTGCATGATTGTGAATAAGGTGCTTGTGTGTGGTCCGTCTTAGTGCAAGTTACCAAGCTCAAAAGTGTATCCCCTCTAGAGGATTGGCTCGAGTGGTAGCTCTTATCCTAATTCTTACCTTTATTTTCGGTACAAGCAAGTGCCAGTTATATGTGGGCTTCATCTTGTGTGATATTAATTCATATGTGGCTTTGAAAAAATAAGTGAGATATAGGATCATATTGACAATTCAATGTCAAATGTGACCCACACTCAATTTTTGTGTGCTTTTTAGTATACATGTGAACTTACTAGATTAGAGGGTAGTTGCCAAGTTGCCATTGTTTCCTTTTAAAAATTTATGGATCAAAAGGTCATGTCTATGTTGCCTACTTCTCCAATGTTGCCTATCTTGTCCAAATGGCATGATCTTGACCCAAGTTGATCCAAGACCTTAAGTGTTGCCTAAGATCAAATGCTCTAATCATAATTTGGAAATCAAGACTTTATTCTTGATTTCCACTAGTTAAGATGAAAAATTAAAAATTGCCTCACTAAAATGGTGAAGACAACCAGTTTAACATAATAAAATGTTTCTCTATTTTGGTGTTTTTTTTGTGAGTGAAAATAAAAGAAGATGCAGATCATGATTAGTTTGGGGTATTCATTTTCTTCTTCATTCTAATCTTCCTTTATTTATTCTATAATTTTAATTTCCAATAAATGTTTTAAAAATATTATGAAGATCAATAAAGACATCTTGTGCGTATTAATTATTTCTAATGTAATCTTATTATTAAATGTTATCATATATTATCCATAATCAATTTTCTCTTTATTTTTTTATTGCATTGTGATGATAATTCACTTTTTAATCTTTATTGACTTATAATTTGTTCCAAAAACTTAAAATTCTGCAAAGGACAGCTCGAAAACTCGAAATCTATCGCACTCTCCTCGGAGATCTAACACTATACAATCGATTATAGCGAAACTCCGATCAACTTGCCACTCTTTTGATAAACTGTTCAATTTACCCTTTTTAAGATGCATGATTGTAAGATGAAGTACAAATCTACCCTCGAGAGATCTAAAACCATGGGATCTGACATGAATCAAACTCCAAATCCACAAATTGATTGGTGATAAGTTACAAACAAGAGTTCTGATCTAGTCGTTGTTGTTATGTTCGTGTAAATATCATAGTAAACACAAAGAAAATATTCTCCACCTGGATCCATTCGCACGGTATATTTATAATTTATTACTTTTCATACTAAAATAATAGAATCTTTCCGGAAAAAACTACGTGCTTTAACGACATCATAGACCAAACATGACTATAACTTGTGTTTGAAAATATAGCCACATACATTATGTAAAAAAATCACGTTTTTCCAAGTCAAACTTTGACCATTATTTTAATCCACAACGTGGTTTATGTGATAGAAAGTAATCGAACAAAGCTTCCAATAGTATATTCTTATGATATTTTTCTTATGTATTATTAATCAAATTAATGATCAAAGTTGGATCATACAAAACTAGGAGTTCATATAATTGTGGACATAGGGAGCACCAGACTTGTAACAATATGTTTTTTTGTTTCTAAAATATGTATAGATTTTATAATAGGAATAATACAAAGTGTTGATGGATTTTTAATAATACATAAATAAAGATTACTAATGGTAGAGACAAGATAACAGATAAGTAATATGGGTAAAATGTACAGCAAGCAAAAGACAAGGCTCATATAGAACCTTTTCTAGCACCGATGTTTTTTCCATCTAGAGTTTGCAAGTGCACATAGTACTCCACCAGTATACATCTAGAAGAAAACAGCCTTTCTGACAGACTACCAGCAAGGAAACAATCAAACAACTACACTAACAACAGTAACAATAACAACTACTGCAAGGAGGACAGAACTAACAAAAGAAACACTTCATGCGAAGTCATTAGTATGTTAGCACACGAATCCAACATTAGGCTCCATCCAGTTTCGTTTTTCCACTTATAGTGTCTCTACCAAATTACATTTCATGTTTAGAGAGCAGCATCTGCAACATATTAACTCTTGTTCTGCAGCAACATATGCTGCAAAAATTTGCTGTCACTCGTATAGGAGCTAGCATTTCATATCACTTAAGGAATACAAAAGTAAAATATTAATCGAAAATCTGAAACTAGATTAATTCACTGATACAATAGAAAACCCATAAAATAGACAAGGGTGGTGCACTCGCCGAGCAAGTGAATGCACATCTGATATCTGCATCTAAGTTGCGGTATCAAGAAACATAAGGGCATCCAAGTCTTTATGATCCACTGCGTAATGATATCGATTGAATACCATGGAATTTATCACAGCACACATGACACATGGTAGCAACAACACAGCAACAGATAAAGCTCCCTGGATGCAGTGGTATCTATCATTCTGAAGACTGTAACACTAGTATTTGGTCAGAAGAACATGTAACCAGAGAGTAAACATTCTAACCTAAGAAAAAACGTTAAACTTGATTTCTGCAGTTCTACGGCATGGAAAACTGGATTTCAGCGTTGGCACAAACACTGAAACTGCTACGTATCTGAGTTCTCTCAACCAACGAGGGGTTCACAAAATAGAAAGGTATCATCATCCCTTCTAAATCCCCACCAGCTATAAAATCTGGGACGAACTGCGATGGTTTCGAAGAGGCGGATCTGCGGCGTGGTCGGTCATCAGACTACTGGTTCTTCGACTGCTGCTGCCCCTGCAACCGCGTGCACATCTGGGTATACCAACTCATTATCCGCTGCAACCATAGATGCAAAGCAAGATGCAGTTAGGCATGGCTGGCACTGGTGCAGCCATAAAAAAGCAGAAACTATAAAAATCTAAAAAAGCAGGTATTAGAAAAGAATGCAGAGCAGTATAGAAACCTGAAGCTCACTCCCTGATTCCAACAAGAAGTCACATTTCCTAAAAAAACAGAAGGTTATCTGGAACAAGTTTCATTCCATATGTACATAGTACATGTTTGAACTAGTTTTAGATCATCTATTGCTTTTTTAATGCATCTCACTAGTTTCAGGTGATCCGCAATTTCTTCAGGTAAGCCGCCAACTCTCAAACAAACGTATACACGGTCAGTACCAATATTAAACTAAGCCAATAAAATTACTCTAACACATGATACTACTAGGCATATATTCACTACAAGTTTTTCTTCAGATAGGTCAAGAGAAGTATCACAATTACTTCTGCTATTCTATAGCATTCTTTAGACCTCTAAATTTTCTAAGGAAACATAGTAGTGCACTTTACATTAATTGGTATACATTTGTGCATTTTAAACAAGCAGAACAGGGGCAAAAAGGAGTATTATCAAACATTTTAAAATTCAGAATTGCAAAAGGCATCAGCAGACACAGCCCATAACAAATTCAGAAGCACACAAACAAGCTAATAAATGATACTGCAAGTACTAGGCATATATTCTCTACATTTTCTTCAGATAGGTCCAGAGAAATATCGTGTTCAGTTACTTCTCATTATCTGTAAAATTCCTCAAAGAAAAATAGCAGTAGTAGGGAAGAATGCAGAACAATATAGAAAACCTAAGCTCACTCCCTGATAGACAGAAGAAGGTAATATGGAATAAGTTGCATTGGATATGTACATACTACATGTTTTGAACTAGTTTCAGATGATCAGTCCTTTCTTAATGTATATCACTAGTTTCAGGTCCACAACATTCTTCAGAATCTGAAATCCCAAGTCTCAAACAAATGTAGGCATATAGTCTGAAATTCACAGTGCCAATCTTAAGCGAAGCCAACAAAATCAAGCTAACAAATGACACTACTACGCCTGTAGTCTCTAAAGTTTCTTCAGATAAGTTCAGAGAAATATCACATTCAGTTTCTGATTCTCCACAACATCCTTCAAAGAAACATACTAGTGCATTTTACATTGCTTTATTATAATTTGGTGCACTTGTAGCAACTCCACCCGGATTAAAAAAAGACATGAATACACAGAATAAGGGCAAAAGACAGCATTATGAACAACTTCTAAATTCAGAACTACAAAAAGGTATTCGCAGCCACAAACCACACACAATTCACAAGTACAGACACAACGTCAGCTTAGCACACTGACCTGCTGTGTTGCGCTCCAAAAGCACGATGTCCAGCGGCTCCCGGCTGCGAGGCAGGTTGACGACCAGAGGGCTCAGCTGCCCATAGCGACCTGCGCGGACGCAGAGAGTGTAGTCCGCCGGAAGGCCTGCCGGGGAAGCAGGCTCACCAGCTGCCCCTTCAGGTGGATCGTGAGCCTCCCGGTGTACCGTTCCGAGGGCCACTCGTCTTCGCTGCAGACGCCGTGGTTGTCGGCGCGCACCCACCGGATCTCCCGCTCCGACATGCAGAGGCGGGACAGTGGCGGGCAGACACGGGCGAAGAGCGACTGCAAATCACCATAAATTCGAGCAATGCACTCTTGTCAACTAGCAATCTGAATGAATTTAGCAGATTTTATTGCAAGAAATTCGTGGCGGATGACGAAATTGCGGCAGAAAGAAGTGGGACTCAAGAATCACATGCTCCAGTCCAGATGACGAAATCGAGGAAGGCAGGGAACGAGGAACTCCGAAATCGAGGAAGGCAGGGGACGAGGAACTCACATCAGTCGGTCTCGGGAGGTCCGGCCTGTCTGCCCTGGGGACGCGCTCCACCTCCCACTGGGTCGTGCAGAGGCCGGCGCGGGCGGAGACGTGGAGTCCGGAGCAGCACGGCAGGAGGCACCTCGAGTTGGCGCGGAGGTAGCGCTCGGTGGCGTTCTGCAGCAGGAAGGCGCCCTGGCGGCCGGTCGCGACGGCCCGCCACAAGATGGCCGGGACCTCCACCCTGTCGTAGTCGCGCTGCTTGGCGGCGCGGCAGCGGGAGGAGGACGGGAGGCCCAGGGAGCCGAGCGCGGTGGCGTCGGGGGCGCCGAGGTAGCGGCCGTAGGCGCCGCGGAGGAGGACGCAGTGGATGGCCATGTCGCCGTAGAAGTAGGGCGTGACGGCCCACACCGCGTTGTGCGACTCGCGGCGAGGGTCGAGGCGGACGGAGCGCCCGTCCTCGGCGGCGTGCAGGTACCTCGCGCGGCGGCAGCCCCGCAGGCGCAGCCGCACGAAGTCGATGCCCCCGAAGTCGAACACCTCCATCGCCTGCAGCTGCTGCTGGCGGCGCAGCAGGTTCGCAGCTTCGGCGGAGACGGGGTCGGGGGCGGGGCGCAGCAGGTTCGAAGCTTCGGCGGGAGAGGCGGAGGCGGGCGGCTCCATTCTCCTCGCTCGCTCGCTCGGCTTCTTGGTTTCTTGGCGTTGCGAGGAAGGAAGGAAGAGGAGCAGAGTTTGTTACGACGGTTTTCGTTTGGGCGCCAAGCTTATAAGATGTCGCGGACTGGTGGGGCCACCATCCAGTCAGCCCAGCCATCGAACTTCTCTGACGTGTGGGCCACCAATCGTGTACAGCTGTCATCGAGCTTCGCTGACGTGTGGGCCATCCACGGTCCGACAGCTGTCTAGGAAATTCCGGGAACATGGCGGCGGGCTGCTATTTTGCTCGCCGCCTCCCTGCAGCTCGCCACCATCCTGCCATGGAACTTCACTGACGTGTGGGCCACCAATCGTGTACAAATTTCATCGGGCTGGGAAACGAGGCTCTGCTGGCCATGAGCTGCTGACTTGTGGGGCCGCGCTGCAGTTTCACAAGTGCGTAGAGTTGTGAATTCTGATCACCCGCAAAGCAAAGCGAACGAATTTGTCCAGTTTGTTCCTGAACTGCTAGCTCTAGCACGCTGCTGTTTCGTCTTTGACATACACCGCAGCCGCAAGCCTTGACGGCGCTCAGGTCGACGCGGAGCTGGCGCTGCTATTGCTCGCCGGCTCCCCTTGCTCCATGCAGCTCGCCACCATCAAGTCAGCCTCAGTCATCCAGAAAGCTTCGCTGACGTGTGGGCCATCCACGGTCCGACAGCCGTGTACGTACCAAATTCCTGCCCGTCAACAAACTAGAAACGATCTATGCTCTTCCTTGAGTGGCGAAGCAAAAAACCATTGATTTAGACTGCCCAAAATCTCTAGTAACAACTCTGCAATCCCCCTGTGACTGCGAAGTGTCTTCAAATGCTCCGTCTCCCTCTATGTCCAAGAGACCAAGAATACAAACGATCAAGCAGCTTGAGAATGAAACTCTGGGCCAAATCACACGACCTTGTACAAAAGGCTCTGGGAATTAGCAGAGGTGGCATAATCTTGATCTCCTTCTCTTTCACATCCATCGTCAGGTCACACACCACGCAGCACATGGAGAGAGCTTCCTGATGAACAGGCCAGGTAACCCTAAAGGCTGCACATCCAAGAATACACACCAACATTGTCAAAACTCTGGGCAGCAGCATAATTGTCAGTTTGGATTGCCAATACTCCTACTAGACATGGTCAAAAGTGTCCTTGTTCTTGTATCAGACGTCCTGTGGAGGATCAATATCCATCTTCATATCCTTGGATCTGAAAACATGGATGCCCGAGCTTTCTGCCCATCCTCTATAGTAACATGAAATGGTCATCTTTCCTATAGCTACAACCACCCAAGATTTTCAGGCTTGGAAGAAGACCATGCATCAAACAGGCCTAAGCCTCCTGAATCAATACCACTATCTGTTAACAAAAAGCATTGGAAACCAGGAATTCCAAGTTACAGGAGCAAAACACGTGCTCCCAGTCATCATCGGCCTCAAGAAGACGATAGATTGTCTTACTTCCTATCTAAACCTTCGAGGCTCCAGCGCAGGTGGGGAAGCGGGGTTCGAAAACTGAAAACGGATCAGAACTCCCACCGCCCACACAGCACAAAGCAACATTATTCTAGGGCGTTGTCCAGCACTAGTGGTTGACTACTCGTTGTGGGCCTTGTCCTTGTCGGCCAAGAGGATGTCCTTCCACGCCTCGTAGAACATCCACGTGATGCCCGAATTCGGCATCACCTTCAGGCAGCTCGCGCCCCACCCGCGGTAGATCCCCAGGAGGCCCTCCTCCTGGATCACCTCCGACAGCGCGGCCATCATGTGGGGCGGGCACTTCCCTCGCAGGGCGCCTACCATCAGACGCTTCCTCGCCACCTCCAGCGGGAAGCTGATTGTACTCGCGGTCAGACCTGCAAGTTCAGGCAGCGAAATGTTAACCCCAACCCTGCTTTTACTTACTGAAGCTCCAACTTATTTGATTGGGCAACAATTGGAATGCCAACACTTTCTGCAAATTCTAATGGATAATTAACATACATTTAGCCACTAACTGAAAGGAGGTGAATCTTCTTTTTACCTGTCAAAGCTCCAATAATTAATAGCTCAGGACGGCTCAAAGATTTCTTCTTATGTAGGCGGCAGTATGAAGTCTTGATTGTGTCGTACATAAAGTAGTAGCATGTGCTGTAAGGAAGCATCCCAATTAGAGTCGGAACGAGGCCAGAATAGAGACCACGGATGCCTTCAGTTCGATATATCTTGCTGAAGGCAATGCTAATGCTAGGATAAGTTATTCGGTCGACGGTCAGGCGATCCTGTCATAGAACATACAGAATATGAGACACATAACTAATGCAACTTCAAAAACGAACATATGGGTGAACAGATAGTTTTGACTTTTGGTGGTTAACGTGGAATTAGTTCAGTAATTACCTTAATAACTTCAAGAGGATGGCACATCAATGTACCAGCTATTCCAGCAGCTGCACCAGCAATAGCAACTGGAGATAACAAGTGGAGTGGAAGCTCAATTTTCATATTGCCGACCTGTATATTCGGGCATCCGTCCTCTTTCCATTTCTCTTGTGCTGTTCTCATGCTCCTTTTCACATACTCAAATGTTCCGAGCTCAATTGCTTGAGTTGGAATAATACGGATCATGTTGATTGTGTTACCCACCCAAAGTCCTCGCCACCCATTTTGTTCCATAATCTCCACAAAACTACCACTAATATGTCTCGATCCTACGCCTACAACCATTCTTGTCCTGAAATCAAATACATGCCACAATGTTATGCGACCATTCTTCACTTAACAGGTAATTAGCCTTCAAGGTGTAACATATAGATACACTACTATAACATTTCATCGTAATATACAGGAGGAAATTAGCCTTCAACATGTAAGAGTTACAGACCTCAACACCAAATAGCTCGGTGGAAACAAATTTCTATAAATTAAAATGGAAACAGACATGTAAAAGTTCTGTTTTATTTAATATTTGATCAAGCATACAATCTCCATTGCTCTCTCAGAAAAGCATAAGATCCTAGTGTTCTACCAAAAATATTAGCTATCTGGCATCGATAAATAAATTTTGCTATGCACTGCACAAAATAACATGTCTGCACATGAAAATATGCTTTATAATAATTAGCAAGTAGAAATTCCCCATTTTGATATTAAACGGAGAAAAGTTGGTTAAGCAATTGAATAATAAAGTGACAACATTGTAAGGAGAAACATAAGTTGTTTTCTTACACCTTAAAGACCAACGTCCAATTCAGCAGGCTTTGAAGTTTTGTAGCCCATCGCTAATGTGGTGTTCTGGGAAACTAGCTTGTATGCCAAGGTTGTTACATGTTATCATTTTTCGTTTTGAGATTTAGTATTCAGTTTCCTGTGAAATTTCTGAAGCCAGGTTACTGGATCAATTATATTTTGACGAGGCTCAAGTGATTTAATGGCGAATTGAAAAGAAAACAGAAATCAAAATATCCTGAAAAGAGATATCATGCTAATGCCAGTTTGTTCGACTATTGACTTTTGGCATCACATCTGATCTCTGAAGTGCATGCAGCAGCCCTAGATGAGAAAGTAAATTTTCTTAAAAACTTCCAGTGTCAGGATTGAGTAAGTTAGGAGTAAAATTTACACCATACTTCATTACGAGTAAATGGACGAAATTGCACCAGTAAAGTTCAGTACCTGATAGTCTCAAGGGGAGCAAGAACAGCTTTGGACATAGCACCAGCTAAGGCCCCGCTGGCAAATTCTCTAACCTCTCTAGTCCTAAAAAACGCCTGCAGTTAAAAAATGGTTTTCAAGACGATCACTAACAAATCCAGGACCAACATCATAAAATTAAGGAATTTCTGATTAGAAAATGTAAAGATTTATTTTCGGGAGGAAAGCAACTCATCAAGTGCTTCGCATAGTATAGCTACAAATCATAATAAAGATGATATAATAAGATTCTCCATTTCACACTGTTCATCTGGAGAATTATGCACGTTTAGGAAGTACAGCAACAGTATTGTGTAAGCCATCAAAGTCAGCAGAATGATTACATGACTAGTAAACCCCGCATATATATAAATAAGAATATTTATTTTACCAACGGGGGGTTATCACCTACCAGTAACCAAATCCACACAGATAGTGATTACAGTTTACCATTTGCAGAGTTGTCAATGACAGGATATTCGAACAAGAGAAACATCACAATAACACCAGTTTTAGCTTTTTTGCGCACGTGACAAAATACACTTTGGCAGTTGGAACAAGCAAATGCAAAGATCAGTGCACGAGCAAAGCGCACGCCTCCAAGATGCGTGGAAATAAGAAGTGTCAGTGGCAAACGGTGTTCCATATGTTAAATGAACACCTTTGTCCAAACCAGTCATGAATAATATCCCTAAGACAGCCAAAATTCCTTTCCTAAGGTATCCATTTGCCACGTGCGCAAAATAACAAAAAAACAGAATTTCAAAACAATATCACTGCGTGAAGCTTTTGGAAGCTTGTCCATTATCATTCTCTGCAGACTAACATGGATGCGTAAGGTGTATAAAAAGGGACAGATTTCATCTGCCAGGTTCTGAACATTATTTCCCGCTTGTACCCAATGTTAAGCAAGCCTGTATTGGAAGTCAGGATCGGTTTTTCCGAAACCAAATAGTAGCAACTTTTTTTTTTTGCAAGGAAATAGTAGCAACTTAAGGTAGTACAATACGGCTTATTTACGTAGATATGGAAACAAACAACAGGGCACGTGCACATTCATTGCATACATCAGTATGGTCCCAAAAATAGCAAGTCTCATATGTGTTTTCCAAATTAACAGAACTTCGACAACAGAAAGGTTTCAGTAAGCTATGAATGCAAATATTCACGACATGGTATCAAAATCTTCAACAAATCAAATGTATTTCATATGCTGTGCAGCAAGCAGCTATCCTGTATCATATCGCGAGGCGTATGCAAAGTTGCAAACGATGCTTTCGAAGCGCTGCATAAACATATCCTAAACGAACGCATCCATCCAATTGGGTAGGAGAGCAGAGTTCCATTCGCCCGTCCAATCAGATTAGAGAATTAGCGGCGCAAAACAAAATCGCCACGATTTGCCGCTCTAGTAACCAACGGCAACCTAATAATAAACTCGGGCGGGAGGGACGCGTCCTTACCCTGAAGACCCCCCCGATGTCCGGTAGCCCGGCGCCGAGGAGCTCCGCGGCCTTGGCGCCGTCGAGGCCGTCGTCCTTGGGAAGCGCCATGACGAGGAGCTCCTTGTAGCCTCCGCCGCCGGCGCCGCCGCTTCCCCCGGCAGCGACCCCGGCCCCGGCGAAGCCCACGCTGGCGAGGGACAGCTTGCCGCCGCCGGCGCTCGGCGCGTCCTGGAAGCCCATGGCGGCGCGCGGGTGGCCACTTCCGGACTTGGAAGGGCGGAAATTAATATCCCCGGAGAGGGGGGCGGCCGCAAAAGATGAGGAAAATGATGCCCTGGTCCCGGAAGCGCGGGGCGATGTCTGAAATACTCACGAGTGGACGGGTTGGACTGTAAATCGTGCGCCGGGCCGGAACTTTCGGCCCGGCAGTTGGGGAGGCCAGGTTTGATGCATTCTAATGGGCCAATACGGCTCAAAAGCAGCACAGAGATTGGGTAGCTGGCCCGTCCGTCGTCACAGCCCCGCCGGCCAGAAACATCGGAGCAGCCCAGCATCCATTTCTTTTCGGGGAATTTTATTTTTTGCCTTGTCCTCCACAATTGGCATGGTGGCAAAATATTGAGGTAAAAAAAAAAAGAGGGACAATTGTAAAGTCCCCAAGTAAAGCAGGGCAAAAAAAAATTCCCCTTTCTTTTCCTAGTGCCTTCCCCGGTTCTTTTAAGCTCCCGTGACACCGAGACGGAGCTCTCCCGGAAACCTAGTCGCCTGCCGTCACCACCTCCGCCTTCACCATAGATCGGTTCCCCCTCCTCCGGCCGGCCTCGCCGGTGTCGTGAGGGGTGGGAACCCGATCTATGGTTGAAGTTCTTAATAAAATTAGTGTTTTCAATAGATTTGATTAGGGTTTTGGTGCCGTCTTCTTTATCAATGGAGTTTTCATCATCTACAATAAGCAATCTTCGGTTCTTCCTTCGACACGAGATCTTCTTCCCGACGTCAATGGTGGTGCTGTAAGATTAAATTTGTCTAGGTTTGGTCCTTCAGATCTTGCTTCGCCGATCGATTTTGGATCTTTTCTTATGGTTGCCGCGAGGATTGTCCTCGCAATATTTGTCCCGCTGCTACGTTCACGACAATGGTGATTCGTACTCTCGGCTCCCAGCGACGTCAACCAAGCTGTCCGGTAGTTATTCCTGGAATATTGGTATTGGTACTCTTGCCGATGTTGGTTGATTAACTTAATGGTTGCATGCGTGCACGTAACCTTGGCATTGCGGCTCAAGATTATGGGAAAACCTCGTTGGTATTCGCAGGTCCGTGGATTGGTATCTTTGTCGTTCTACGGCTGCCTTCAGAAAAGTTCAAGATTGTGTCAAGGGAGAAGAAAGAGTTTGAAGATTTGCTCTTTTCTTTCAGACTTTATTTTGTAATCGCTGTAGTCAGCTCATGTATATCTACCATGTACTATTCGCTACTATAATGTATGGTATTAATTGTCAAAAAAAAAAGCTCCTGTGACACCGGGTAGGGGTAAGAGCATCTCCAGCGGCACCCCCACCCCCTCCCCCCCCCAATTTTGTATCCGGCACCTCCCAATTGAGCCCCAATTGGTGTGTCCACCATAAGGCCTTGTTTACTCCAAGGGTTTTCTAGGGGATGGGAGGAGTTGGGATGGGAGGGGATTTGGTGAACACCCAATCCCCACAAATCGCCACAAATACTCTTCCCCTAGAATACACTAGCATGGACTAGAGTTTTTGTTTTAGGCAAAAATGAGATGGTTGGTGGGGCATATCTAGAGATTATCCCCTCTAATCCCCTAAAATACACTAGAAGTAAACAGACTAGTGGGGATTTTCCGGGATCCGGGATAATCCCCTACAATCCTCTAAAATACACTAGAAGTAAACAAGGCCTAATGGGGGTGCAGCCCACAGTGGCGCCCCCAAACCAAAACAAAATAAAAGAGATGAATGCAAAGAAATTTAGTAGGATTCAAATTTAATTCATATTTCATTGCATATTACAAAAGTTTTGATTGAAATTTGAGCCAGGGCTAGGCGCCCTAACCCTAGCCTACTTGAGACTGTCCTACCACGCATCGTCGTCGTCGAGGACCACCACGGTGGAGGAGGAGGCACGGCTCGTGGAGGCGCCGTCTTGACGCGGCGGATGGCTGCTGGAGGCGCCGCCGGAGGAGGAGGAGGCCGCCATCTGTGCCGAGGTGGTCATCGTCGCCATGTACCAGGGACTATCGCACTCGATGGTGGCCACCGAGTTGGCGAGCGCCGCCAGGAACCCGGGGTTGTCATCGTCGTGCTCGTTCCTCGGTGAGGGCAGGTTGTCGTAGCCCGCTGGGATGACCTCCACCGGCGTTGGCTCCATCCTGGGGCGATAGAGGTAGAGGCAGTCGCGCGATGGCGAACGCTCGTGGCGCCCCTCCTTCACCGTCGGGCGTGGCGCGGGGTGCGGGGAGGGACACGCGACGCCGGTGGTAGCAAGCGGAACGGGATCGAGCTTCCCATGCTGATGGGCTCGATCACGGAGAAAACCGTGTGGTTGGTTTCCTCCCACCATTGGTGACGATCGGCGGAGTTGTACCGCGTCCGGAGCGCGTTGGGGCCGTCAACGGTGGCGATGACCGCCTTCCGCTCGCACTTGAAGCGGTCGAGCCAACGATCCCAGTTCGTCTCGTCGTCGTCGTTCTCCCGCGTCATCCAGCTGCGGCGCCACGCGATGAAGCGGCAGATCTGCTCCGGAGTCTCGGGCAGTGGCGTCACGGGAAGTCCACCAGGCGATGGCCCTGTGCTTCGGTAGACGGCAGTCGGGAGGGGCGTGGAGCCCGTACCGGTGCAACTCCGAGGTATCCTCACTTAGGATGGTGTGCCCACCGCGGTACGCCATGGATGTGAGGGCGAGTGTGAGGAGGGCGAGGAGAGTTGAGGGCGAGGAGGAGGGTGGGGTGGACAACCATGGCGAGGGCGACGCCGCTGGCTTTTATCCCCGATGGGCGGTGCGGCCGCCGTAAATGCGACGCGTGGGGAAGACGCAGTGATGGCCGCGTGGCCTGGGGAGCCGTCGCGTCACCTGGCAGTCGTTAATGCCATGCGTCTGGCAGGCGCACAGCCGTGCGGTCATGTCACGTTGGAAACCGCCGCGGACTGCGCCATTAACACGGCCAGACCGGACTCCTACACGGCACGATTAATAACGCCTGCTTGACCCTGTGTTTATGACGGGTGGGCCACGCCTGTCAGAGGGTGTGTCCGACTAGTGTCCGACACCCCGGAGAGGGCCTCCAAATGAACAAAATTTAGACACAAATTATGATTTGTGTCCGTGACGCGTTGAAGTGGTTAGTTTTGTGTTCCTATGCTGACATCCGAAGGGGACAGACATGCAGCCATGTAGCCAACTGCGTCCGCGTTGATGCGTCTCATGGACAGTAGAAGCAGGCAGGCAGCAGCACAATGATTTCATGGAAGACTACTCGTTAGAGCATCTCCACTCGGGGCGCCCAAACGGCCGCCCAAAGCTCTTTGGGGCGTGCCGGATAGGTTTTCGCTCCCACTCGCGCCGCCCAAACGCGTTTTGGGTCCGGCGCGTCGTAGTTTTGTGCCCGGCACGCCCAACCCACGCCCTCAACTTGGGGAGGCTCCGGGCGGCCCCGGACGGAACGAAACGTGACGCCACGTCTGCCTCTGACGCGCGGGCCACGCCTGTCAGTGAGAGGCGGACTATATGTCTCGTCGTTTTCTCGTCTGATTTATCCCTTGTCTTTCCTCGTCGCCCCACTTTCCTCGTCGCCACGATCTGGAACGCCGCCGCCCGCCGGTTCCACCTCTCCCGACTGGACGCCGGCGCCGCCGTTGGCTTCTCCTCCTCCCCCGCCCCCCCTCGCCGCACCTTCGGCTTCTGGCCCGCTGGCTATTCGACGACTCCAGCCGGCACCGTCGACCTCTCCGCGACCCGTCCTGCCTGCAAGGTGTTCGGCGGATTTACTGGTACACCTGGTTTTCGACATAATTGATGCTAGCCGGCGACCGGGCCATTGATCAATCCCCTTTGTATTGCAGATGGATAGCGACGACGAGTTGATGGCCACGATGCTGTTGGAAGAAGAAGCCGCCATCGCCGAGGAGGAAGATGAGAATTTAGCGATTCTCTCTTGTATTCTACAACTTCAAGCCGACGAGGACGTCAATGCCGTACCAAAACGGGGAGGCTCGTTGTTCGGAAGGAAGAAGAGCAAGCTGAGGTAGAGAATGGAAGGCCATTGCATGTTAGTCTCTGACTACTTTGCCGAGACTCCTGTCGCCGCCGCCAAGGATTTTCGTCGACGCTTTCGGATGAACCGTGGATTGTTCAACGAGATCGTGCAAGTTGTGAGAGAGTATGATCCATGGTTCAAGTTGAAGAAGGACGTCGTGGGAACTATTGGTTTCTCGTCAATCCAGAAGTGCACTGCAGCCATGAGAATGCTTGCATATGGAGCACCTGTTGATGCTGTAGATGACTACCTACGGATGTCAGAGTCCACAATTATCAAGTCGATGTACAGGTTCTGCAGGGCGGTGGTTGCTGTGTTTGGCCCACACTATTTGAGAGGACCAAATGAAGAAGAAACAACTTGGATCCTGGAACAGAATGCAGCAACAGGATTTCCTGAGATGCTTGGAAGCATAGACTGCATCCATTGGAGCTGGAAGAACTGTCCATTTGGTTGGCAAGGATTGTACAAAGGAGGGCACAAAGGATATTGCAGTGTGGTTCTTGAAGTTGTGGCCGATCATGAACTATGGATTTGGCACGCATTCTTCGGCATGGCAGGATCACACAATGACATCAATGTGTTACAGCGCTCTCCTGTGTTCGCGAAGCTAGTTGAAGGCCATGCCCCACCTGTCAACTATGAGATCAATGGCCACCAGTACAACAAAGGGTACTACCTAGCCGATGGAATCTATCCAATGTGGGCAACATTTGTGAAGAGCATCCCCAACCCTCGTGGCAACAAAGCGGGCATTTGGAGTGCTGCAGCAAAGGTTTGCTATCGTTTGGTACCCTGCTCTGACATGTGTAACACCCCGAAAATTTTAGCCATAATTTTTAGAAATGTTTTCCAACACCTGAAAAACTTTTTCTGTTTTCAAAATGTTTTCTTCGAACCTGTTGGTATTTGATTTGACTTTGGTTTCGCTCTCTTAGAAAAATTCCCAATAATCCTCGATCTTTGTCGACCTCCACCATATTTCCATGCCATTGTTGTGCCTGTCAAACATTGGTTCCATTTGGTGATTCCAAAACCCTTTCTGTCTATCCTACTAAAGCCTCCACCACAATTTTAGCTTGAAATAAATTTCCACCAAGCTAACAGATGATTCCCACATATGTATACATCACTCCCATGGAAAAATATTTCATTATCCCATGCAATATTTCCAAGTTCATTCATATTCTCTATTATGCCATTTCCAATCCAAAAATTATCTGGACATCTTCCACTCATCCAGAAATTCTGCAATTTTTGGAAGGTGCATAATTCCACCTCCTGAACATTTCACTCCATTGGCCCAACCTCATTTGATCAATATTTGAGGTACTTCCTTTGTAATTCCCTTCTCATGCCTAATACCAATTTCCAAAGCAACCCCTAGCTACAAAAATCATTTGGCATCGACACTTTGCCAAGTAGACAACCTCCGATATATAACAATATACCCACAATATCAGATCAAAATTATTTGAGGAAGCACACTAGGCATACCCATGCCGTTAAGGCATTTTTGGACACCAAATTATTTAACCAACTTTCAGGTTCCCAATTGAGCTCAAACTCCACAGACATCCTATATACATCAATTATAGCCTACTGGGAATTTTGGGGATTTTCTGAGATGTGCAAGACCTTGGTCATTTCATCGAACACCTGGCGTTCCCTCGGTTTTATGAAATTTTTGCACAGAGGAAGTTCAAGCCCCTGAGGGTTTCTTGTTTTGTTGAGTTGGCCCTGTCCTTAGGAACCCAGTGGTCGAAACCGTTTTACATTTGGTGCTCCGAGTCACCGGGAACGCGACGATGCCGCTCGCGACGCGCTCTGGACATCCTAGACGCACGCTTTGGCGCAACCTAAATCTTTTGGCCCCAAACTCGGTAGACCCTCGTCCCTCATCTATACCTACCCACTGGCCTTGTGTCGGATTTATTCATTTTTCGAAAATCCTTGTGGACCTTTTGTCGAACACCTGGAGTGCGTGTTTAGTGTCCTGATATTGCTTTGCTTAGCTTCAGTTTAGTTTATCTCTAAGTGGCCTCCCTAACCCTAATCCCCTACAGTGCAATCCCTGTGCGCCACTGCTGATCCAGCTCGACATCCTTATCCTCCTCTCCTTTAAAACTTGGAGCCTAGTAGGCACACCGGTGACCGGTGCACCGGTGAAATTTAATCCCTCGTTTCCCTGGCTAGAAAACCAGCAGCCCGAGCCTCGCACGCGACACCACTCTAACCCTCCCTCCCAGATTCTCCCTGCTTGTTTACCCGAGGAACCGAGCTCTACTTCGCCGGTTTGGCCGAGGGCGTCGGTGGCGGCCCATGGCCGTGGCGATCTCGGTGAGCCTCCGTTGCCCGGTTAAACAGGTTGGGGAGCTTCCTACCGTGCCTAGCTACCCATCCCTGCCCCGGGAACCTCTGAGCTTAACCCTAGACGAAGCCCTAAATCCACCCGAAACCATAGCTCCATGGGCGAGCTCGGGAGCTCTCGGTCCCGTGCCTGTGCAGCTCCCCTGTCAAGGTTGAGCTCCGTGACGAGCGTGGTGAGGTCCAGGGACGTCTTCCGCTCGCCGTCGAGCTCTCCCCTGCAGAGCAACAGCGAGGTCGGCGACCACCCGAGCCTCCCGCCATGGCCATGGAGCTAGAGCTCGTAGGCGACGCGCGGAGGCGCTCCCTCTTGTGCCCAGCTCCTTCCCGGGGTGCGGGGTGAGGCGGCGACCTCGCCGCGGTCCCTGGACGGCCTCGCCGGACCGCCCGTCGCCAGCACTGGCCGCCTCCCGTGCAGCTCCCGTACGTACGTACGTATGTGGAGAAGAAGGCACACAGCGGAAGCTTATTCCCTACCTTACGCTTTCCTGTAGCGAAAGCGTACTTCCGAAAAAGGCGCAACCGGCCCAGCCCAGCGCACAGCGCAGTGCAGCGCAGTAGCAGGCCGGCAGGCCCATCTGCGGCCCAGCCGCACGGTTAGAGCAGTCCGTTCTGTTTTTTTTCGCGCAGTTTGTTTTTTTTCCTGGTGAGCAACTTCGGACGCCCATAACTTTTGAGTCGTAGCTCCGTTTTAGTTGATTCAAATTTCTAAATTTGTATCTCGTCGAGATCTAGCCAGTGGTACTATTTTTGTTATCTTTGGAGCTATTTAGTTTCATAGCCTTTATTTAATACACCGTTTGTCGTTTCGTGGTTTAGGCGTTCTTCGGGATTCCGACCCGCGGCGAGTCCGAAACTTTAAAAACCTTTTGGAATCCTTCTCCGGAGGCAAGCTAACCACTTGCTATGACCAGTCTTGCAATGTTGTTTGCTCATTTGATTACATATTATCATGCCCTGTATGTGTATATGTTTGCCTGTTATTCATGAACTGTGCGTCATGAGATATCGTGACTTTGACATTTAATTTCCGTAGAGTTGTGGTGTGTGTCTGGGGGTACCACTCCCCATTCCCGAGGCGATGGACTGGGGGAACCGCCACAGTCGAAGGAATGGAGGAACGATGCCCCTACTTTTTCTTGTAGTCAAACGAGATGGCGCTGGTCGGAGGTAGCTCCGCCACAGTCGTCCGATTGACGCTATTTTCTTTTGTAGTCAAACGAGATGGCGCTGGTCGGAGGTAGCTCCGCCACAGTCGTCCGATTGCCGCTATTTTCTTTTGTAGTCAAACGAGATGGCGCTGGTCGGAGGTAGCTCCGCCACAGTCGTCCGATTGATGCTTTTTGTACATTGATATGTGGTGGCGCCATAGTCGCCCGGTCAATCCGATCTATTCGCTGCTTGAATTCTTGTATTGATCTGTGATGGCGCCCTAGTCACCCGGTCAATACAAACTACTATTTCTTGGAATATTGTGATGCTAATGTCTTGTCGTTTGATGATATATTATTATGATAATGTGGTTATTGTGTTGGACTGAACATCGGTTGTTGGACTTGTTATGATGAAACTTGATTAAATGAAACACCCCTCCAAACATCGATAGGGTCAGTCCATAGTGCCACTAATCTGAACATCGAAAGCACTGCCACTGTCGCTCATATGGGCGGGCCTTGGCCTACGTAACCTATTGAGCCTCCTTTGATGCTACCATTTTGGCAAGACTAGTCGGTTACCTTTGTGGCCGGGGCTAGTCTTGTGAAGGTTCCGGAGCTAGGTGATTGCGTGGATCACACGTTCGTTGGGAGACCCCAAGAGGAAGGTATGAAGCAGTGTAGCAGCAGTTTCCCTCAGTATGAAACCAAGGTTTAATCGACCAGTAGGAGCAAGAAATCACTTCTGAAGGTTGTTGGTGGCGCCGTTTACTCGATCACCAACGTGGAATCTGCACATAACACAATCAAACTACTTTGCCCCAACGAAACAGTGAGGTTGTCAATCTCACCGGCTTGCTGAAAACAAAAAATTAAACGTATGGTGTGGAAAACAGTAGTAAATTGCAGAGAATGAAAAGAAACAATGTTTGCAGTTGGTTGTATTATCAGTGTAAAAGAATGGACCGGGGTCCACAGTTCACTAGTGGTGTCTCTCCATATAAGATAACTAACATGCTGGGTGAACAAATTACAGCTGGGCAATTGACAAAATATTGAGCGCATGACAATGCATATATATGACATGATGATTACTATGATATTCATGTGGACATTACGACAAAATACATAGACCGTTATCCAACAGCGTCTATGACTAATAATTCACCGCCAGGTTGTCATCCGAGTTCCCCGTTGGTATTAAGTTGCAAGCAACGGATAATCGCATTAAGTAATGTGCGTAACGTAAACAAATGCATTAGACCTAACGGCGCACCCTTAAGCTAAGCATCGGTTATTTTATCCCTAGTGGCAACAGCACATCCACAATCTTAGAAGTTATTGTCACTCTCCCAGATTACCGGAGGCATGAACCCACTATCTAGCATAAATACTCACTCTTGGAGTTACAAGCATCTAGTTGGCCAAAGCATCTACTAGTAACGGAAAGCATGCAAGATCATAAATAACATATAAGATAGATTGATAATCAACTTGACATAGTATTCAATATTCATCGGATCCCAGCAAACACAACATGTAGCATTACAATAAGATGATCTTGATCATGATAGGCAGCTCACAAGATCTAAACATGATAGCATAAAGTGGAGAGACAACCATCTAGCTACTGCCATGGACCCGTAGTCCAAGGATGAACTACTCACGCATCACTCCGGAGGCAGGCATGGTGATGTAGAGCCCTCCGGTGATGATTCCCCTCTCCGGCAGGGTGCCGAGAAGAGCTTCTGAACCCTCCCGAGCTAGGGTTGACGGCGGCGGCGTCTCTGGAACTTTTCGTGGATAATGGCTCGGATATTTAGGGTTTTCGCGTCGGGAGGAATAAATAGGCGAAAGGGCGGCGGCTGGAGACGCACGTGGGCCCCACACCACCCCACGGCGCGGCAGGGGGGCCGCGCGGCCCCATGGTGTGGCTGCCTCGTGGCTCCCCTCCGTCTCTCCTTTGGACTCCGTGTACGTGTTGGAAAAATAGGAGGTTCTGTCCAAGTTTCGTCCAATTTCGAGAATATTTCCAGACTAGCTTTTCTGGAATACAAAAACAGCAGAAAACAGGAACTGGCACTGTGGCATCTTGTTAATAGGTTAGTCCCAGAAAATGCATAAAAATGTTATCAAGTGTATATAAAACATGTAACAATTGGTATAATACCAACATGGAACATCAGAAATTATAGATACGTTTGAGATGTATCACTAGGCGTCGCTCATCTGTTGGGGGCGTGCCGGATTCACTTCGTCATAAGACATGGTCCGACAGAGATGTCGGTAGCTATACAGGGAGTGTCTTGGTAGCGTGAACGGTCAGGTGAGTGTATTTTGCTGAGTTCGTCTTAGGGATGGTGTCCTGAAGTACCGGCTCAGTGTGGTGCACTTAGATGGGTGGTAACCGCAGCCTCTCGAGAGTGTCAAATCTGGATGTCTAGCCTCGTTCCAAGGTTATGGAACAACAGTTCAGTGTCGGTCACACTATTGTCCTTTGTCGAGTCCGGAGGTTGAACTAAGTTCTGTTTGAAAGAAAGATGAACAACCTGATTTCACTAAATGAACAATAAGATGATGCAAGGAATGTTACTTGAGCTGTGGATAGTTACCGTGTTTATGGATGACGGTGTGATCGTTAGGAGCCTAGAGTTAGGCCTGACCCAACATCAACCATGCATGCCCAACGTGGAAAGATGAGGCCAGTGGGCCTAGCAGTTTGACAGATGGGGTAAGGCCATTGGGCCTAGTTGTGGTGACTGGTGTGGTTATAATACTTGGTACCACTTGGTACACCCGTTTACTCGTCACAGGTAAGCCCTTTGTATGATTGCTGGTACACGATCCAACCCCACCTGGCTTGGACTCTGTACTGGTGATACCCCCGTTGTTTGCTTATGACATGTTTGGTTGTCAATGCCATGCCACTTTTATGTCATATACCTTGAGTAGACACTTGCCATGTTTAGATTATTATTGTGGCTAGCTATTTGTTGCCTGATTGTTTGACTGTTCATGTCTTGTGGTTATTTTCTTGCGAGTACATCACTGTACTCACACTGGCTTTTCATGTGGAAAGACGTTGAGAGGATTTATCTTCTACCGTAGCAAGGAGATGGAGCAAGAGCGTGCTAGGATCAGTAGTCCAGCCAGATGCCTGTGGATTGGAGTCACACCAAGCCGTTGCCGTATCTAGGTCTTCCGCTGCCAGTTAAATTCTGTCCCGTGCCATACCTGGCCATGATATTTTGTCATGCCTTGATGGCCATGTAAACCATTTGTAGCCCTTTGGTCCTGTTTGTGTAATGATTTCTGCTATGTTGCATTGTCGTAACGTGCGTCCAGATATCTTGGGCTCACGCACGGGGCGACCGCCCTTCTGACAAGCTGTGCCAGAAGGGGGTGCCACAACATGGTCGAACGAGCAGATGTGGGAGGTGATGAACTGTTGTGTGATCATGCACAACATGATCATCAAGAGTGAGCGCGCTAATCCCGTGCAAGATCATATGCCATATGACTTTGAGGGTCCTCTCGCAGATGTTGATCACAACGTGCCGGCAGATTTCGCTGATTATCTCTCAATGCATTTGGAAATTCGTGATGAAAATACTCATCATGCACTCCAAACTGATCTAGTGGAGCATTTGTGGGCGAGATGGGGCATGGCAGCGGCAGATCAGGAAGAGCAAGACGTTTGAGCTGTCATTTTGTTTTTCGATAACGTGGAACTTTATTTTATGTGTTTAAACTATTAAAAATTTATGTATGTTTGATTTTTACTTAACAAAATATTGGAATTCAAATAAAAAACCCTTTGGGAGGCCCCTTTGGGCGCCGCGGCTCGGGAGCGACGGCGCCCAAAGCCAGCGACTAGTCCGGACGGCGCCCAAAGGGCCTGTCCAGAAGACGTTTGGGCGGCCATTTGGGCGCCGCGACTGTAGATGCTCTTATTATAGTTAGAAATACTGATTGACTATTGCAGCACATGGACCGTGGACGCGTCGGTGGTTCTCTGGTCTTGTCCCACAATTTGTAAAGAACATTACTTAAAAACAAGAAGTACAATAATGCATGCCCTAATGAAAGGAATAGAAAAGAAAAGGTGACAATTTTTCGCTTAGAAAGAGGGGCTCACATTGCTAAGTTTGAAGATTTGGAAGTGCACAATTTTCTGTGTTCATGCGGGTCCCCTCTCTCTTGTTGGTCACCAACTGATGCTTTATGCTCTTCTCTTTTAGTTCTTCTTTTGTAGAATAAATGTGTCCGTTTTTCTGTCTGGATTTGTCCGTTTGACGACGTCCACAAAAGGAAAAGTACATATCCGGTTCGGCCTTTTTCTCGCTTCACCCTCTTTTCTAGTTCGAGTATAAACAATAGCTAGATAATTTTTAGCATTCAAATAAATATAGTAATTAAAACATCCAAATAGTTTATACAACAATTAATTAAAATTAAAATTCGACGATCCAAAAAATAGATAAATTGTCTAACACGAGACATGAAATGGAGGACTACTCACATCCTTTGAGCATCCACATGTTTCCATGAATTAGTTGTAGAATCACAGCTATCCGCCATATTTACATATCAAAATAATACTACAATCATATAAATTTACATAGATAGCCATCGAAGAGAGTTCACGGTATTTTCTTTAACTAAAAACTTGTTCAACCAAATCACCAAACACCCTGTGGGCGGAAGAGACCGGGCTGGAGCTCATCAGGGCCGTGAAAAGGACCCGCGTCAGGAGACGGAGGGCCGCATCTCAAGCTAATGTCGAGTTTGTTCGGGCTCATGGGGCGGAGCGACGATACCACGATGGGATGCATGGCCTTAGCTTCTGTCGGTTCGTTGCACCACCCTAACTTGCATGCTGACAAAAATTAGGAAAGAAGTCCAGATACCCCCCTATCTTTCAGGTTTGGGTCGATAGACCCCCCTAACTCTAAACTGGGGCAAATCACCCCCCATGTTTCCAATACCACGCAAAACACCCCCCTGGAGCGCTAACCGGCTGTTTTGAGCCACAGTGGACTCTGGTTTAGGCCACGTCAGGGTCAAATGACCCCCATAACTTTTCTCCTCCACTCAGTCGCTCAGCACGCCTCTGTTCTTCCCCAATCCATCGCCGCTGCTCCCCGCCGCCCGCCTCTGCTCCCCGCCGCCCAATCTATCGCAATCCGTCGCGCCTTCGCCCAAGAAGTTTGGATACGAGCTCGAGGCGCTCACTAGACAGGTGCCTCTCGCCCTAAATTGGAGTATGCAGATCAAGCGGATGTGGGTTCTGCAGGGATTGTTTGAGCTCGATGCTGCCCACATGGACGCCTTCAGGTCTCGTGCTGCAGAGGCCGGGTACTCCTCCTCGGAGAAGAAGAAGAACAAGATGGAGTAGAAGAAGTAGAAGAAGCCCACTTTTGGAGATAGTTCTGTTATGTGAAGATGATCAGCACATGAGTGCTAGTAGTGTAGCAATGCAAAAGAAGCCCACTTTTGGAGATAGTTCTGTTATCTGAAGATGATCAGCACATGAGTGGTAGTAGTGTAGTAGTGTAGCAATGCATTAGTGTAGCTATGCAGTAGTGTGGCAATGCAGTGTACTAGTGTAGTTTGAGAATCAGAGTCTCTATGTAAACAGCAAACTTTTGCTGTGAATATATATGAAATGATGGTCAGACTTATTATGTGAAAAAATGGCAGCATCTTGTTTGCATTTATCTTATGTTTTGTAGCTGCAATATGAATAAGTAAATAAGCTGCAATATGAATAAGTAAATAAGTATATAAAGATTGGAAATCTTCATCTCAATTGTGACGCAAACATACTCAAATGTGGTGTCAAAATTTGGTAGAAACATCTGTGACAATTTGACACTAGTATATGGCAAACACAAGTTACATTGTTCAGCCCAAACAGATATCTGAATCCAAATTGTTCAACACAATTTTGCTACTGCTGTCCATCTCCAGCTTGCTTCTTTTTATTTCCTAACAACCATTGCATCCTCCCATATTTCGGCACTTGTTCAGTCACAACCTGGGACATAGGAACGGTCTGTGATGACTTGTTCTTTGGGGTACATGTTGTTGCTGCAAATGCAAGGAAAACTACATTAGTTCTTTTTTAGCTTGGTACACACGAGATTGCAGTACAAACGTAAACTAGTACAAACCTGAGTTTCTCTAGAATTTTGAGTTGCTGCGTTAGTAGATGGTTGTGAGCTTGACATTGCTTGGGCTTGCTGGTTCCTGGGTGGAACAAAAGGCCTCACGACAGGACCTTGGTGCTGGGCATGGGCTTGGGACTCGGTAGGGGCTTGGGGCTGGGCAGGGGCTTGCTTTCTTCTTTTCTTCTCAACATAAACCACATGTCTCTCTTGCTGCTGGGCACTAGAAGTAGCCTCTTGTATCAACCATTGTAGGAGTAAAAAAATAGCATGGCAACCATTTTAGGAGGAAAAAAATAGCATGGGAATATATAGAAGTAGCTGACCTGAGATGCTGCTTTGTCCTGCTTTTTCTTGTTTCTCTTGGATGTTTTCTTATTGTGGGCATGTTCCCTAACAACATTTGGATTAGCTGTGCACCTTCTTTTATTATGTTTTGTCCCTCCACAAGCTGAGCATCTAATTGTTCCACCTTTTCTTGATAACTTGCTGCCTTTTAGGTTTCTCTTGTTTCTCTTTTTCTCTCTACCTTGGGCCTTCCTGGCTTTTTCTTTCCAATGGGGGGAAAAGGTCTAGGGTTTGGAGCTATAGGCCAACTTTATTTCCCTTCTACTGGCTGCAATACATGGCTGTACACCTGGTCATACAGAGCAATTCTGTAGCAAGGTGCAATAAAATCATCTAGTTCTTTTCTCACTATGTATATTGCACTAATAGCATGGCAACAGGGCAACCCAGACAAGTCCCAATATCTGCAGCTGCACGTAAATTTCTCCAAGTTGACAGTGAATCTTCTATGCAGCCCCTCCATTACCTCAAATCCTTCAGTTCCATTGTATAGCACTGTGCAGATATTAGATCTTTTCACATTTAACTTCAGTTTCTTGAAAATGTTGGGGCATATTGTACCAGTCCAATTTCCTGACTTTGCTTTGTTCTCTGCAATTCTAGCCATCACCTTTCTCCTCATAATTTCCATGGAAGAAATGACTGGATAAAATCTTGCTCTCATAATAGCATTGTTAAATGACTCACAGGGATTGTTTTCAACCGAATCACAAAAGGAACCAAGCTTAAAATAAGCTCTACACCGATGAGTTGGAGCATTTTTCATCATGTCCCTAGCACCATCTGGAGTTTTATGTGCTAGCTTGGCCCTATTGTAGTTGAACTGGATCCTATCACATGATTTAGCACAAGCCCAGAATAATTTATGAAAATCCTTGTCTCTGTGCAGCTTTCTCCAATTTGCATAAATGTGCCTTGCACACATTCTGTGCTTTGCCTCTGGTATAATTTCATTGACAGCCTTGATAAGGCCCTTCTGCTGATCTGATATGATAACCCAACCATCCCCTTGGTTGTTGAGTTGATCTGTATGTCCTTCTGCAGAAGTGACAAAAACCAGTACCAACTGTCACGGTTCTCCCCTTCAACTGTTGCCCATGCAATTGGGTACATTTGGTTGTTTGGATCTCTTCCAATGGCACACAAGATTTGCCCACTAACTGTACCTTTCAAGAAACATCCATCAAGCCTAACAACCCTCCTACAACCAGCAAGAAAACCTCTCTTGCAACCTTCCAAGCACACATACATTCTTTCGAAAACAGGCTTGTCAGTTACATCAGGATTTAAAGTCACTGCCACTGTTGTGCCTGGATTGCTTCTCACAAGTTCAAGATGGTAATCATACACTCTAGCATATTCTCCATTTGTGCCATCAATTATTCTCTCGAAAACCATCTTTTTTGCTCTCTTGCACTTTGATTCACTGACATCTGCACACAAATCTTCTAGCACTGCCATCTTTTGTGTTAGAGTTAGGGGGGTCTATCAACCCAAACTGAAAGATAGGGGGGGGGGGGGGGGGGTATCTGGACTTCTTTCCAGAAATTAGTGAAAACTACGGTGGCACGAGAAACGTATGTGGCGAAGGCGGGGAGGACATGCAGTTACAGCCGGCAGCGAAGCTGTGGGGAGAGAGAGGTGGGAGAATGCCCGGTGTGCCTGACGAGTGGGTCAGGACAGACTTGGAGGCGGGTGCAGGCGTTGTTCATTTGGTTCAAACCGATCTCAATTTAGGGCCAAAATGGGCAAGAATAGAAAATCCGGACGCTTCGTATACCGTTGAAATCTGTTTTTTAACCGTGGACAAATGAGACGGTTTAGTGGAGGCCGTTGGATTTGCTCTTAATTTCTTTGTTTGCTACTACAACATAGGGATGGGAAGAAAAAACACTATCGTGGCGATATTGCACGGTGACACTGATACCACATCAATGTTTATCGATAGCAAAGTACTTTGTGACTGAACGGTTCTCTTGTCTTGATTTGATATGAAAAGAGAACTTTATTCATGAACATAATACATGGGGTTACTGATTACAGTCGGTTGCATGTGCCTCCAAGTCACTTAGTTCTATGTTCTGTGTTGACATCCGAAGGAAACAGACATGCAGCCACGCAGCCAGCTGAGTCCGTGTTGCAAGTCAAAGGGTTGGCAGTTACATACCGAGTTGTCGTTTACAGGGTTACATAACGTGCTTACGGTTCGTCTTGTCTTGATTTGAAAAGAGAACTTTATTCATGAACAGAAAATCGTGGGTTACTGATTGGCGGTTGCATGTGCCCTCCAAGTCTGCAAGTCAGTTAGTTCTATGTTCCGTGTTGACATCCTAAGGAAACGGACATGCAGCCACGCAGCCAGCTGAGTCCGTGATGATGCTTCTCATCTGCAGTAGAAGCAGCATTAGAATAAGAGTTGGAGGCTACTCGTCATTAGTTGACCAACTGACTATTGCAGCACATGCACCGTGGACGCGTCGTCGGTGGCTCTCTTCTCTTCTTTTTTTCTCCAAGATTTTCTAAAGCTAGCACATTATTACTGAAAAAACAATAAGTACAATAATGCATTCCCTAATGAAGGGAAAAGACAACCAAAAGTAACATATTTCGCTGAAAACAGGGGCTCACATTGCTACGCTCAAGATTTGGAAGTGGGCAGTTTATGTACTCTTTGGGTTGGGTCCCCTCTCTCTTGTTGATCACCAACTAATGCTTTATGCTCATCTTTTAGTTTCTTTTTGTAGAAGAATGCTTTGGCTGCAATTATTATGAGTCAAATATATTGATCATGACTTTTTTAGTAGAAACTAAAAACGGATCATGAGTCATGGCAATGAGTGGCCATTCCACTCAATCCCATGTGCAAGGGAACAAATCCAAACCACCACATCATCAATTAGCAGAAAACACTCTCTTTCTCACAGAGGGACTTGGAGAAAGAAACCTGAAGACCCAAATACAGTACAAGCAGCAATTAATTACATACCAAACAATTAGACTAGGAGAGCGCTAATTACATACTACACTACTAAAGAACAAGGAGAAAGAGAGGGATGACTTGACAGTTGACATGTTTAAGGAAAGAGAAGTGAGAGGTCCAATGTCCAAGTTTGGTGCGGAAGGAGGAGAGTAACCTGTCATCTGACGAGGGAGGGTCACCAAAACCTCCATAGAAACACACCACACCACATTTTTAGTAGTCTAATCTACAGCTCATCATTGGCGTGTACAAAAGAAAGTGGAGGAAAGTAGCAGGAAGCAGGGGAAAGAAAAGAATCAGCAGCAGACAGCTCTCCCCTACCATCCTCTTCTTTGAGCTCGTCAAATGCTAGTAATCCCCTCACTTCCCTTGAAGTAAACATGCAGCACGAATCCCTCCTGATCAATTGTTCTTGAAGCTCTCCCTGTGTGGAGGAGGAGAGGAGGAAGAAGGAAGGAAGCCTAGGAAAGCCCCCCCTCACCAGCCCCCACCACCAAACGCTTCTTGGTAGGACAAGGAATTCCCGGAAAAGCTCCTCCCCCCGTTCCTCTTTAATTGCCCCTGGCGATTGCCTAGCCAACAAGGCCAGAACCAGACACAGAGCCACAGAGGGAGCAGACACAGGCGCTGGGAGAGGGGCAGTGGTTTGTGGGGGATGGCCAGGTGGGTCTTGGCTGCCGTTGCCGTTCTTGCGGCGGCGGCGCTCTTCGTCGCGGCGGAGGCCCAGCAGGGCCACCAGACAGAGAGGATCTCAGGTGAGGGGCCTTGTTTTCTGATTGGCACATCTTGTCAGTTTCTGCAACTCGAGCTGCTTGATTTCTGTAAAGGCTGTTTTATGTGGAAGCTGCTAAAGCAAGCAGTTTTGGCATCTAATTATGTTTTTTCCTTTCGTATTTGGTTTGCTCGTTGGTAGACTTCTCCAGCATGAATTCAGAACTCCTACTAGTATTTCAGATAAAACTAGTTGAATTTGGCGTGCCGTCACGCCGCGCCTTTGTTGTAAAATTTGCAAATTACAGTTGAAAATTTGTTCTCGATAGAAAAGTGACCTACAAAATTACCGTTGGAAACTACGTTTAAAAACTTGTGTCGAAAGTGTCTATGGGGTCGAGAAATCTAAAAATTTGTAGCGCACAAATTGCAGTCACAATTTTGTTCGCCGTTAGCTTAAAGAAAGTATCACCGGAAAACTACGCTTAAAATTTGTGTCGAAAATATGAGCGCGGGAAATAAATTTTAGTTTTTCTAAAAGTGAAAATCAGGGAAAAATAAGATGCTACTTTTTGTTGTTCATGTCAAAAGTGCGTCATCAGAACAGTGATGAACAGTGCCAGGATCGCTCCCACCTCGCGAAACGGACCGTCTTTCATATAGTTAGTAATTTTTTTTTTGACTAGAACTACGGCGGGCCTTAGGCCAGCCTGAACTTTATATATGAACAGCCAAAGTTGTTACAAGCTTAACAGGTAGAAAGGAACCGAGAAGGAGAGAAAGAAAATACAACGGAGCTCGAGGCGGCTCGAAAGAATTACACCAAGAAATTAGGAAATCCTTAGTAGCTAGGTTTCGGCAGCGGTGTGACCAAAGTTTTACATCATCAATACATTTCCGAGCTGTAATCTCGGGTGGGACGTCTTGGGCTTCGAAGACCAGAGAGTTACGTCTCTTCCAAATGTTCCAAAGGACGGCAGTGACGATCGTGAGCCTAGCCGAGTTGAGTTGCAGGGTCCCCCAGGTCTCCTCGATGGAGTATTTCAGATAAAATGCAAATGGATTATACGAGTATAGGTGGAGGGGAGTATTCCTGTTGGTGTTCTACCCAAATGATTTATCTAGTTTCTTGTTCAATTCAGTCTTTTATTGTAAACGCTGATGCTATTGACACTTCTGTCGATGTAGTCAGGACATGTAGCTTCATTGTTTAGGGGAATCATGATTCATGCCGTTTAGCATATGGTTAGGCATGCACCTTGCTTACCTACGATATAATCCTTTCAATCAAAGTGCTATGTGATCCTGCTCTAAAACTTGGTATATATTCTATCCTCGGCTTTTGGGCAAAACTGATATATGTCCTGTGGCCAACAAAATGCAGGAAGTGCTGGTGATGTGCTGGACGATGATCCTGTTGGGAGGCTCAAGGTGTTCATCTATGATCTCCCCGGAAAGTACAACAAGAAGCTGCTGAAGAAAGACCCTAGGTGCCTGAACCACATGTTCGCCGCGGAGATCTTCATGCACCGGTTCCTGCTGTCGAGCGCAGTCCGGACTAACAATCCTGAGGAAGCCGATTGGTTCTACACACCTGTGTACCCGACGTGTGATCTGACGCCTTCAGGTCTCCCATTGCCCTTCAAATCTCCGCGGATGATGCGCAGCGCGATTGAGCTGATCGCGACGAAATGGCCTTTCTGGAATAGAACAGAGGGGGCAGATCATTTCTTTGTCACGCCACATGACTTTGGTGCTTGCTTCCATTATCAGGTAGAGACACAAACTGCAAATCCCTGCTGTTGTACACTCCTCTTATTTTATTAACATAACACAAGATGCTAGGCAATTGGTTAGTACCGTGTACATGTGTTTCGAACAACCTGGACTTATCTAATTGCAGCAAAGAACATGGGGACAATGGGGGCATCAAGATGCTACTTACATTGATCTATAAAAAAATGCTACTTACATTATGTGTGCTTATGATTGGGCTCTGACTCAAGTACTTCAGTCTACACATGTTCTGTCCCTTTGTTTCAGATAATGATTTCTTTCTTTTCTGAAAAAAACAGTCTCCGGCTACTCTTCAGATTCATAATTAACTACCTGCCACGTTATAGCATGTTTATTCTGACCGACACACTATCCCGTTGCTTTTTCCAGCACAATTTTGTATTTTTCTGTAACAAGAGTTTCCACTATTATTTCAGGAAGAGAGAGCAATCGGACGAGGAATCCTTCCCTTACTTCAGCGCGCCACACTGGTTCAGACCTTTGGACAAAAGAACCATGTCTGCTTGAAGGACGGCTCCATCACAATTCCGCCATTTGCCCCTCCACAGAAGATGCAAAACCACCTTATTCCCGGGGACCCCTCGATCCATATTCGTATACTTTCGTGGTTTGTTTTACGACACTGGCAATGATCCCGAGGGTGGATACTACGCAAGGTAAATTGTTGTCTGTAAAAAACAATGCACATCAGTCCTATATATCATATTATTCCCTGTATTGTATCGTCGATCTGACGTTTTCATTTATTTTGCAGAGGTGCTCGTGCATCTGTTTGGGAGAACTTCAAGAACAACCCACTATTTGACATCTCAACCGATCACCCACCCACGTACTATGAAGATATGCAGAGGTCTGTGTTCTGCCTGTGCCCATTGGGCTGGGCTCCATGGAGCCCCAGACTGGTGGAAGCTGTGGTTTTCGGTTGCATCCCGGTGATCATCGCAGACGACATTGTCCTGCCCTTCGCGGACGCCATCCCATGGGAGGATATCGGCGTGTTTGTCTCCGAGGAGGATGTTCCGAGGCTGGACAGTATCCTGACATCCATACCAACAGATGTTATACTGAGGAAGCAAAGACTTCTTGCAAACCCTTCGATGAAGCAGGCCATGCTGTTCCCCCAGCCTGCTCAAGCAGGTGATGCATTCCATCAGATACTGAATGGGCTTGCTCGCAAGCTTCCGCATGGTGAAAATGTCTTCTTGAAGCCCGGGCAGAGGGTCCTGAACTGGACTGATGGCCCGGTGGGTGACCTGAAGCCTTGGTAGCATCTCTCGCGGCTAAGCGATGTAAATCCTTTTTGAAAAGAAATCTTTACAAATCTGATATAGTTTGCGCCTTTGTAACACCATGGTTGCATAGTGCTGCCCATAAGTCAAATGTACATTTTCGTATCTGCTTTGATGATAGCCATCATACCATATACCTTCATCTCTTTTCTTTTCTTTTACTTCTTCTTCTTCATTAGATATTGAAATGTCAACCATTGTGCACTTGTGGATATCATAATGGAAATTACAAGATTTCAACTGTGTCTCTGATGTTATCTTGATACGGGCTTGCGGTTTCCAATTGCCAAACCTGCATTTACTTTGTCAGCTATGTTCTGGTGCATGACTCAGTGGATGGTTTTTATTCCCCATCTGTGCTTATTTGTATCCCTCGTAAACAATGGAGAAAATTTCATGCATCCTCTTCTTGCGCGAAGCCTCCATCATCATACTTGTTTTTTAGATAAAATCATCATACTTGTCTCTTGAGAGATTTGGAGCGAGCAAAATTATACGGTTTTCCACTCTGTCTCGTTAATGCCCTCTCGCCTCATTGTGGACATAAAAGGAAGAAGCTAGACTTTGGATCATAGCGGGCGCCAGGTGAATTTCGTTCTAGGAGAGTAGGCCATTTGTTGTTTGGCACTCATGGTTTCATGAGTCTGTTTTTGGAGCTTTATTTTGGCCTAGGCGCCCTTGCACTGTGAACTTTCTTTCTCTATCTTATTCAATGGAATGGCAAGCCTTTTGCCACGTTCAAGAAAATATGTCAGTGTCTACCCTGCAATTTCTGTGGACACAATAGATTGCTACACATCTGTGTTGGAAAGAGACGCATTGGCGCGTATGGTACATACTACACCAAAACGCAGCCGCACCACCAGACACAACCGAGCGAGTTAACTGCAAAATCAGACGGACAGGGGTCTTCAGCTAACCACAAATGTGACCATGCCGGAAAGAAATCTTGCATGCAACTCTGCTTCGATCCCTCTATCCTTGTTTCTCCAACGAGCCTTTAGCCAACACCACCGGGAACAAACGAGAAACATGGAGAGCACGCCGGCGACCACCAGCTCGACCGTCGCCGGCCATGGAGGTGCGAGCGTCCTGCTTCTTCCGATGCCGGGGGCGCAGGGCCACACGAACCCGATGCTCCAGTTCGGGCGGCACCTCGCGTATCACGGCCTCCGCCCAACCCTGGTCACCTCCCGCTACGTGCTTGCCACCACCCCGCCTCCCGGTGGGTGACCCCTTCCGCGTGGCCGCCATCTCCGACGGCTTCGACGCCGGCGGCAGTGACTCGTGCCCGGACATCGCGGAGTACATTTCCCGGCTGGAGGCCGTGGGGTCGGAGACGCTGCGGGAGCTTCTGCTGTCGGAGGCGACCGCGGGGCGGCCCGTGCACGTGCTGGTGTACGACACTCATCTCGCGTGGGCGGGGCGGGTGGCGCGGGCGGCCGGCGTCCCCACCGCGGCATTATTTTCCCAGCCGTCCGCGGTGAACATCGTCTACGGGGAGCTTTGGGCGGGGCGGCTGACGCTGCCGGTCACGGACGTGCGTGCGCTGCTCGCGAAAGGAGCGCTGGCGTAGAGCTGGGGCCAGGGGATCTGCCGCCTTTCGTGGCGGCGCCGGAGTGGCATCCAGGGCTCTGTGAGGAGGCGATCGGGCAGTTCGAAGCGCTGGAGGATGCCGACGACGTGCTCGTCAACTCATTCAGTGATATCGAGCCAGAGGTGAGTCACATTCGTTTGCAAAATGAAACGGTGGTGACAATATTCGTGTGCTCCAGCATCTACTGTAGTAGAAATCTCTCCACGATGGAGAGGCTCGCGACGAGCTTTCTTGTTCAAAGCAAAAACACTGGAAGCCAATATTTGAAGACACCACATCCGCACATTGCAGATGACCATGAGAATCGGCCTACGCTACGTACATATGATCCCGCACATTGCAGATGATCATGTTAGAATTATAAATGTTGGCTAACATAATTTTATTCGGATACGGATATATCTATTTTTTATATCCATATTTGTTTCAAATTTCAATACCACATTTGTTTTGTATTTGTAAAAACGAATCCCGATATTTACCACTTCTATTTTTATTCGTTCGGATTCGGATATTTACCACTTCCATTTTTAATTTCTCGAATACTAATGTCAGATAATTCGGATTATCCGCTACTAGTTCCCACCCCTAATTCAAACCATCTTTTATTGAATCCAGATGATATTGACACTTATGGTGATGCAGTCTATACGCTTACGGGAATCATGCCATTTAGCCTTGGGACAGACCTGCACCTTGCTTACCTGTCGTAGTATGATACCATGTTTTCAAACAAAGTGCTATATGATCCCAAACCATGTCTTCAACTGATAGATATCCTGTGGCCAACAAAATATAGGAAGGGCTGCTGATGACCTTGTTGGGAGGCTCAAGGTGTATATCTACGATCTCCCTGGAAAATACAACAAGCTGATGAAGAAGGACCCTAGGTCCCTGAACCACATGTTCGCCGTGGACGTTGGAGATCTTCATAGGATGGTTCATTTTGTCAAGGTGGTCTGGATTTTAATCCCGATGAAGAGAAATTTGGTTTTACACAACCGCGACGAGACATGCGGTCTGACTACCTTGGATCTGCCCTTGCCATTGAAATCTCTAAATAATGTGCACCGCACTTGAGCAGATCTAGACAAAACGGACTACTGGAATAGATCAGAGGGGGAGATCATTTCTTTGTCACACCACATGACTTTTGGTGCTTGCTTCAGTTACGAGGTACAGACACAAGTGCCAATCCTTCGCTGTTGCACAATATAAAATGTTTTAAATATTTCAATATGGATCATATACGGATTGAAATGAGTGAATCCACACACTAATATGTGTCTAGTTACATCTGTGTCGGAAAAATGCTCACTATCTAAAACATCTTATATTTTGATACGGAGTAAGTAGATGCTAAGGCTAAGCGATTGTTTAGTACTGAGTACATGTGTTTCGAACTACTGGGACATATCTAGTTGCAGCACATCACATGGGACAATGGACCATCTGAATACTACTATGCTAGTTTAATTATCTATGCGTCTGAATGGGCCAATCTGGCTTAATGACTTCAGTCTGCGCATATTCTTTGGCCCTTTGTTTCAGATAATGTTGCAGTAGTTTTCTTTTCTGAAAAATCGCCAGGCTACTCTTAAGATTCGTAGCTAGCTGTCTAGTTGATAATAACTTATCTACCATTTTCATACAATACTTTCTTGAATCTCGTTGGTTATTTAAACACAATTTTATCTTTCTGTAACTGGTGCTTTCTATTAATATTTCAGGAGAGAAAGCAATTTTACAGGGAATCCTTCCCTTGCTTCGCAGTATCACAGAAGAACCGTGTCTCTTTGAAGACCGGCTCCAATGCAAGTCCAACATATGCGCCTCTGCAGAGAATGCAAAGTCATCTTACTCCCTCGAATCCATTTCCGCGTACTTCCCGTGGTCTGTTCTATGAACTATGATACCAGCAATGATTCTGAGGGTGGATACTCTGCTAGGTAAAATGGTCATATGTGTCACAAAGTGAGCAACTAATATTTCCAGGAGGTTAGAGGCCAGTACTTATACAACATGTGTGTCATGAACAGTAATATACATCTAACACCCCCCCTCAAACTCATGGTGGGTCAACAACACTGAGTTTGGAGAGAAAGAACCCATGCTGCGCTCGAGTCTGTGCCTTCGTGAAGAAGTCCGCCAACTGTAACTCAGAGGGCACATAGTGAAGGGCAAGAAGCTGGTCCTGCACAGCAGCACGCACAAAGGAGGCATCTACACCGATATGCTTGGTGAGTTCATGCTTCACCGGATCACGCGCAATGCTGATGGCGCCTGTACTGTCAGACAATAGAGGAGTCGGTGCAGCAGCAGAAACACCAAAATCCTCTAGTAACCATCGCAACCAAGTCACCTCAGCCGTCAACATGGCCATCGCTCTCAACTCAGCCTCTGCACTGGAGCGGGAAACGGCAGTCTGTTTCTTCGTCTTCCAGGCAATGAGGATCCTCCAAGAAATACACAATAGGCAGACAGCGAGCGGCGATCAGAAGGATCACTAGCCCACGTAGCATCAGAGTAGGCCTGGAGCTGGAGAGAGCTGGAGCGAGGAAAGAAAAGGCGGCGAGAGATCGTGCCACGAAGATATCGTAGAACACGGAGAAGGTGACTATAGTGGACAGAGCTGGGAGCTGAAACGAACTGACTCAGAATGTGGACAGGATATGAAATATCTGGACGAGTGACAGCTAGATAGACAAGACTCCCAACAAGATGGCGATAGCGAGTGGGGTCTGTGAGGGGATCACCATCAGTAGCACGAAGCTGAATATTGAGCTCCATAGGAGTCTCAGCAGTGCGCTCATCACCAAGAGCAGCGCGAGCAAGAAGATCCTGAATATATTTTTCTTGGGAGATGAAGAAGCCATCAGAAGTCGAAGAAACCTCAATCCCGAGAAAATAGCGAAGTGGACCAAGATCAGACATCAGGAACTGCTCACGAAGGCGGGCCTTGACAAAGGCAATATACTCGAGTCGTCGCCAGTAATGATCATGTCATCAACATATAAGAGGAGGAGCGTCCGACCACGAGGTGAGGTGTGGACAAACAACGCGGGGTCATGGTCGCTAGGCGAGAAACCAGCGGCAGTCACCACAGAGGCGAAACGCTCAAACCAGGCGCGAGGGGCTTGCTTAAGGCCATAGAGGGAGCGCCGAAGACGGCAGACCATACCATCAGGAACAGAGTACCCCGGTGGTGGCTGCATATAAACCTCCTCACGCAACTCTCCATTGAGAAAGGCGTTCTGGACATCAAGCTGAGACACAGACCAATTACGAACAGAAGCCACAGCGAGAAGAGTGCGGACAGTGGTCATGTGGGCTACGGGAGCGAACGTCTCATCATAATCGCGTCCCTGCTCCTGCTGAAAGCCACGAGCCACAAGACGAGCTTTGAAACGCTCAAGAGAACCATCGGAGCGAGTCTTGATCTTATAGACCCACTTGCATGTGATGGGACGAACACCAGGTGGAGGGGAAACCAGATCCCACGTGCCAGTGCGCTCAAGGGCAGCAATCTCCTCAGACATCGCAAGCTGCCATTCAGGCTGAGCCATGGCATCACGGTAGGAAGTGGGCTCAGCAACAGCAGAAAGGCTGTACTGGGAAGGAGAATAGCGATCAGGAGACCGTAATGAGGTCCGAGAACGAAGGTTATGAACCGGTGTACACGGGGAAGGTGGCGCGCCGGAAGTAGAAGGCATGTCAGAGGGATCATCGTCAACACGCGGCCGACGAGTGTAGTGGAGAGGAAAGGGAGAGAGGGTAGTATGCACTGGAGAGGGAGGTGGTGAGGGAGGAGAAGAGGATGGTGTCGGCGGTGCATCGGGAACAGTGGGACTTGGCGGAGGTGGAGGTGGAGGAGGAACATGAGGCACGGAGGGAGATATGTCGGGAAGTATAAGGAAGGAGATATCCTCAACCGAAAAGGTCGAGGCAGTAGGACGCGGATAGTACGAACGAGACTCATCAAAAGTCACATCACGGGAAATACGTAGCCGACGACTAACAGGATCCCAACATCGATAGCCCTTGTGCTCATCACTGTAGCCAAGAAAAACACACTCCACCGACTGAGCGGTCAATTTGGTGCGTTCGCGGGGAGCAAGGAGAACATAGCACACGCACCCAAACATGCGAAGAGCGGAGTAGTCAGGAGAACGACCAGAGAGACGCTCCATAGGAATACCACCCTGCAAAGCAGCCGAAGGCTGGATATTGATGAGATAGGTGGATGCGGAGACAGCCTCAGCCCAAAAGTGGGGTGGAAGAGAGGCGGCGATCATCATCGCACGAGCCGTCTCAAGAAGGTGGCGATGCTTGCGCTCAGCAACGCCATTCTGAGCGTGAGCACCAGGACAAGAGAACTGGGCGAGAGTACCCTGTTCGGCAAGAAAACCACGCAACATCTGGGAGATATACTCACCAGCCGAGTCAGCACGAAAGACACGAATGGGCGTGGAAAACTGGGTGTGTACCATGGCAGCAAATCGCTTGTATATAGGGAGAACCTCGCTGCGAGATTTCATAAAATAGAGCCAAGTGTAGCGAGAGAAGTCATCAATAAATAGAACATAGTAGCGATGACCACCTTTCGAATCGAAGGGAGCAGGACCCCATACATCAGAATGAACTAAGTCGAAAGGACGCTGAGAGACTGACTCACTCGTAGGATAAGGTAATTGAGTCTGTTTGCCAAGTCTACAACCATTACAATGTAAAGATACATCGCCAGAGACAGACCCTAAGACACCTTGATGCACTAGCGAGGACAAGCGAGAGCCACATATATGACCAAGTCGATGATGCCACTGTTGGAAGGACGCAGAGGAGGAGGCAGCAAGAGCATGCGAGCTGGCGGGTGTGGTGGCAGCGGAAGGAACACAAAGCCAGTCAACCTCCCAAAGGCCCTGAGCCTCACGGCGCCGAGGGCCAGCTCCAACTAGAACCTGGGTGCGACGATCCTGAACAGAGCAAGAGTCGGTATCAAGAATGACACGACAGCCAGAATCAGCAAGTTGAGCAGCGGAAAAGAGATTCATGGTAAGACGGGGAACATGAGAAACACTAGGAACAGAGAAGGACGGAGTAGAGAGAGTGCCACGACTAGCAACAGGAAGAGGTGTGCCATCGGCAGTGAGAACATTGAGAGGAGAATCAAGAGGTCGAAGAGAGGACAGAGCGGAAGAATCAGAAGACATGTGAAAGGAAGCTCCAGAATCCAGAACCCACGGAGATGTACCTGACTGTGTAGGCGGTGGTGGCGGAGCAGCAGTAGTGGAAGCAGTCAGCGAGGCAACGGTGCCCGTCGAGGAAGAGCCTGAGGAAGCCAGTATACGCTTGAGCCGCACAATATCCTGGTCAGTGAGTGACGGGTCGACGAGGGCACGAGCTGCAGTAGAGGAGCGACTCAGGTCGCGCTGCTTCTTGACAGTCAGACTCTGGGTGACCGGCTTCTTGCAATAGCCACAGAAGGTGTGAGAGCGCCGGCCTGACCGTGCATAAGGAGGCGCCCCCCCCCCCCTGAGGGAGTGGGTAGCAGCGGTGGAGCAGACGACACAGGAGCTCGGCAGCGAGCACAGTGGGAACCCAAGCAAACCAGCAGAACGGAGGCGTGTCTCCTCAGCTAACCTCTGCAAGCACCTCTGATATAGGAACACGACCACGGGCAAGCAGTGAGCACGCCGAGGCTCAAACTCGGGACGGAGGCGAGACAGGAACTCATGGACACGCTGAAACTCCAAATCTGACCTCACTGTCTGACAACAACGACAAGCACCACAAACAACAGTCCTCAGAGAGTCAAGCTGACGCCAGATGGCAGAGCACTGTGTATAGAACTCATCAACAGTGGAGTCTCCCTGCTGAAGATCATGCTCCTGACGCACTACAGATAGGTAGAGAGCATCACCAGAGGGCTGATAGCGCTGACAAGATAAGTCCACATCGCAGCAGCAGTGCCCAATCCCATAAACTCAGAAGCAAACTGGGGTAGAACACTAGCAGTGAGGACAGCAGCAGCACGAGCATCATCATTGCACCACTGAGTGTAAACAGACAGAGCATCCCGATAAATAGAGAGAGACTCCGAGTAATCCGATACCTGCTGGTCATAGGCTTCAACGGCAAGATCATCAGCATCCTTGGCAGCAGCCCGATCAGCCTCAGAAGCATCAGCGGCAAGAACGGGTGGCACCGGTGGAGTAGGAGCCACAGGAGCAACGGGGCACGGCGGACAGGAAACCTCGCCAGAGAGAACGCCCCACAACAGGAGGCCGCGCATGTGGATGCGCATAAAGCCCACAAACTTGCATAGTTGGTGCCATCAAAAATCACGGAGCACCGAGGAACAGCAACATAGCCCGAAGAAGACATGACGGGCTCTCTGATTTTTTTTTCGATTTTTTTTTCCAGAAAGTCAACTGATACTGATGAGAGAGAATATGGATCTTGCACTTGGGCCCGATGCGCTGGGCACGCACGAGCTAGCACGGGCTAGCACGCACGAGGACGGAGGAGCAACCAGCAGCGGCCGGGGAAGCGCCGGCGGCTGCCGGACGAGGCCGACGGCGGCCGGACGAGCTTGGGGCGGCTGCAAGCCGGACGACGACGGCGACGTCCGCACGGAGCAGGACGGCCGGCGGCCGCACGAAGCAGAGGCCGCGACGTCCGCACGGAGCAGGACGGCGACGACGGCGGCGGCCGGGCAGAGGCAGAGGTCCGGCGGCGGCCGGGCAGCAGGCCGACTGGAGCGGCGGCTGGTCGGGAGCAGGCCGGGCAGCGGAAACAAGCCGGTCGAGGACGGCGACGGCCGCACTGAGCAGGAGCGGCGGCGGCCGGAACGACGGCAGTGCGGCAGGCCGAAACGGCGGCAGCACGGCAGGTCGACGGCGACGGCAGCAGGCCGGAGTTGCTCGGCTACGTGGTGCGGGAGAGAGGAGAGCAAAACCTGTGCTCTGATACCATGTCACAAAGTGAGCAACTAATATTTCCAGGAGGCCAGAGGCCAGTACTTATACAACATGTGTGTCATGAACAGTAATATACATCTAACAATATGTTCACCAACAATTCAGTAAGTCCTATACTTCCTGTCGTCCCCTCTTATTGTATTGTCAATCTGACGTTACTATGTATCTGACAGTGACAGAGGTGCTCGTGCATCTGTTCGGGTGAATTTCAAGAACAACCTGACTATTTAAAATCTCAACCGATCACCTACCAATATATATACTTGAAGATATGCACAGGTCTGTGTTCCCTCCTGTGCCAATTAGCTGGGCTCCATGGTTTCCCAAGCTAGTGGAACCTGTGGTTTTCGTTCATCCTGGCGATCATTTTAGACGACATTGTCGGTTGTCCTGCCCTCTCAGAAGCTATAGCCCATGGTTCCCGAGGAGAATGTTCCGAAGCTGGACAACCATAGCAACAGATGTAATACAGATGAAGCATAGATTTGGCTCCTGGATCCTCTCAGGTTGAGTGATTGGAAAAGTTATTTGTCTTCTCTTGTGTTTATTTGTATCCCGAGAGACAGTTCAGAAGAGGTGAGCTGCTGTAAGAAGCAATACCATCTCATTTTGGAGCCTGTCTGTTTGGTTGACAGGTTGAGTGATTGGAGAATTTGAGTGACAATCAGGCATGTAGTAGCTGCAGTCTTTGTATAAGCGTTGTTGATTTCTGGAGCAATCATTTTCAGACACGTGACAGAATTAGCGCGCCAACAGATATTTGGTCGCTGGCTCTTCTGGAAATTGGAGTCAACTTCAGGCCTTTGTGTTGGACCTTCCTTAGAAAACAGGGAACGTTCAAGTTACCCTGTTAACTTGAACCCTGTGCTATAAGCTTGTCATTTAATCCACCAACTTTGACAGCCGGTGCAAATTTCAATCTCTGGAAGCAGTGGATGAAAGGAGTTGACGTTTATTATGCTCGCCCGGGTACTGCGTAAAAGCTCCATCTATAGCCTTTTATTATAGTAAGTGGTTCCATTTGGTGGCGCTGCTTATTCAGCGATTTCATCTGGTAACCTGTCTGGTTGAGTGATTTGACACTTGGAGTTATGATTAAGCACCTAGACTCCGGTGTTTCTCCAAATGTTGCCGATTCATTAAGCAAAACAAAATCGTTTGGACATGTGACCGAATTAGCCAACAGACGTTTGTTGGCTCTTTTGAAAATGGGAGTCAGCATCATCAAGACTTTCGTGCCATGGCCTCACTTTTGGTAGGTCTTCCGCTAAAAAGGGAATATACTAAGTTCAAACGGCGAGGCTGAACCTCTGGGAACGCCGATGCTTTTTCCAGCCCGATCGATGCTGAGAAAAGAGAGACGCAGGAAAGAAATACGACGTTTCTTCTTACTGCTGAGACCGTCGTACTATGCCTAACTACGTACCGAACTACTGGTACCCAGCCGACGCGACGGCGATGAGCGAGACGAGGCGACAGCCGCCCCTCGCCCGCGCTCCAAGTCAATGCAGGAGGACGCATTGGCATGGCGTATTTGGATGCCATGGATTGGTTGTGCGGCAAGCATGCCCCGTTCCCACCGACATTAGAAAGAAAATAAATATGTCCAGTGTAAATTATCTAAACTGTACACTACCATACAGAAGGAGAGAAAAGTTTTGCATATCATGTTTGCGTACATACCGCGTAGTGTTGTGATGCTAGTAACAATCTAAAATAAGGCTAGCAGTTATACATTGTATTATCGTGTATTTCTCCAATTAGAAATATAAGACATTTTCTTGGAAACATCGAGTACAACATAGTCATACATAGGGATTAAACCGAAGCAGAATTTTTTTGACTTTTCCACGGAAAAAAGGAAACGGAGAGGAAATAACGAAACGGAATTTTACGCAACAAAAACGGAAATGGAAAGATTTAAACAGAAAGGGAAGTGCAAATGGAACAACTTTTTCCGTCGAGATAGACACGGAAACCGAGTTTCAATTTCAATTTCCATCATATATGGAACTTTCCGAATTACGGAGTTTAAGTATTAATGAAGTCACCACAAACATCTCACTATCAATAGTCTCCCACTGAAAAATATTTTTGTATTAACGAGAAACACTGACACCACTAATTGCTTCTCAAGACATTTTTTGTACTCAAACATGACCTCAAAATAAATTTTGCTCCACTACATGAGGACCATACCATATGATTTCTCAACTTTTTTAAACTAGATAATATTGGTCTCTCTCTCTCTCTCTCTCTCTCTCTCTCTCTCTCTCTCTCTCTTTCGCCCGAACTGGTTTGTCGTAAATATTTGATCTGTTCCAATGAATAAGGCATACAAATTTAGTCAAACGTCAACAACATTTAAGTTTGATCGTTGTTGTAGACAAAAACGTGAAAATTCATGATACCAAGTCAATACCAATATATCACCATAAAATACATTTCATTATGCATTTATTTAATATTGTGGGTGTCGACATGTTTTTCTATATATTTGATCAAATTTAGTATTGTTTGACTTTTAATTAAATTTATATGCCTTATACATTGGGACAGAGGTAGTATCTATTTTGTATGTTTTCTATGTAATCATTGTAATTGTATTCCCCATTTTTCATGACTTCTCGTTTTAGAGTATTTCCTTGTTCATTTTTTTTCCGATTTATACATCTTAAAATCCTTCCAAGAAAATTTAGTTGGTTGCACAGCCCATGCGTGTGGTGTGAAACCACTCGCCGCTGGCCGCTCGCGCGCTCAGAGTCAAAGCAGGAGGACGCATCGGCATGGCGTACTCGCATGTCAGGGATCGATTGTGCGGCAAGCAGGCATCCCGTTCCCACCGACAGACGGCCGCTCTTAAATACGCTGGAGCCCGCCAAAAAAGGGGAACCATCGTTTCCATCCCGTCGGTGCCCGGTTAGATTAGTGCAGTAATCTCGGCGTGTTCCGGGCTGATTGATCGTCTCCATCCGCCGGAAAAGGCCTAACTTTTGTTTCCATCGCTCACCTAATCGAACCGCCGTTCGGACGTAGGGAGCTGTTCCCACCCATGGCCATGGCGTACGTACCACTCCAGGACAGACCGACGACCTCACTTGTTCCTTTTACGGTTAGTGTTAGCATTAGCAAGCAACAGGTACGGTACTTGGGGCTTGTTTGGAGCTACAAGTTAATTTGGGCATGGAACATGTTTGTGTCCCGAGGCTCTCCACAAATGTTCATGCAAGTAATGAGAGTTGTGTTAAAAAGCAACTTAATTTGGTGTACAAAATTATCTTCTAACACTAAAGTTATTTTTTAACTGACGCAGAGTATTCCTTTATATGGTTTTTTACGAGAACATGATGCATGTGCAAAAAATATTATTTAAAAATAACTAATTTTATGATTTATAATTCATCTTTAAATAAGCTAGATTTGTTGGTGGATACATCAACAACTACCGGGTGTGCTTAGTGCAGAGGAGGTTGAGGTGTTGGCGTGCTTAGAAGGACTGAGACATCTAATCAACCTTCAGTGCACCTCGGCTAGCCTAGAATTTTACTGTCGTTGCACTTGCCCGGAACTCAAGGCAGACCACCGAGTTGGAGCATCTATTGCAAAGCACAAGAGCTTTTGAAATTTATCAACATATTTTTTTTTGAAAGCTTTTAAAATTTATCAACATATTACTGTGGGTAAAACGGATCGTCGTGAGCAATGGAGCGCCGCATGGCTTAGCGCAGTTAGGAAAAATGGTACTAGCGATGTGTTATTTGGTTCTACCCAGCCCGCGTGTCGCTGGTGACCGCTTCTGAGTGTAAGAATATTATTGGGTAATCAATAAAGTTTACGAGTTCCTTAAAAGAAACTACCGGGTGAGCCTACGATCACACACGCTCTCTGTAAAAACATTTGTTCTTTTAACAAATTTGTGTGCCTATTTGGTTCAAAGGAATTCAAATTCTATTGCTTAAGAATTTTGCCTATATATATCTTCTTTGTTTTATATGAATTGAAAATCATAGGGCTTTTTTCTATATAGTCTACATTTCATGTAAGTCCAAACAAATTCCATCAAGTACAACCTCTTGAAATACTTCTTTGTTTCTATAACACTATCCCACCATACCTAGTCATTCAAAACATTTGATGTGTTTTTTGTAATGGTATACCAAGATGACTAGCATTACATATCATTGTGTAATTAATTTCCATAGATTCTTAATTCATACGGTGTTATTTGAATCTTACATTTGTTTTCCCATTCCAACATTTCTATAATGCGTTAACGAAAGATGCTATACATGTTGATGGCCAATTTATCTTTGCAACTTTTGCATTGCTACTCCCTACAAAAGTAAGGAAGCGAAAAAAAAACTTTGTCGTTGGTATAGGAGGGTGGTTGAGGTTTAACACACCCGAAATCAAACTTCAGGTTTGGTGTTGTGTTTCATAGAGGGCGGATTATTTTTTCGTTGGGAGGCAGATCCCGTCGGTAGTGAGGCGCCGCTGACATCTTCAAGCTTTGCTATTTTGTTCTTTAGTTCATGTTGTGTGAGTGTGCGATGGTGGTGTCGCACATGTGAGCTGTAATCAGTGTTTAGAAAAAGCTTTGCTCATTTTCTTGTATGTGCTCATTATCATATCTATATGTTTGATTTTTTCGATATTGTGTTAAACTTTGCAGACGTGTGTATTTTTAGAAACAGGGAGTATCGTGGTCTTAGTATCGGTTGATGCATACAATAATTTATTATTACACGAAGGTTAAAAAGTACTCCCTCTAATTGGAAATAATTGACACATATTTGTCTAAATACGGATGTATCTAGACGTGTTTTAGTGCGTATATAGGTCCGTGTTTAGATAAATTTGTGTCAGTTATTTCCGATCGGATGGAGTACTACCTCTCACATCTGTTTTTTTTAATGTAGGAGCCAAAGCCCCCCCGCCCCCACCTCCCCAATTTTCATTATTATGAAAACTGATAATACAATGTCATGAACCGCATCTCCCCAGGTCCTTAGACCTCACCTCAAACTTTCGTTGTTTTTGCTGAACGAGCTTACATCCAGATATATCACCACAAACCTCAAACGACACAACATACTCTACCAACAGAGATGCAAAACAGAGTACTACTCCCTCCGTTCGGAAATAGATGTCTTACCTATCTCAAAATTTGAATGTATCTAGACATATTTTAGTGTGTACATACATCCAAATTTTAAGATGGCTAAGACATCTATTTCCGAACGGAGGGAGTACCTATCTAACAAGCACTACAACATAAACTCAACATCTTTTTGGCGCCAGAGACACTTCACAGGAAGACATTTTAGGTCCCAGTTAACCGCATCACCATGGGTCCCCAGCCCTGTCTTGGATGGAAGCACTCAGTTGCCACCAGAATTAGCATTTTTGCTCCTCTGCGTTGCGTTTCTCGCAGTTTTGTTCTCTGCAAGCCAGCCCGGTAAGTAATATAGTTAGCCATCCGAAAAACTATAGATGTGGGATCCTGAAAGCAAACACCGTTGAAGCAGGCATCATTTCTGGATTTCGAGACTGCCCACAACAACGCAACCACGCCTGACAATAGCTGGAACCTATCTCTAACGGTGAAAGTTTCCAGCCACACAAGCAACTCATCAAAACTATCAGGTACAGGTTTAAGGTTAAAAGCACATCTAACTACTCCCCACAAGTATCTAGCAACGGAACAACGGAAGAAGAGATGATCTATACTCTCTACGTTGCCACTACTTTATAATTCTTGTCGTGATTTTAGTTACTAACATAAATAATATCAAAGGGAACATCGCTGAAACTAAAAACACGAGAAGACTAATGATAGCAACTAATGTGACATCATCAATCTTGCTATTAACCAAAAGTTTGTAAGTGCTTGTGCAATGTATGGTAAACGCTATGTACGGCTCAACTGTGTAACCTCAAAGATCAGCTACAAGAACTTAGAAACTTTCTTCTGGTTAACAACCATATATATACTATCAAAAAGATATTTTCACATGGCTAATCTCAAACTAATGTCATTTTTTTGCACTTACCTTTGTCATTTTTTAGGCGGCGGTAGTAGGACAAGGAGCAAGGTTTCCCATTCCATATAGCCAACAATGGGTCATAGTGAAAATATGTTCTCAGATTGATGATGCAAAGTGGCGGCCAACTTTATCTTGCAAGAAGACCACTCAATGTAATGCATTAAACGCGAAACAAACAGTAAAATTAATAACAATGTGAAGCAAGCAAAACTTACATGACTACCGATGCCAACAAAAATTTTGATTTTCTATTTGCAATTGTGCATATCAAAAGCAAAATGTATTCATGTATTTTTTTTATGACGATACAGCTATATATGTTGGAGAGAGACTTCATTGCGGAAACATAGATCATCCTGACAATTAGTTCAATCCCAAGACGTTGTCAAGCGACATGACATTTTATTGCGTCAGATGAGCCAGTCAAAAGTGGATTGGACAACAACTACAAGATAAAGGCAGAAAAATTCCCTTGATCGGCGTTGATGTCATCGTGGATATATCGAAGATTCGCAGATATTCGAGTAACCCTGGACCCAATTTCAGCAATTTTCGAGTCGGATAAGCAAAACTTCCCAATGGATTCGAGCTGACATCGATTAAAATCGAGTAAGACCAGACGTATGCCATGTTGATTCAGAGCTTTATTGTTAATCATTTTATTGATTATTTGTGAGGATTTTACCAAGCGCCGACTTGGTTATGTTTGAACTTTGTCTACTTCAGTCAAAGCGAAAGTCAATAACCAAATCTAGCTAAACTCAGGGGCTAATGCGAGGAAATACCCAACCGGTAGGCCCACAAAGTAGCGACATCCCACAAGTGCACTCCCACCCCACCCCCTCCAATGGGATTGCATGAGGCAAGATGGGCCGGCACGAGACAGGGACAACTCTAGAAGGAACCCACGTACAAAGACACCGTCCTAACTTGAAAGGCAAGACATATATAAAATCTAGTCCACTCCAATTAATTAGGACACTGACCTGGAACCGACTTAAGGCAGATCCATAACCCTAAATCGGCTGTGTATATAACGTTGATAGGGAGCACCCTATAGGGGCAGAAGCAATCTCGATACAGCATAGCTTACAACCAAGCAGGAATTAGGTCTTCCTCTCCAGAGCAGGGGCGAGCCAGTGTACATCGTCTGTAACAAACCATTCCCGAAATCTCCAAAATCACCTAGCTCCACACATCTCAGCATCTCGCTAGCCATTTTATGATGGCTACTTCCGTCACAATCCCACATCAATGTAGCAAAATTAATAAACCTCGATAAAACTGAAAAAAATAAATGAAGGATGATCTAAAAAGGTGTTCACGCCGTAAAAAAATCGTGGGTGACATCACCGAATTAATTTAAATTTCCATCGACTAAGACCTACTCCCTCCGTTCCATTTTAATTGACTCACATATATCTACATATGGATGCATCTAGACATGTTTTAGTGTTAGGTACATCCATATCTAAATATATGTGAGTGGATTAAAATGGAACGGAGGAAGTAGTTTTTTTTTTAGGCTTAACAATACTTTATTGATCATATCAAATCATTACACAAAGTTTCCCGGATACAATCCGGTGCAACATTTCTAAAGGTAGAAGAAATAAACTGTTCTGCAGAACGAGCTAAGATATGCGCCGAAGAAGTAGTTGCTTCCAAATAATATTCCCTTTAGCAAATGCTAGGTCGATTCTTTGACCATAGTATTTGCATCATGATTCGTGCACCCGAGAACTACACATGGATGCAATGGCATATGGCTTTTCCCCCAATTGCAATGAACATGATTAATCTTCGTCTAGCGAAAGTCAAAGATAAAGTCACGAACGTCCACCGGATACGATTTTTGATCTTTTTTGGAAAGCTAATTATCGTCCCTAAAATCGTGGACGCGTGGTACGCGTATTCGCAGATGCGGTGTTGGATTTTACGGCGTCCGTGTGCAGCAGCACCTGCGAGCACAGCACATTACCGTTTTGCGGGAGGTGAACCCTCCCACCAACCTGTTCCGCCGACAGCTAGCTCGTCATCGACAGCGAGAGCCGGCAATCCCCCGCATTATTATCAACCCTACGCCCCTCGTCTCCTCCCCGACTCTCCCTCCCTGCTCGCCAACGAGCAGCAGATTCACCCGTCTCCTCGCCGCCCTTCTTTGGTGCTGAGTTAGTTTGGAAGGAGGGAAGCACAGGGAGGCGTGGGTGGTGGCGGCGGCGATGGGGAAGCCGCGGGTAGCACTGGCCCTGGCGGCGGCGCTCGCCCTGCTCCTCTCGTGCTCGGACGTCGGCGTCAGGGCGCAGGACACCGAGAGGATCGAAGGTATGTAGTCTGTATGCGCGATTCAGCTGCAGAGAAAAAAATTCTTCTTTTCTCTTTTCAGCTTCTCGTGTTCTGTTCTTTTTTCCTGCTCAGTCCCTGGATTCATGCCCGCTAGGCTGCTAGCGCAATGCTCGTGCTGCTGGGTTTGATTAATCTGAGAATATCAGCGACGTTTTTGGTCGCTGGGATCTGATTTCGGGGCGGGGGAAAGCGCGTCCGAATCCCGCCGATTGAGCCTCTGAAAGTTAGGGAAGAAGCCGGGCGGTATGAGATCTGCAGCTGTTAGACCAGCGTGTGATGCGATCATGAACCTATCAAGTGTTCGTCCCAAGATCTCGAAGCCAAGAATATTTTATTCTGCGCCGCATGTTCCGACCCTGGTCACCGACAGCAAGTAGCGCATGTCTGACTTGTACTCCCAGCGAACCGAAATAAGCAAACAAGCAAAGGGGGCGCCTCAGCGAACCGAAATTACCAACTTTAGGCATTATTAAACCTCCCAAGTGATTCTGGACTCGAGCCTAAATTGTCTGTTTCGTACCAATTTATTGGCCAACAGCTCACTCAAAGTCTCAAACTGTTCCATAACTCTGTCTTGTAGCTATGTTTGTGTTGTTGCAGTGCTTAATTCTCACGTTTCGTTTGTGTGGTTATTATGGAAATTCAGGTAGTGCTGGTGACGTGCTGGAGGATGATCCGGTTGGGAGGCTGAAGGTGTACGTCTACGAGCTGCCCACCAAGTACAACAAGAAGATGGTGGCCAAGGACTCCAGGTGCCTCAGCCACATGTTCGCCGCGGAGATATTCATGCACCGGTTCCTGCTGTCGAGCGCCATCCGGACCATGAACCCGGAGGAAGCCGACTGGTTCTACACTCCGGTGTACACGACCTGCGACCTCACACCATGGGGCCATCCATTGCCCTTCAAGTCCCCACGGATCATGAGAAGCGCTGTTCAGTTCATCTCCTCGCACTGGCCCTATTGGAACCGAACTGCGGGTGCTGATCACTTCTTTGTCGTGCCACATGACTTTGGGGCATGCTTCCATTACCAGGTGAGTCACATGGCATAAATGGAAAACCTCAATCTTTACTCTGTATTACCACTGAAACATAGAACGAAGTTACTCATCACACTTATACCACCATCATTTCAAGACCGTTCATTCACTTATGCAGCTTATTCTGTGTTCGTTCTTGGATATTTGAAAATAAACACCATGCTCGGTTCTAGAATCTTTCATCTGATGTGCATTTGGCATTCCCATGGTTCAGGAAGAGAAGGCGATCGAGCGGGGAATCCTTACATTGCTTCAACGTGCTACTCTTGTCCAGACTTTTGGGCAGAAGGATCATGTCTGCCTAAAGGAGGGCTCAATCAACATCCCACCATATGCTCCTCCCCAGAAAATGAAAACTCACCTTGTTCCACCGGAGACCCCACGGTCCATCTTTGTGTATTTCCGTGGTTTATTCTATGATACAGCTAATGATCCTGAGGGTGGTTACTATGCAAGGTAAGCACCTGAAACTTGTAGTACCTCGTAATCATTCTTATTGAATTATTGGGGCACACAAGTCTTGACATACCTGCTTTGTGTAATGCAGAGGTGCCCGTGCATCGGTGTGGGAGAACTTCAAAAACAACCCTCTGTTTGACATCTCAACGGACCACCCGCCCACCTACTACGAGGACATGCAGCGTGCCATATTCTGCCTGTGCCCGCTGGGCTGGGCCCCGTGGAGCCCCCGTCTGGTGGAGGCCGTGGTGTTCGGCTGCATCCCGGTGATCATCGCAGACGACATCGTCCTGCCCTTCGCCGACGCCATCCCATGGGACGAAATCGGCGTGTTCATAGCAGAGGACGACGTCCCAAAGCTGGACACCATCCTCACGTCCATCCCGATGGAGGTGATCCTGCGGAAGCAGAGGCTGCTGGCCAACCCTTCGATGAAGCAGGCCATGCTCTTCCCGCAGCCCGCCCAGCCTGGGGACGCCTTCCACCAGATCCTGAATGGTCTGGCGCGGAAGCTCCCACACGACAAGGGCGTGTACCTGACCCCGGGGCAGAAGGCGCTGAACTGGACCCAGGGCCCCAAGGGTGACCTGAAGCCATGGTAGGTATCAGTGGCATGGCACCATGAGCTGATGGTGTTCAGTCAGAATCAGATGAGAGGACTGATGAGTAACCCAGCCAAGCCAAGCCATTACTGTCAACTGTAAAGCTCCTTACTTCCTACTACCTTGCTTCTTTTTGTGGTGATGTGCCTGCCTACCTTCCATGGTATGACATGCTTTCCTTGTTTTTGTTGCCCTAGTGCTAGACTACTGCTGTAGGTGATCATGGATCATATAGTAATTAAAATCTATGTTATGACCTTTGTATTATATACTTCCATATAGATGCCAATCTGTAATGGGGGAAATAATTAAGGTTAACAACACACTCTCCTATCCAGGGTCCAGAGCCAAAGAGATATTTTTTCTTGCAATGCTTGCTGGTATGCATGTCTGACATTATCAGTAATGTGCTTTTGTTGGTACCGTGACACGCCTTGTAACACCACATGGCTCGAGTATCACATTGTATTGTGACGTGTCTTGGCTTATGTAGTTGAACTTCAGATTTTACCGCCACTGTTAAATAGATGATGATGATGAGGTCATCCAGAAAATCGAAACAATCAGGACTTTGCGTGGATCGGGTGAAGTTACTCATGATTTGGCATGTACTCAAATCTACAAGATCTTCTATTAAGTACTCACTTCTACAAGTTCTTCTACAAAACGTCTCATGTGCTTCAATGGAAGTTTCATTGTCCTGCAATGTATCCTAGTCTTTTGTTGCTAGTTCTTCTGCTGATCAATTTAATCTCTGACAAAAAAGATAGACCTTGGTTCAGTCCTATTTCATCTCTTCACCAAGTTCAGTAATAGGTTGACCAAAACATATAACCAGCATTTCGGAAAATTTCTAGACAAACACTTTCAACAACAACCAAATCGATTCTCATTTTATTATGTTCCACTTTATGTATACCTCTATGCACGGAAATGGTTATAGCAGCTTCTGTTATTCTTATCAACATATTCGTACTAGTAACTACAGTGGTGATGATGTTTCATGTGGCACTAATGATTTAATTACAATCTTGGTAGCTCTACGATGTTTTAGTTTACGTTCGTACCTATTGTCGAGATACGCCAAAAGAGATATATGTACTATGATGTTTACTCATGGATGGAGCTACCAAGTGTGCAAACATATTTCTCTTACTCTTCTTGATTTTCTTCTGACTTGGCTATCGGAATATATGAAAAGTAATGTGATTTGTCAAAATATCACGCATGATGTAATTAAGGGTACATGAGCAAAGACGTGCCAAGTGAAGCAAGTGTTTGGCCTAGGTGCCAAGTCAAGCAAGGTGTTGCCTGTTGTGGTATATATATTTATTTTTATTTTTTTTAGGGTGGGGTGGCCACCGTTTATTAGAATTCAACAAATAAAGGGATACACATGCCCTCCGGCAGCCCAACAAGCCACACACGGCGGCCTTGAACATCACGGACAGATAGAGAATGGAGAATGGGCCAATGGGGGCAGGGGACTTGAGAGTATCACTGGATGATGGGCCTCAGGTTGTCCTCGCTAGGGGACCGCCTTATCGCTGTAGCAGGCCGAGGTGCACGAGAGGTGGGTATGGGCTACAGCGAGAAGCGTGGCCGCACTGCTGGATTGACAAAGCCCACAATGCCCGGACACTTCATCCCAAACCTCAGTTCCGACAAATAAAGATTCGGAGTTTAGCATGCTAGTGCATGCTAATTGCTGCATACGGACATAATTGAAAAAACTTTAATATTTCAATAGCGGGGATAGCTCAGTTGGGAGAGCGTCAGACTGAAGATCTGAAGGTCGCGTGTTCGATCCACGCTCACCGCATTCCCTTTTTTTATTTTCTCACTCACTCTGTAATAAAATGCTGACACTAAAGATGCACGGTCACAAAGTTTTTTTTTGTTTGACAGTACAGGGAAGAAAAGAAAGAAAAAATTATATATCCAGTAGTAGGCAATCTGTAAATGAATTATATGGTATACAGGCCAAACGGAGAAGGCCACGGCGCATCGCGCAAGGAGATCGAACGCCATCAATTATCACTAAGGCTTAGTTTGGGAGCTCAGTTTTCTTAAAACTACAGTATTAGAAAACTGAAGTATTTAAGTGCCAGGCGGATGAATACTTCAATTTCTTTGTTTAGGAAAAAAGAGGTCATGATCAAAGTTTCCAAAACAACTAAAAAATAAAGCATTGGGGGAATACTTCAGTTTTGAAACCACATTATTCATTGCATCCAAACACCTTAAAGTATTTGATACTTCAGTTTTTTAGAAACCACAGTATTCTCATAATACTTCAAAAATATTTTGATGCCAAACGGGCCCTAATCTATATGCTTGACCATGACAGTACCATGCCTGCTCTTAAGTGAATAATGGTGTCCGTATACTGGTATACATATTGGCCGGTCGCAGTCCTTGACGAAAAGGGGATATAAAACGTCCCCATCAACGAATTAATAGTGGCTTGTCGACCTTACTTAATAAACTGCGGGCAGGTGGCCGGGAATATCTTTGCTCGTGCCTGAACTTTCTGGCGACTACTCCAGCGAGGCAGCTACGGCCATAACGCGATGTCACACGAGTATATTAACCTTGTACTTCCCCCTGCCGTCCCTTTTCCAATATTAGAGCATCTCTAGCTGGATTCGACTCGCAAAATCTAGTCTCTATCTCTTTGTGAACAGAGTCCGGACAACTCTCAAATGTGTGTTTTTTCAACCACAAATCGCATAGTTGAAACCACAAATCCATGCAAGCCGTCCATCGTACGAACATTCAAATCAACATAAAACATACTCCCTCCGTCGCAAAATAAGTGTCTCAAATTTGTACAAAAGTTGATGTATCTATACATGTTTTAAGTCTAGATACATCCACTTTTTGATAAATCTAAGACAGTTATTTGTGGACGGAGGGAGTAGTTCATACATTTATAAAATTATTCAGAGTATATAAAATACTTAAAAAATATTCATAGTGCCAATTCAAATTTAAATTCACTGATTTACAGTGAAGATCTATAGATGTTCACAAGATCATTGAGTAGTTGGACGTGCGCTTGTTGATCTCGAAGTTGTCGATGCATTTTAAGAAAGTTCAGAACATGTGTTGTACATCTTATTATGGGAGGCCCGGGTTTCTCAAAATCATTCGTTCTGGATACCCTTCTCCCTCGTACTGCACAATCATGTTGTGCAAACTTACAAAACAAGTTATTACCCGCAACAATGTCTCCGGATCCCACATCATTGCAGCTCCATAAACAATACCCAAACGAGATAGGAGCACTCCAAATGTCCCCTCAACATCTTTCTTAACAGATTCTTGTGCAACTGCAAATTTAATTCTTTTCCGACCTACAAATGCCGCCCACTGAGGATATATAGATTGCATTGGCAAGATAGTGCCCCATGGTGTAGTTATGTCCGTTGACAATGTGGTTACACGGTGGAGCATCCCATCACAAAGTCTATTAAATAGCGGAGAGCGCTGAATCACATTTATGTAGCTGTGCGAAATAGGTATGCCAAAAAACATATGCCAAATCCACAAGTGTTTTGGTGCCACTTGTCAAGTATGATTGTGGTCTCTTTGGTGTGACCTTGATACTCCAAACCTACAGGGAATTTCTTCCATTGCAAGTCAACTCACCCAAGGATACCTGTAAATCCTCTTGATATTGCAATGGCCAATAAATTCTTCGTGTACTTGGTATTGGGTCTCTCAGATATTCCGGTCCAAACAATTTTACCACAACATATACAAATTTGACCATAGCCTCGATGCGTGTGCTCTCTCCCACCCGAACATACTCATCAACGGCATCCACGGCTTTACCATAGTCGAAACCCGGCAAGAGGCTTGCCTTTTCGATTATATAGAAGAAGTGAATTGGCCAGTTTATAAGGAAAACTGGCCGAAAACCGGATACAAACAACACAACACACCACGCCGGCCCCGAGGCTACGCTCCACACTCAGTCGACGGCCTAACCGCCCAAGCGACCAAGGCCGACACCCCTCAACGCCACAGCGGAGGCGAAATCCGGAGCCGCCGCTCCGACATCTACGCTGGCCACGGGCCACGCTCCACACAGGTCGACGACGAAACCGCCCAAGCAGGCAAGGTCGACACCCACACACCTCAACGCGCCGCAGCGGAGGCGAGCTCGGAGCCGCCACTCCGACATCCACGCCGGCCCCAGGGCCACGCACCACCTAGCCGAAGACGAGAAGATCGTCGCCGCTGACCACCAAACATCCACGGGTCCCTCTGGCCGGTGAAACATCCAAGACGAGGCCCCAAAGGGAATACGACGCCGAAGCGCCACCCTCGCCCGATCCACGGAGGATCTGGGGTTTCCCCCGGAAGTTTCCGGGCGGAGGAGTGGGAGCACCGCCAAGACGACGCCTTCAAGAAGGAAGTGGCACCCGAGGGCGTCACCGTCGCCCGTCCTGGTCAACGACCAGGGCAAGGTTTTCACCCAGCGGAGACACACAAACCACCCGCCTGCCCACACGGGGACCGACCAGCCCACCATGGCAGACCCACACGCAGACACCGTCAGCCCCGCGCGCCCGACGGTCCACGGCCACCATACAGAGCTAGGCGCCGGGGCCTAGGTCCGTCTCGCGCTGAGCCACCTCCTAGCTCAGCGCGCCGCCACCACCAAGTCCGGGGCCGCCGCCCCGGCGTCCAGATGCTGCAGGACATCTTCACGCCCAGCCACGCTCACGCGGTGCCGCTCCCGAAGCCGACGCGATGTGCCGGCCAAGGGAAGCCGGACGGGAGGCCTCCATCTCCCGCCGACCGCGCTGCAGCCCCCGCACACCCAGCCGCACGCAGCCGGCCACCTCCACCTCGCACCAGACGGCGCAGCGCGAGGGAGAAGCGAAGCCGCGCGCAACCCAGCCCGCCCGGCCCATCTGGGCCCAGATCGGGCCCTGGCTGCGCCGCTGCTGCCGGCGGCAAGCAGAGCGGCCGCCGACGCCGAGCCGCACCACACCAGCCGCCACCGCTGCATCTCGTCGCCCGTCGCCCGACGGAGCTCCGCCATGGCCGCCACGGCACCGGAGAAGAGCGGGACGCCGGCCGTCGTCTTAGCGTCCACCGCGGGTCACCCCCAACCACCATCGGCAGCGGGAGCCGCCGCCACCGCGGCGAGGCCAGCGGCAGCGGCGGAGGAGAGGCGGCGCCGGAGGGGCTGGCGGCGGCGCGGGATGAGGTTCCCCCGAGTCGCCCGCAGCGGGTGACGCGAGGGACGGGTTTGGAAGTTATCCAGATCGGCAACATTAGCTATCTTACCATAGTCAAATCCACAAGTGTTGTGCGAACCATGTATGCCAAAAAATGCATGCCAAATCCACAAGTGTTTTGGTGCCACTTCTTCAAGTATGATTGTGGCCACTTTGGTGTGACATTGATACTCCAAACCTACAGGGCAGTTCTTACATTGCCAATGCATTCAGTCAACTCACTCAAGGATACCTTTAAAACCTCTTGATACTTCAATGGCCAATAACTTCTCCGTGTGCTCGGCATTGGGTCTCTTAGATATTCCGGTCCAAACACTTTTATCACAACGTATACAAATTTGACCATAGCCTCAATACATTTGCTCTCTCCCATCCGAACTTACTCATCCACGGCTTTACCATAGTCAATCATAATTAAAGTTGCGATGCATTTTTGCATAGGACATAAGGAAAGTTGTCTGCAACAATCTTTCTTCAACAAGAAGTAGTCGTCAAACTTCGTCACTTCTTCCTGTATGCGCCGGAACAACCTTTAACTCATCCATAAGCGACACGGGAAAAACCCCTCGTGGAAGACCGGATCGGGCTGGAGTAGCCGTTGTAAAGCTCACGGGGCACAATTATCCTGCCCTTATCGATCCCCTGAAGTTAAGGACATGCTTCTCCTTTAAAAAAAAAGGAGCCGACATGCCCCCAATTTCATTGAAATTGAGCTTAATGTTCACACCCTCAAACCCCAACTTACATATAGTACATCGAGCCCTGGGAACAAACCTACCAGCAGTTCGGGGAACATCCTTACAAACCATACAAACAAACTTCAGACTTAACCAATCTTTTACTTATCAGTCTACTTAGATGCAAGAACTTCAGAAACCACTTCTACGGTTCATACAAAACAGCTCACATAAACTTGCGAGATAGAGAAGTCTTTTCTGTAACGACTAAAAACTACCATGCATGCGCCTAATTTAAAGCTTCTTTTTTCCGTAGCACATCACAACATCCACTTTTCAACGACTGCAAAGTCTCACGATGTCCGGACCCCAACCGTTGCTTCGGCAAAACACTTCATGTGCCACACGTGCAATCCTGCTAGCTCCCCGTTGTAACACCTTTCGCAGGGCGCTTTTATGCAGTAGAGCCCAATCATTGAGGAAGTTACATAAGTACATTACCACACTGGTAGGTTCCTTAGGTTTAATACTTTGAAAACAAGACTTGTTTATTGTTTTCTACAGAGCCCAAAATAAAGTTGCAGTTCCTATCATTATTATCCTTCTATCCTTACCAGTAGATGCAGCAAACCATCCCTGGTACAGATCATCGAAAGAAGATGGCTTAGAATGCATCCCAAGCGCAACAGAGGATACATTCCCCATATATTTAGCTAAAGGGCATTAAAAAAAGATGCTCTAGCGATTTTTTTTTGCACCGCAAAACTCACATAGCTCTGTTCCTTTCCAACCCTTTTTTCAATTATCTCTAGTCAAAAACCTATTTTTCACTACCAGCCAGCAGAAGACTTTGGTTCCCAACGGAATCTTAAGTGTCCAAATGAATTTGTAAGGAAAATCAACTCTCCTATGCATAAGATACATATATAAAGATTTAACTGAAAACTGACCATCTCTTGTCAATAACCATCTAACTCTGTCGGGTGAATCACTTAAATGAACTCCATCGCAAAGAAGTCTATGTCTAATCTACATTTGCTGAGTTTCCTCTCTCAAGAACCTTCTAAACTTTAAACAGTCCCACCCTGCGTGAAAACTTTATTAACATAATGTCCTACTAAAAGTTAAATTATATGACCTGGGAAACATCAAATAAAGCGGCTTGTGCCCTAGCCAGCAATCTTCCCAAAACCTAGTCTTTTTACCATCACCTAAGCATTGGGTCAAAGTTTTATTTTTTAAATACTTGGCTCGAACCATCTCCTTCCATTTTCCAACTTCCACAACCATTTCCATACAAGACTTGTATTCTTTGTTTGGATGTTAGTCACACCCAACCCACCTAACTCTTTTGGTCTACACACATCCTCCCATTTGACTAAGTGCTATTTCCTGACTCCTTGCTTCTCAAGCCACAGAAGCCTTGCTCTAAAAAAATTGTATCTCTTGCTAACTCCCTTAGGTACTTTAAAGAAGGACATCAGATATCAGGGCACATTATTGAAGCAAGTTTCTACTAAAACCAATCTACTGCCAAGTGAAACTAAATTACCCTTCCACGATCCTGCTTTTTTCTACTTTATCTTCCGAATCTTTCCAATCAGAATTAGCAAGTTTTATTAATGCATTGGTACCCCGAGGTACCTAAAACATGCTTCTCCTTCTTCTCCACTTCTTTAAGGATGCTTATCATCGTGGCTATCTCCTCATCTCCGTCGTTGGATCTTGCAATCATCCTCGACGGACTCGTTGTATGTGAAGTCATCTACTACCTTGTAATCATACTCATCGTCCGACGAATTCATGCCTAAAAGTTAGCGAGAACAATCACAAACCAGCTCCGTCAATTTGAGAACACTTGGTGGGCGAGGTGTATATCCGACGGTTTAAAGCGTAGCATACGAGGTCGGCGACAGTGTCCGAGAGGCAGCGGCGGCGAACGCGGAGGGTTTGGCTCCCTCCACTGTAGGTACGGACCGGCGGCGGAGTTTTGATGGGGAACGTGTGCTTTAAAGCAAGGGGTGGCGCGCGCGTGAGGAAAATGGGAGGACGAGGGAACTAGCTAGGGTTCCATCCAATTTGGTGCGATTTGGGGTAGGTCTGGATTGTTGGGTATGAGGATGAGAATTGTCGGATAGCCCGTTCGTTTGAGCTGGCTTCGGGGAGGAGGGGGGGGGGGGGGGGGGGGTGCACGTTTTTGTGCAGGTTGTTCGTGCAAACTTTTGGAGGGCAAATGACATTAAAAAGTACTACAGTCTGCAGTAATCCTAATACATGTTTTTAGGCGGCTACTTACAGTGTTGTGCTAGCTGATAGTACTATGGCAGTGAGTTTTGCTTGCAGCGTACTCCTACGTAAATTGGCAAGCAAGATGAAAGAATTGCAAATTGGCAAGCAAGATGTACCTGGAGATGTTTGGGCCAGCCGTGCATGTTACTCCTACATCTATCAATATATCAAAGTTCACCGTTTCAACCCCCCACCGTAACGGCCACGTCGCCCCGATTATTCTCGGCCGTCCGATCGGCCGGCAACGGCCCGCGAACGCAGATAGACGCACTTCTACAGTGCTCGGTGGGAGGACCTAACTGCAATTCGCGAGAAGATCGGGGGGTTCCGTGCAAAAACGTCGCTGCAGCGCAAAATCTTCAACCCCCCACCGTAACGGCCACGTCGCCCCGATTATTCTCGGCCGTCCGATCGGCCGGCAACGGCCCACGAACGCAGATAGACGCACTTCTACAGTGCTCGGTGGGAGGACCTAACTGCAATTCGCGAGAAGATCGGGGGGTTCCGTGCAAAAACGTCGCTGCAGCGCAAAATCTTGCAAAAACGACCCCGAAAAAGACCGATTCGCGAATTAAAAAAAACACAGGGAGCTTCGTGTAAAAACGCGCAGAGCCCCCCTTCCTCTCCTTCTTCTCCCGCGGGATCCCGCCGCCGCCGCCGACGCCGACGCGGCTCGCCGACGCACCGCAGCTCCACGCTCGGATCGACGGCCATGGCGGGGTGCGCCGCCGCTTCTCCTCTCTCCTCGCCGGAGATCAACTCCCGGGACGTCGTGTGCGCGGAGCAATCGTCGCCGGCGCGCTCGGCGTCCGCCGCCGCTTTCTTACCTCGCCGGCGGCGGCTCAGATGACCAAATGGTCCGCGGCTCCGCCCCTCAGGCTCCCCTCCACCCCCTCTCGCGATACCGCGCGATCTCAGGTCCGCGCACGTGCAGACGCGCTCGAGCGCGAGCTCTCCGCGGCGCGACCGCCGCCGGCGAGTGACGTCACTCGCTGACGTCGCTCGTTTTTTTTTTTTTTTCATTCCCGTAATCGATTTTTAAAATAGAAAAAAACCCTGACATATGGGACCCATCAGTCAGAAATTTTATAATTACAGAAAAAAAATGCTAAAATTTGAAAAATTCATATCTTCCAATCTACAATTCAGAATAATGCAAACAATATATCAAAAATTTCTTAATTTTACAAATTTTCAAACTTTCTACACAAAAGTTGCACCAAAAAAATGATTTCCGAGAGGCGGGCCACCTAAATTACACAAAGTCCAAAAAAAAAAAAACAAATCTTTCTACCAAGAAAATATAAACAATACCTCAGAATAATCACACAAAAAAAAAATGGTAACTAATTATAGCAAACCACACACATATTCAAACATTCAAATTTGCTAACAATTAAAAAAAAAAAGTACACTCGCTCCAATTATACGAATAATTATAAAGAATTGAATTTAAGAAAAATTTGTAACTACAAAATTCGCTTGAATAAATATGCATTCTCACACATTACGTTATTAGATTAACATTTAATTAATCTTATCTTAACATTTTTTAAACGCAACCTTCTTAACAAGTCCAACAATTTTCATACCTCAAAATATTTAAATAAGCTGTAAACATATACCAAAAAAAAAATACCAAAAATATCACAATACACAAGAAAAAATGATAGCTACTTACGGCATACAACCACAACACAAAATATGAATATTACAAAACTTTAAAAATTGCTAACTCATCGCATTCCAACAGTTCTCAAAATATCCACAATTTTGAAACGACGATATTTCAAATTTGCATTTTTTTCCACACGGATGCGTCGTGCCCTTTTTAAAAATACATTAAAAAAAACAAACAATCACAACAGTTTCCCCAAACGATAATATTATTTGACTACAACAGACGAACTAACGTAAATGATACCCTTTTTAAAAACATATAATCATAAAAATGTTGCATTCCTGACAGGTATAACCATTTTACTAAACCAATTTGCATGAAATAAAAAGTGTTCAAAAACCACAATACTTTTGAATCTATCCACTCGAAAAAACATATAAAACATATTCGACCGATCAGAGAAAATAAATACTTGCTATTTATAAGGAAAAAAAAACATACTTACCAATTCCAAAAAAGGGTCAACGTTTCGAGAGAAAAAAAAAACTCCAAACGCACTTCCTCTGAATATATGAAAGTAAATTTTTCCATAAATGCTTGATTAGATGAATAATTTCATAGAATACAACTTCATATCCCCTAAATATGAATTCGATTCAAACTAAATTTTACAAATACTCATAAAATGTATTTCCTCTAATTATTGAGCTAAATTAAACATCTAACGTAAATCCAATAATTTTCCTAATTTTCACACTTTAAATACAACTTCATATCCCCTAAATATAAATTCGATTCAAACTACATTTTGCAATACTCATAAAATGTATTTCCTCTAATTATTGAGCTAAATTAAACATCTAACGTAAATTCAATAATTTCCCAAATTTTCACACTTTCTAAAAAAATAAGCATTCCAAAATTTGAATTATACCACACAACATTTTCCAAAATCTGAACAATTTTTCGAACGTACACTACCTTTCCATTTCAATAATTTCCAAATTTTCATACTTTCAAAATAAGGACATTTCAAAATTCTAATTTCACCTCATGGGCGCGGCGTGTCGCCGCGCAATTTTTCCTAGTAAATACATAATACGTACGCGTTTGCCTGGCTGGAGTATACTGTTACTTCGAGCGGAAGGTTGTACGCGCCGAAATCGCGCACAACGGAGCAGTACACAAGCAGCAGCGGCAGCACGGTCGGAGCTACTTAAGCTAATTTGAACCTCAATCATGTATGGGGAGACAGGCCCTGACACGAGTCGTTAACGGCGCCTGATCCGGAAGTACTCAAACTTGCAGGGGCAGTTACTGGCTGGCACCGTACTACCGGCGACCGCGAGCCAGCTGCACAGGGCGACCAGAACTGGATGCCGCAACGTGGGCGCGAGATTCCTCTTAGAAAAAGTCCAAAATGAACCATAAATTCATAGGCGCCGGCGAACCCTGAACTCACAATCCCCGTAATCGACATTCTCAACTCACTGATTCCGGTCTAATTTTAACCCTGACAGCGTTTCACGCCGAAAAACGCTGACGTGGCAGAAGTCAATAGGGATTTGCCTGAGTGGTGGGCCCTCTGGGAAGTGTTGACCGCGCTTGGCTTATAACGGTGCTTGGATTGGGGATTGGGGAACGAAGCTAGAGTTAGCCAGGGCAGAGGCGAGAGGCGAAAGTGAGATTGCTGAGCGGTGCACGGCGGCGGCGGCGATGTCGTGGTCTTCCAATCCAGCTCTTTGTATCTTTTATCTTCTTTTTAAATTGAGAACTCTTCCGTGGACTAGTGGTAGCTGTGCATAAGCGCATAAGGGTCAGGTCCCGAGTTCGAGTCCTCACTTCTACCTTAATGATAATGTCGGGGTGGAGTCCCCCCTTCGGTCTTATTATTTGTTATTTTGTCTTCTTTTTAAATTTTCTTGCATGCCTTCTAAGCTACTCAACTTCTGAATTCTCCCCACTGTCATCACTATGTGGCAAATATTCAGTATCAGACTCGGAATCAGATGAATTCTGTGTGCCTTGACCTGTTGCTGTTGTTGGCATTTGATGTTGAGCATGCTGTGGCTGTGCTGGCAATTGAGTTGGATCAAAAATTTGAGAAACAGGTTCCTGAGTTTCTTCAACTGTGGCTCTGCTTCTTCGACTTGCTTGTTTCATTATACTTCTAATTATTTGTGTTACCACACCACTGTCATCAGGAACAAGCACATTCTCCACAAACTGAACTTCATTATCTGAATCTTCAACTGCCCTTGCGGTAATCACCATGTCAGGCTCTTCATCATCACATAGGTTCACAAACTCATCCTTCTCAAAGTCACTGCCACTGTCAGTACCATCACTGTCCTCCTCTCCATGATACTCAACATAAATGTCTGCTACTCCTCCAACACAAACAAAATCTGCCATCTGCATACATCTACTGTCATCATTCAGAAACATCAGTCCATCACCAAGTGTTTTCCCAGGAACAAGAAAGTAAAACTTCATGGATTCCTTCAATGGCATATGATTTTTAAAATACCCTTTAACCTCCTGCAAAGACAGCTTGTCCCTCTCAATGTATGACATCTCCTCATGACCACCCACATACTACAAATTAGGACCATTCCCGATGAGAAAAACTGAACCAAATCAACCCCTGTGTTAGTGAGAACAATTTCTACGAAAAAATCGCATCATTTTCGCATAAAAATCCGAACTTTAACAGCACCGAAAAACCCTCCAATTCCCCACCACAAGCCCTAACTCCACCGATGCGGTGAGATGTCAAACTACGGTGCCCGGCGAAGGATCATGTTGGAAACAAACCTTCGCCGTCGGTCGCCGTCCAACAGCAACGATGCTCGCCGCTGCCACCGATCAGCTCCCCGTCGCCATTGCCGTCGCGGGAGCAGAGGAAGAAGGTAGAGGGACAGCTCCTCGAGCACTACGGTGGAGAGGCCACGATACTACACTACATGGGCCGCTTTACTGGGTCGGGCCCAAGCAATTCCCGAGCCGAACCGGCCTCTCCTGCCCTCCCTCACAAAAAAAAAGGATCAATCCTGCTCTCACTTGCCACGTCGGAAATCCCTGTTTGGGAAACGTAGTCAGGTTGAAATTAGACCGGGATCAGTGAGTTGAGAGTGTCGATTACGGGGATTGTGAGTTCAGGGTTCGATTTCGCCAGGGCCTACGAGTTCAGGTTCATTTTGTACTTTTCCATTCCTCTTCTCTCCGCTGCATGAGTGCAACCCGGCCTCCCTCCGTCCCTCGACTCTTGCTTGCTGGCTTGCTGCTACTGCTGTATCATCAGCATCACAGGCACGTCATCATCGGTGTCACATGATTATTAGATAGATTTCTTTAAGCTCGCGGCAACGCAACCACTCGTACCTAACGGCACGGCGTACAGACATGCTTTCTAATCTTTCCTCCAGGTTCCTTTACGCCTGCCTTTCTTTCCAGCTCCAGGCTCACGCGCGCCTGCGTGATTGAGGGACGGCCAGCGCCAGAAAGGACGGAGAGGAGCAGTTGATTAACCACAGAATCACATCACAAAAGATATGAACGACGAATTGATTCCGCATGCAACGCACCCTCGTGGCCCCCGACTGATAATAATCCCTGCCAATTTTGTTAATAGTTAATTAAGTACCCTCTGGTCGTAGCACAACACAACGTGGTTGGCACCACGGCGTGCTGGAGGAAAGAACATTAGAAAACGGGAAAAAAAGCGTAAGCATCGCATCACATCATCCATGATCAGTCCATCCGGAGGAAGGAGAGGAGGGAGAGGAATTGTTTTTGCGTTGCAGAAGACGCAGTAGAATTATTAGACCAGACGGTGTCGGTTGATTCCCTCTCACGCCAACGCTCCTCTCTCTTTCTCCCTTCCTCTGTTTCTTTTCTTGCCCACCACCCTTCTAGACTCGAGACTCGAGAGAGACTATCTCCAGTCTTCGATTCGGAGTTTGTATATCTTCCCACTGGCTCGCCACCTTGACCCACTCGTCGTTCCTTTCACCACGGCCGGCCCGCTCCTCCTCCGTCTCCTCCGCCGCTCCCCTTGTCTTTTCTTTATCTCCCCTTCGCCATCCCTCTCCTCCATCGGCACACGCGGACTTCCAGAGTTTGAGCTCGTGAGAGAGACGGTCCAACAGCACCTACGCCGACAGGGACGGCTCGGGGAGGAGCACGACGATAAGCAACAGCGCCTGCCTGCTGCTGATAGCAAGCGAGCAGGACCGCAATTCGCGCTCCAGCTAACACCTACGGCTCCGGCGGCGGCCAGTGGGGACCTTAATTTGCGCGGTGAGGCAGCGTCGGTGCCTGCCAGCTGGACCGGGACACAGCTTCGGCAAGACCAATGGGGGTAAGAGGGCCGGCTGCGGCGGTTCTGCTCGCCGTCGTTGCCTGCTGCGCGGCCCTCGCCGCGGCCGCGCCGCCGCACCACAAGCACGCCAGGATCTCAGGTACGCACCTCCATCCCTCTCCCGTAGCTCCTCCGCCTTCTCCCTGGTCCTGAATTCAATTGTCAGAGCCCACGCCCGACAAAACCTGACGAAATTGAAATTGACCCAGCCGAGATTCAGATTTCGCCACCGCCGCCAGCCGCAGATTGCAATGCCACGGCCTAATCGCTCAACCCGCCCCCAAATTCAGTAGCATCCGCTGACCCGCGCCATCCATCCCACCCACCCCGACGCTTGCATCCAATCTCTGCTCCACCGCATCTGCATTCCTCCGGCGGCGCACCGCCGCACCGGTTTGAGCTACTCCCCTGCGACCGCGGCCGTCTGTCGCTGCCCGGTATCAATCAACCATGCATGCATGCCACCTACATTGCACCGCCGGCGAGCTCGCTGGCTGCGATCCACCATGTGGCCGTCCGGTTACGGTACCTGACAGACGCCCACTGTAATTAAGAGAGACTGTACTAGCAACCAAGTACCGACAGTTATCACCAATTCCGCAAGCAAGCCGTTGTTGGTAGGTGGATACTGAATTCTGCAGTTTCCCGTAAATTAGTACTCCTACATTGCATTGCACGGTGATCAGATCGTGACTAACCCCCCGCGGTTCATGATCGGGGATCTCTCTCCCTTTTCTGTACCATATTCTTGCCGGCCGCTCTTCAGTCGTGCTGCTGCTTCACTTCTTCAGGGCATCAAGCCGAATCGATGCCATTCTTAGCATTTCTTGCGATGAGCACTACCGCCGCGCTGTACCTAACCTGCACGACATGCTTTATCAGATGCATTTTCAGTGAACAGGAAATCTGGAAATGATTTGTAAAGTAAGCTAAATCGAGCACCGGTCGTCCACTCACTCCGCTGATTGATGATAGATATCACAGACTCCCTTGGCTGTTTTTTTCGTTGAACCAGACGTGCTAACCACCAAATTGGTTATTGAAAAAAGGGGTTAAAATATAGCAGCTTAAAACATCAAAGTTGAAACCGGTCGACAGGGATTGATATTTTTGTACCAAAAGGGCAGATATATGTTGTAGTTGTTGAACCTTTTCTTTTCAGATAAACAACTCATCAGCCATTTTACACCAACTATATTCTGTTTCCTATATGGTGATTTCGTATCATGTTTTTCCTTTGCGAAGAAAATTAGCAGGCTATCATTAATGTGAAAAACGATTGACAGGGATTGGTTTTTATAGCATAAGAGAAAATATTGTAGTTGTTGAACTGCCGACTGAAGCAACAGTCATTTGCACCAAATATATCTCGTTCATAAGTAGTGATTTGGTATGCATAAATAATTAAATATCCATCCTTGTCACCCAGAATTAAGTTGTACGTTGACGGTACTGATTACTGAAACTAGTTTTGCAAAAGTTCCATTCTCGTGCACATTTTCAAGACATGGATGAATTGACTGACTGTAAACGGCGATTGAATTATGAATGGATTCAGGGAACGCCGGCGATGTGCTAGAAGACAACCCGGTCGGGAAGCTCAAGGTGTTCGTCTACGAGATGCCGAGGAAGTACAACCATTACCTGCTGGAGAAGGACGGCCGGTGCCTCTACCACATGTTCGCCGCCGAGATCTTCATGCACCAGTTCCTGCTGGCGAGCGCCGTGCGGACCATGAACCCCGAGGAGGCCGACTGGTTCTACACCCCGGTGTACGTGACATGCGATCTCACACAGCAAGGATTCCCGTTGCCGTACAGAGCTCCTCGGATCATGAGGAGTGCCATCCAGTACATCGCGGCGACATGGCCTTACTGGAACAGAACTGAGGGGGCAGACCACTTCTTCCTTGCTCCCCATGACTTTGGTGCATGCTTCCACTATCAGGTATGTACTGCAATGCAAGTTCATCAGAGTAAGAAAATTGAATTTTGTGTTTAAACATACTGAAATGACTGTTGTTCCTTTTTTAGGAGGAGACGGCGATTCAGAGGGGGATCTTGCCGGTGCTCAGTCGTGCGACGCTGGTTCAGACATTTGGACAGAGGAACCATGTGTGCATGCAGGACGGCTCCATCATCATCCCTCCCTATGCCAACCCGCAGAAGATGCAGGCTCACCTCATCTCCCCCGGCACGCCTCGGTCCATCTTCGCCTACTTCCGCGGCCTATTCTACGACATGGGCAACGACCCCGAAGGCGGCTACTACGCAAGGTAACAGAGCAATGCCACCGTAATCAGTGTCAATGCAATTGCAAATGTTATTGACACGATGAATCATACTCTAAATGGAAATGTTATTGACATGATGAATCATAGTCTAGTGGTCTTAAGCAATGTCACTGTCATCATCAGTCTCCAGAGATCTGTAAATGCAACGGCAAACGTTAAACTGAAGGATGAACAATCATGTGTTGATGATGCAGGGGCGCCCGTGCGTCGGTGTGGGAGAACTTCAAGGACAACCCGCTGTTCGACATGTCGACGGAGCACCCGTCGACGTACTACGAGGACATGCAGCGCGCCATCTTCTGCCTGTGCCCGCTGGGTTGGGCGCCGTGGAGCCCCCGGCTGGTGGAGGCGGTGGTGTTCGGGTGCATCCCCGTGATCATCGCCGACGAGATCGTGCTCCCCTTCTCGGACGCCATCCCCTGGGAGCAGATCAGCGTGTTCGTGCCCGAGGCGACGTGCCGCGGCTCGACTCCATCCTCGCCTCCGTGCCGCCCGAGGACGTGCTCCGGAAGCAGCGGCTGCTGGCCAGCCCGGCCATGAAGCAGGCCGTGCTGTTCCACCAGCCGGCGGCGAAGGCAGGCGACGCCTTCGACCAGGTGCTCAACGGGCTCGCGCGCAAGCTGCCTCACCCGGAGGGCGCGTTTCTGAAACACGGGGAGAAGGTGATCGACTGGACCGCCGGCCAGGAGAGCGACCTCAAGCCGTGGTAGTGTTCTGTAGATCGCGCCTGTACATTTTTCTTCTTTCAGTCTTTTTCGGACCACACGTATTGTTCTTTTTGTTTTGTTGGTTTTTTTCTTTTTCTCCGACCACTTTGGCGTGTATTCAGACAGAGCAGCAGCCGATAGAGAGATGTGATGATGAGAAGCAGCAGCCCGGCTTTTTGTACGTGTCGACGGTTTTGGGAGTAGTAGTTCTGTATCCGGCTGCTACGGCAACGAACTGATCACTGACAGTGCTGATGTCAAAGCAAAGAAAGAAAGGGATCTGAGGATCGGATCCGAGTACCTGACAGCCTCCTTCCAATACCTGACGCGTACGTGCATGCGAAGAGCTGAATTCGTCAGGGAATTTGTGTGCCGACAGCTGGGATCTCTGAAGACGTGAACGTTGAATCACCATGGTCTTTTGGGCTGTCAGTTGGGGTGAACAATGACGAACTGCTTCGTCAAGTCAAGCCGCCCCGGCCCTCTAGTTTGAGAGAAGCCGCCGCGACGATTTTGACCAACAGAAGCGATCAGTGGGTGGGTGGACTTTGCCTTGCAGCGTGGTGTGGTCACTAATCTTTAAAAAAAACATGGTGTGGTCACTCCCGGCGACGGCCGGGGGGCAACTGGCCCTTGGCGTGGGGTCAAGTTTTGAGGCTCTCGGCACGTCGACTGCCCTGAGACATGAGTACATGACGGGTGCAGAAGAACGGACGGTCGGGACGAAGGGCAATAGCTTGCGTCTTTTGATTTTGTTTTTTTTGTTTTAGCGCATGGATTCGTGCTTATTGATACGGACAAAGCAGCGACTAGCGAGGAAATAGAAATGCATTTTAAACGCAAATTTTCCAAAAATCAAACAATTTTTAGGTGTACATCTCAGCAAAATATGCGTGCGGCGCAAAGGTTTGCGAAAAAATAAATATTTACTTTGCCTCAGTAGAAAAGAAAAATTTCGGTGCTAGAAAAAATATGATTTGTACGCCCACAGTTTTTTTTTTCCAATTTTATTGACATTTAGAAAATGATTTGTTAACAGGGCAAATGCCTCCATGTTCAGATGTGTATTTTCCAATGCCTCCAGCGTTTTTCATGTTTTTTGACGCGGGAAAAGTGTAGGGTTATTGGCCCGGGCGGGAGCGAGTACCGTCAAAAAGATAGGAGGGGATCGAGTCTGAACTCTGGACGGGTGGTGCCCGTGTGGCGGCAAGGTTCGACGCACCTGAGACTGAGAGAGTAGCAACCCGACGCGGGGCCAGGCTGCTGCTTGCTTGCTTCGTGGACTTTTCCTGCGTCCAAGGGCCGGGGCGCTCCCCCGCTTGCATCATCAGCATCGCGCTCTCTGCCCCTGACGGCACAATAGACCGTATGTCTAATTAATAGGATTGACAGGGACCTAAGTGCATCTACATGAACGTTCATGTTAATGTTATCCTGCTTATCCTTTGTTAATTAGCACCTTTTGGGGCAACAAGGGGCGATATGGGACCAGGTGTATTGGCTTAACATCGTCAACAACCCCCAGCATAAACGACACCAACCCACCATTCTTCCCTTAGCTTCACACCCTATTTTCTCTGAATTGAGGGAGGTCTAGGCACCGGGTTCATAATAACTACTCCCTCCGTTCTAAATTAGTTGACTCACATTTGTCAAAATATAAATGTATCTAGACACTAAACAAGTATAGATACATCCGTATTTAGACAAATGCAAGTCAACTAATTTGGAACGGAGGGAGTACATAATAACCTATGTTCCACGTACGCCTGCGCAAACCCGGGGTCGAGGACTCGGGGTCAGGTTTTGGTCTTAGCTTGGTAAAGTCTGACATAGAAAAGTTTGAGCCCGGCTGAAACACCAAAAATCAATGCCTTTCTCCTATTGAAAATGTTAATTAATTCATGTTCAAAATAAAATATTGAAATATTTTACCTATTTTTCTATAAGATATTTTAAATCACTCATTTCAGGCTTTTAGTGGCTTTCAGGTCGGGTCTGCGACGCAAAACTGAATCCTGAGAGGCTAGCGTCGGGCATCCGGGTCGGGCTGCACATGCCCACACCTAAGGCATTTTTCCTTGTCGCATCATTGTCGAAAGAGAGCCAACTCCAGCTTGACGTCATTTTCAGGGAGAAAGATGATAACCTAATTACCTCGGCACAAAACATGGTGATGTGTGTGTGTTTCTTTTGTGGCAAGGTGGCAATGTCACTTTTGTTTGTATGCATTTCCAATGGTATGTGGTGGTTTAAACTACCGTTCACTCCAAGCCATTTTTGCGTGGCACATATCACATCGTCTACCGGTGGCCAACTCCAAACCAACATCATTTTCGAGGAGGAAAGGCATATCGACATTTTTCATAAAACATGTCATTGTCATTTTCATAAAGAGGAATTCACATCCCTTTATCACTATTTGATTTCGTAGTTGTTGTTACTTTATTTAAATGCGGCGTTTTGGGCTCCATGGAGCCAAGTATTTTCAAAAAATATGAAATTTATACATAGAAAATTTAAAACTCAGGTTTTATTCCATATACAGAAGTTGAGTTTTTTTAAAAATGCATTCATTTCTAAATATATTATACTCCATTTTCCCTATTTACACGATAGCCTATTTTTGGTGATTTAACTTTAAACATAAAATTGATTGATAATACATGAGACATTTGTCATAAAAATTATAGCATTTGAAAACATTTTAAGGATAGAAACACACATTTTTTATTGACAAAATAATGGTAAAAATTGGATGCTAAAACGTGTGTGCCATATAAATGGGAATACAGAATAAAATTACTTGGAAGTAGTAAGCAAATCTAGTTGAGCTAGATATTTGTCTTTTTTTGTGTAGCTCACAAGTAAAATGATGTATTGATAAAAATTAAACGTTCATAGTTCAAATCAAATATGTCTGTACACAAATCTTGGTTTTTTAAGTGCTGAAAATATGATTTCCAATTTTTTTTAAATACGTGGCGCTCTAGATCAAGTTATGCAATTCCGTTGCTTATTTGGCCTTTCGCTGCATAAGCTGTAGAGGCAAAATGGGACTGTACAAGGTATCCAGGAGCGGATCATCGGCACGTTCACATGTCTCCGCGTACACACCGGAAGGCAGCGTGCACGGCTGATCCTCCGCCCCATGCGCCACCTTACATTTAATATCCGCACGAATACGCAAAAACCTAGGGGCCTAAGCGCAAAACCTCGCGCCTATCTATATCGATGACGACGAACGGTAAGTGGGAGAGAGAGACAGACAGATTGCAGCTCTGCCCCGCTAAACCTCGCAACAACCCCCGTGACAGACCAACCCGCCGCCCCTCCTCCTCACCAACCGCCTCGGAAGCAACGCCTGCCATGGCCGGCACCGTGCCCAAGCTCGCCGCGCCCAGGCCGGCGGCGGCGCCGCTCCCCTCGCCGTCCCTCCGCTCCGTCGCGCTCGCCTTCGCCCCCTCCGCCCGCCGCTTCCGCGTCTCCCTCGCCGGCCGCGCCAGGAGCCCCGTCATGTGAGCCTCCTCTTCTCCCTTCCCTGGTTGATTCGATTCGCGATCTCGTTAAAATCACCATGCGGATCGGAACTTGGTATTTTATTTGAGTTTACAATTCGAATTGGGGTGGCTGGGTTGGATCGCGCGCTCCTGCTCTGCCGGCGCATAGATCGTGCGTGGCCCGCCTCGGCGCCTCGCGACGCTGGACGCTCGGATCCGCGGCCTCGAGGGAGGCACGGGGCCGCGTTGTGCGGCCGTCCGATTGGGGAATGGACGGGTAGTTTCGCGAGCCGTCTCGGTCAACTGATCGAGATGACCCGTGTTGCCGTGCGCGGATCCGTCATGGTGGCGGAGTAGTACTACGTAAGCGCGACGGTAGGTTGGTTCTGGCTACACGCCAGAGCAAGACTGCAAGAGCCGTGGCTTCTGGCTTCTTCCTGCTTGAACGATAAGGACAGGACGAATATGACCCCCTTCTCTCCGTTGGTTTCTAGTAATCTCGTATCACTGAGTTGCCACCACCTCATGTATGTTTACAGTGCTCATGGTCATGAATAGAAAGTTCCTTTTGTTCAGTAAAGAGAATGTGAGGTTCATTTCCTGTATGTATGTATGTGATGCAGCAATCATTTGGATGTGACATTAATTCTTTATCCCTGATGAAATGCGAACTTTCAGTGCGATGGCTTCCGGCAAGGAAGGGAACGGTGCCGCGACAAAGAGGACCACGCTTCATGATCTCTACGAGCTCCAGGGTCAGTCACCATGGTACGACAACCTCTGCCGGCCTGTCACCGACTTGCTGCCCTACATCGCCAACGGCGTTCGTGGAGTCACCAGCAACCCAACGGTAATCGTCAGTTACCCATTTTATTGGTTTGTTATGATGTCAGTGTCCGCAGTGTTCCGTGCTGACTGTATCCCCATCGCAATTCAGATTTTTGAGAGAGCTATCTCGTCATCCAACGCGTATGATGATCAGTTCAAGCAGCTTATATCGGCCGGGAAGGATGCAGAGAGCGCTTACTGGGAACTCGTCATAAAGGACATCCAGGACGCGTGTAAACTGTTCGAGCCCATCTATGACGAGACCGATGGAGCTGATGGCTACGTTTCTGTGGAGGTGTCTCCTAGGCTTGCAAATGACACTCAAGGAACTATTGAAGCTGCAAAGTGGTTGCAGAAAGTGGTCAACCGCCCCAATGTGTACATAAAAATCCCAGCTACTGCAGAATGTGTTCCTTCTATCCAGGAAGTCATCGCTAATGGCATTAGCGTCAACGTCACTGTAAGTGCTGAACTCTGGCTTTGCTATAATCATCTTGTTTCTCCCTAGTTGCCAGTGTTTATCATCATCTGCTGTTTTACATTTACTGGTTATGATATTGTTATTTGTAAACATTGTTGTGACTGTTATGTACGTTAGTGCTACACCTGTTGATCACAAGTTTATTTATGTTGCTGCAGCTTATCTTCTCGGTTGCAAGATATGAGGCTGTGATTGATGCTTACATTGCTGGGCTTGAGTCTTCTGGTTTGAGTGACTTATCCCGAGTGACCAGTGTAGCATCCTTCTTTGTCAGCCGAGTTGACAGCCTGATTGACAAAATGCTTGAGAAGATCGGAACACCTGAAGCTCTTGCCCTGAGGGGAAAGGTAAAGACAATTGGAATTACCTGTCACCTATTAGTAGGGCTGTCTAAATTAATAAGATAAGTATTAAGTTTTGAACTATAACCATATCTATTCTCAGGCTGCTGTAGCACAGGCGAAGTTAGCAAATCAGCTTTACCTGAAGAAATTTTCTGGCCCGAGGTGGGAGGCTTTGGTGAAGAAAGGTGCCAAGAAGCAGAGGTTGTTGTGGGCATCCACCAGCGTGAAGAACCCGGCTTACTCTGACACTCTTTACGTTGATCCTCTCATCGGACCTGACACGGTGAGTTTCAATAGCAAGTTCCTGTCATGTTGTTCGCTGGGATCATAACTCACCGGCTTATCATTTGTACAAATTGAGATTTCTTAGCCCATCCTAACTACTCACTGCCCTTTGCAATTCAGGTATCTACGATGCCCGACCAGGCTTTGGAGGCATTCATCGACCACGGCACAGTTGCTAGGACAATCGACGCTAACGTGTCAGAAGCTGAAGGCATATACAGTGCCCTGGAGAAGCTGGGCATCAGTTGGGAAGTGGTTGGCAAGCAGCTGGAGCATGAGGGCGTGGACTCCTTCAAGAAGAGCTTCGACAGCCTGCTCACGAGCTTGGAGGGGAAGGGCAATGCCCTAAGACCGCCGCCAATCTGTAGGCGGTAAAATTATCCGATAGAATGGTTTGGTACCGGCACCGGCCAGCGAACGATTACTGAATAAATTGCCAGCTTGCTGGCTCTCCTCGTCCATTTTGGAAATGAAACGCTCCCGGTTTTCTGGGTTCAGCTTTTGTATTCTAGGCGTGGCTGGCTGTCATTGTGTAACTGTAACTGAGGCTTGTTGCTTGCAACAATAGCTATGCGTTCTGTGATCAATTCGTTTTTGAGCAAATGAGTCAAATATGTATCTATAGGAAATGCACTTTCCTTTACTATGAGAATGTTGGCAGTTGAGCTCAGTATTTTTTTAAATATATCTGTTCTGATGGGCTCACACTTTGGTCCAACTAAGGGCCAGTTCTGTTCTGATGGTCTGAGTCTGACACTTTGATCCAACTAAGAGCTTCTTTGGTTCGAAGGAAAAATGGAGGAATAACATAGAAACAAGAATTTTTCTTACAATGGCACTGTTTCATCGGTTTGGTTCAAAAGAATGAAGCAACGGAAAAACAAAGAAATTTTTCCTTTGATCTTAGTCACAAAGGAAAAACGCACGAATTTTACAATCCATTTGGACCTCTTTTAAAAAAAAATACGCACAAAGAATGAAACCAAGATCATTAGTGTCATAATAACATCCTAACTATACTCTCATGTGGGTTAACTTTTATTTGACCATGTTTATTAGGATTCTTGGGGTTTTTCTTATTCTTGTGAACCGAACACCCAAGTTTAACTCCTATGTTTTTCAATCCTCTGTTTTGCATATGCACTCTATCGTATTCCTATGTCTTTCCTATTCATGTGTTTTTAGAATGCTACAAAGTACAAACCAAACATGTCCAACACATGTATTTAGAGGAACCAAATGCTACAAAGTACAAACCAAACATGTCCGACACATGTATTTAGAGGAACCAAACGAATGTTTCCGCCATTTGAAGGACTAAAATAGCAACTATGTATTGCTCAAAGTTGTCTTTTATGCAGTTCACATCACACAAGATCAAGAGGTTGTGATATTTTTGACGAGTTTTTACATGTGCTGTGTTTTGTCTTTACCCCATGAGCTCATGATCAAAGCCTGAAAACTACTCCCTCCGTTTTTTAATATAAGAAGTTTTAGCTTTTGTCCACATGCACACAAAAGTATGTAGACAAATTTTTGTGTGCATGTTCACTCATTTTAGTGTGCATATAGACAACATGTGTATCACCTAAAACATCTTATATTTAAAAAAGGAGGAAGTATTATCTAATTCTACTGCTTAACTGCCATTAAAAATATATTCAGTTATCGACAAGAAAAATTCCAAAACGACTTAGACCGTGATTTCTCAGTACACATAAGAACTTGATCTCGAGAAAGAGATCATATTCAACAATAAACTATTATTTACAGACTCTCCAGCAGCCCATACTGTAGATACTCTTCCCTTTTCCAGATGCAGCCAGCATGAAGTTTCTCTCAGGGGCTCTCACAGAACTCCATTTCCTGCAATTTCATCAGATTAAAGAAGTTGTCATATATACAGATAAAATACACATAGGATGATGATAGGTGAGCTGTTTTGAAAAGACAGCATCAAGTTAACAATTTTGATATTTCTGTAGCTTGAAATATATAGTCTGGAGCATGAACCCACATACCTTCCCACAAATTGGACAGGTATCGCTTCTCTCCATCCACTCATAAATACAGCTTAGGTGGAAATGATGGGAGCATTTAGTTACGATCTGTGGATTTTCCGGGGTGTACTCTGCATGATGAGCGAGCAGTGAGAAAACGTTCACAAACCATGACATGGCCACTGTATCCAGACAAAAATGCACGCAAACAAACCTTCCAGGCAAGTAGGGCAGACATCTTCGTCTTCTGAAGTGACAACTGTGTAACTGCTGTTATATGCTTTTCCGGATAGACTCTTAGTTGATTCAGAACGGCGTACTTTATGTTCACCCTCAAGATCAGTGCTGCTCCGTTTCTTTTGAGCAGCTAAATGTTCTACACCAGAGCTGCTGCCATTTCGTCTAAGAGCTGTTGACTCTTCTTGCGTCAGATTTATAGACTTTTCACGCCTTGATACCAATCCCTCTCTTTGAACTCGGGCATATCTAGGATCAGTATCATATGGGAGTGGTCTAGAAACAAGGTGAAAACTTTCAGACAACGAACTGTCAGCCACGTTAGTACTTGGATTAGTGGACACCAACGGAGCAGCTCCTTGAGTTGGGTTGCTTGGCCTAGAGTCGAGCCTCTGGAACGTTGCGGTATACTACACAGACCACGGAAAAGTACTAGAGTTAGAATAAACGTTCAATAGTGAAAATAAATGTACCATATTCATATCCTGAAAAATCTTTGAAACTGCAATAGGGCACACACATTTCAAATTTGTTTTGTGATTTCTCTCTACTATGAACATGTCCAGACAATGTCCATACACCATAAGTCACGTGTAAATGTGGTTGAATGCAATCAAATGATCATGTTACCTGTTGCATTGTGCTAGTTGCCATGAAATATCATGCAATCAACATAGCAATGGCATCTAGGACAGCATACAAAATGTCCTGACAGAGAAAAATATATGCGATTGTTCAACATTAACAGGCCGTTCGCAGCTTTTACCAGCATAGTCATTAGTCAAGATAATTAGATCAACATGCTACGATAAAAAGATGTATGGTAGATTGGAAAATGGAAGATTATATGTACACGTGTAATCATAAGTTGTTGCAATTTGGATACTGGAAAATGTCAGATTAACAGGTAACATTACCCCGCCAAAAATATTTTGGACAAAATGCCTTAGGGATAAGCATTGTCTATAGACAGGATTATTTGGATGAACATATTCCTCAAGATCATCGGTGCAAAGGCAGCAGCAAAAGCCGCCCATGATTCACTGCAAATAGCAGAGAAGAAATGTATCAATTGAATCTGAAAATTTGGACTATATAGAAGAACTTAAGTGCCATCGAACGGTAACATGAGGTGTCACAAATATAATACCTCTGGCGGCTATCCCTTATAGAAGGAAATTGGTCAGTATTCAACTGTGGAGCGAAAACCAATTTTCCAGGCACTCATGAACAGGTACGAGTTTATCGACACAGATCATCCTCTAAACTGCAAATGAACAAAATGGAAAGAGTTATATGATGTTACTATAATACTACATTATAAAATTGACAGGATGTTTAACCAAACATGGAAAGAAAACCAATGGAGGCTAACAATTGTGTATACAACCATTAGCTTTTTTTACATAATGGAAGCATTTATTTATTCTTTGCATCGCATCAGGGTGATACAACCATTAGCTGCTTGGTGCATGAAAGAAAAGAAAAAAGACCGCAATTGCAACCCAAAAGCCAAGTAGTGCACATCATAGTAAATGTGCATTGTTGAGGAAAGTAGAGAATGAAGAGAACAGTTAGTCCACGGATGCCAAGACCGGGAGAGACAAGTGAATCGGCACAATAAACATAAACTGAAGGCGTGAGTTGCAGATGCTAGCCGAGAGACTAGACTTGCCACCTATAATCAAAACCATTGGCAGGACATGACTGAAATCAATAAGCGGGCAATCGGCAAACAGCAATCCGATTTACTGGTTATACGTAGATCAAGCCTCTGAGATAGTTCAGATGCACGTCCACTATTTGGTGAGCGTCACTGCACTCGCTGGTTCGATGGGAAATATGCTAATACTCGATGTCTGTCGCTTGCAAACGAACCACGAAGTCAAAACAGATCGACCCTAGCAGCTAGCAAGCTAGTACGGGCGGAGAGGAGAGCGTGTCGCGGAACGCATTGACGCCGCCCATCCATCTCCCCCAGACTCGGGACGCATGGCATGGGACTGATGGCCGGCCGGCCGGCAGGCAGGCAGGACACCGAATCGGCGCCCGCTGTCTGTCCCGGATCGCATTCCGGGGCAGGAGAAACAGCGCGCAGGTTGGGGACGGGGACGGGGACGGGAGGTTCCCGGTATGAGGACGGGGCAGCGACAGCGGAAAGAGCACCGACAAAGGAAAGCGGCGGGGTGGGGCGGGGCGGGAGGCGTCGAGGAGCTCACCTCTCATGCGCCGGGACGAGACGGGATCGAGGCTTCGGCGGGAGGGTGTCCGGCGACGGCGAGGCTCTCCTCCAGGGCCGGATTGGGAAGCGGCGGGGAGAATCTGTGGGGAGAGAGAAGTGGAGGCGACTGTGGTGTGGAGTTTCGGGAGGTGGGGGTGGGACTTGGAGAAGGAAGGAGGGCTGGTGCGCGTGTGGACTTTTCACTTCGGCCGTGTGGGGTGCAGGGATGGGGTGCGCTGTCGCTGCAAGGTCAGTCCCCAGTCCAAGACCAAGTTGGTAGCGGTACTCCATGGATTTGTGTGTTTGGTTTTCGACTTTGTTGAATTTTATAATGTTGGTGAGTAATTTAGACTGGAATAATTTAGACTAATAACATGGTCCGAGGGATTGGGGCTGAGGTGGGAGTGTCACACAGCTTATTGGGCCCGTCCAACAACTTTTTCACTATTGGGCCCGCGGATGGTGGCGTTTTCGTGTCCACAGACCTTCATAGCTACCGTAAAAATGGATCTTCGGACAATAAAACTGCTACCACAACAGTGGATGAATCATTTTAGTGCCGTATTATACAAGGTCTAAAACAGTGTACCATATTTCAAGTTTGATCCTCCTACTGACATTGTATTTAGTTGCAAAAAACATGATACTTCTTATTTTACGCATGTAACTTTTTTTGCAGAGAAATTTCACAATTAACCAACCTGAAACAACCAAGCCTAGCAGCTAGGTGACCAGCAGATAAAGCCCATGGCAATTCTAGTCTCAACAATACCACCAATCATAAGTGCAATACCAGATTTTCTTGCAGCATGAGTTATTCGAGGACTCCAAGAACCGATAACTTAGCCAGTTTGATGTTAATAACATGAGCAAGATTTCCATGTATTATTTTTTGATCATCAAGCAAAGTCCAACAACTTCCATCAGCAGCAACAACAACTCTGTATTTGTCCATAGCAGGAATGCTAACATCATAGAGATGTTCCCAATCATCTCTATGATCTGGTGGCTCAAAGAGTACAGGAGTCACTCTCAGTTATGAAACCAATGGCGAACTTAGTAGAAGAACCAGATAACCTCCAATGACTAAGATATATAATAACGAAAATACTGAACATACTGGGAGAGACTAAAACTACGATTTTTTTTATAGTAGCATCAAATTTGCACAAGTACAAAACGTCGTCTGTTAAGAACTTCAATTGCTTGATTTGCTATGTACCCTTCACTTGCATCCAAGATAAATTAGCAATCAGAATGGAAAAGATGTATAGCCTTCAGAACTTCTATATCTGAGTTCATGTTTTTCCCTACTTTGAGATTCAAAGTTCGAAACCCTTGTCCTTGATACTTCGGAACCAACTGACCGGCTTAATTTGGGGTCACAATACGAATATAAATTCAAAAATAGAAAAATTTAGCAATTCTGATGAAGTTGTCGCTGTCACCATCGTAAAATGGCTCTTCGGACAATAAAACTGCTACCACAACAGTGGATGAATCATTTTAGCACCTTATTATACAAGGTCTAAAACAGTGTACCATCATTTCAAGTTTGATCCTCCTAGTGACATTGCCTTTTGTTGAAAAAAAATGATATTTTTTATTTTTCACTTGCAACTTTCTTTTGCAGAGAAATTTTCACAGTTAACCAACCTGAAACAACCAAGCCCAGCAGTTAGATGACCGGCAGATAATGCTCATGGCAATCCTAGTCTCAACCATGCCAGCAATTGTGAGGACCCGGATTAGCTATCCGAGATACTCGTTATGTTTCCTGCAACAATCCCATGATCAGTCTGTTGTTGCACATAACTCGAATTGGCATCACAGTACATCCATAAATACCGAATAAATATACTTACGTGATTGAAGTCATAAGCTTCAACAGGTACTTGCAGCGGAAATCACCAAATAACGTGGAGCCCAAGTCATTCGCCTTAACCCTACAGGCAGCTGACTGGGAAGCGCCCTAGTTCGCAAAGACGCCAGTGAACTCCTCTTCTTCGAACTGCTCCTCTTTAAAATCTGGCTAAGACAATAGCCAGGGACGAACCAATATGAGTACATTTGATTGTACTCGCAAACTACCCCAACTTGAGCATGCACTGTTTTGATAATCTTTAAAACCTTTTTTTAGAAAAACATCTATATCTTTATTGAAAAAAGAAGAGTAGATCTTATATCCTTGTTGAAGGCAAAATATTTTGAAAAGTAGTTTCTCAATATCTTGGTTGGAAACAAACCCTTTGGAAAAATAGTTTTCTCACCATGTTTGTTGAAAAAGGGTAAGAAGTCTTTTTAAACCTTTTTCTCGAAAATATACCTTTGGTTAAAAGGTAAGAAATCTCTTTTAAAACTTTTCCTCGAAATCACCATCTTGTCCATTTCTCCAAAACTCTTCCTTTCCGATCATAGCCCCTTCAGGGTCACTCATTTTCCAGCAACCTCATACCAACTATTGGAACAGGTATGAAACATCATCCCACTTCAATTTCATTTTAAACCTAAACACTTTTCAAAACTTGCAAAGCTTGCACATGGTCTTAGTAGTTCTTCCCAACTGTCCATATCCGAGGACTCGGCTATTCGAATAGTTTTACCCTCTGCAGAGGTAGCACGCTTTTCCCACACCCATCCGGTCACTCATCGTGTCAGCCACGTCCCGCCATACAGGTGTATGCGAAGTTGAGTCACCGACCAGCCTGTCCTTTGCTCATGCTAGTATAGGACCCTACCGCTACGAAACATTCCATCGACACTTAAATCCTCAGAAACTAAGTGTGAGGACTCGTAGTTCTGCCCGGCGAATTTTAATGGCCCTACAAATCCTCTATCTCCATTTCATATCATAACAGCCCTTAGGCGTTCTTCTCTTTAGAGGACCCGGGTCAGGGGGTAGGTCCTCAGACCATCCCCTCATGGAACGAGGTTATCCTCGTTATTGAGGCATCCAGTACTAACACGAGCAAATTATATGACTACGCCCTTTCCCATATGTGGGTAAATGTGGTCGCACAGATTTTCGGTTGGGGATGTAAGTACAAGGACACAATGTGCATTTTCATAAACATCACCATACTCCATTTCTCCTTTTCATTACCGACATCTCGGCATACCATAATTCATCCAAGGATTTTCAAAGGAGTTTTGAATAAACAATGTTTTTCCCATCCTATAGTTTTATATAAACAAACTGATATTTCACATAGAGTGGCGAAATAGTTTTTCATAAACCTTTGAAAAGGTTTTCACAATCATTTCCCATTTCCATAGCAAAATACTTTTGACCAAAACTTGGGTGGATCGTAATCTCACCAAAAGATTTTTATAAAAGGCTTTTGAGTAAAAACAAATACATTTAGAAATTACTGCACACTACTAACACCTCTATATCGGGTGTCTCAATAATGTACTTGTATTTTGTAAAAGGGTTTTCAAAATCATAACTTTAGTGGCAAACACCACGTAAATCACTTATGCTTCTTATACGTAAAACATGTGAATCAAAATAGATGTATATAGATGCAAGCTCAGTGAAGTAGCTTGCCTTGCTCCACAAAGTGGTACTGATCCTGATCTTCTGGTTCAATAAACTCTCCCTCCTGGATAACTCCGGCAACGTTCTCGTCTAAACGTAAAACAAGCAATACAAACAATCACTACACTAACTCAATCAACATCACAACATTACAATCTTTAGATGTTATAAGTAGCCACTGCATAAATCAAGCAACACAATGTGGTTTCAATTTAATTGAATTAACCTTTATTTAATTATTTTCAAACTATGGCAGAAACTAGTTGTACACCAAATAATTCACCAGTTAATCTATGTTGGTCACAAAAATTCAAACTAAATTTCTATGGATAGATACTGATGGGTAGAAGACAACCCAATTGGATTGAGGTCTTTTGGAGTTATCAAACTCCCTACACAAATGTTTTAGTTCAGAAGGTCTTAAATCAAGTTTTAGCTACTGCTTAAGTTTTATTGATCAATAAATTAAATCCTTTTAGGGGTAACTAACCTTGGCTAAATGTGATCTAACAAAATTGGTCCTAACTCAATTTGGCTTAACATTAAATCACAATAATTGGTTTAGTGCAGTAGGGTTTACTAACAATTAATCGAAGGCTAAAGATTTTAAACTTCTCAATTAATTCTACCAAAATTTGGGGAGCTAAAGGATCCCAATACAAAGCTACCACAATTGGTTTCAAGTCAATTGGACTAATATAACTCCAGAAACAACTAGTTTGGTGTTTTAAACTTTCTGGAGCATTTTTATTATTACACTTTTATTATTTATCTAAATGAGATGAGACCACTTTGGTGAGTTAAAGAATTTCATAATATTTCCAGAACATTTGAGTTTGATTTATTTGGATTCCTAAAACTCGAGATATTGAATTTCAAAGTGGTGTCCAGTACTGAAGTTCAGAGGAGATTTAAATTCTAAAAACCTAATTTACTGGATAATGTTGAGATCCCTGACGGGTGGGGTCCGCTCGTCAGTGACTCAACGGAAAACGTTTCGCGCGCGGGTTTAAGTTTAAAACGCTGACGGGTGGGGTCCACCAGTCAGTGTCTAATTAAACGAACCGGTACGTAGCCGTTGATTTCTAATCCTACGGCTGTGGATCAAGGACAACGGCGGCGACCATTTCCTGGCGGCGCCGTGGCTCCGGCGACGGCGGTGCTCGCGATTCGCTCACCTGGGGGCTCGGGTGGAAGCGGAGATGACGGGGATCGACGGCGGAGGGCGTGGGGAAGTTCTGGGGTGAGTGGTGCTTGCTGGGAAGGGCTGCAACGGCGTCGGCGAGTTCGGCTCCTCCTCCGCGGCCGTGCTCCAAGTCCGGCGAGTCCCCTGCTGCGCTGCTGTGCACGAAACACGGGCAAAACGCGGCGGGTGAGCTAGGGTGAAATGGTGAGGCGAGGGAGAGCCAGAGAGAAGGCAGGGGAAGAGAGGTGCGACCTGGCCGTGATCGTCCTCTTCCTCGGCGCGGCAGCGCACTGCCGTGCGTGTGCACGGTGGCTGCGATGGAATGCTCGCCCTCCTGGCGATGCTCGGGTGTGAGGGGTGTGAGAGGGAAGTGGTGGAGGTGTGTGGAGAAGAGAGGGGGTGCGGGGGTGCTTTTATAGCGGGTGGAGGTGCTCGGTGCTCCATGGCACGGTGGTGGGGAGAGGAGAGGAGAGGCGCGGGGTCCAGACGGAGGTGTCTGGGAGGTTGCGGTGAGCGAGGGAGTGATGCAGGTGCGGTCGGGTGGTCGAGGGGAAGCAGAGGTTGCGCGCGAGCTTGCGGTGGCGTGCTGGCCCGCCATGGCGTGCGGCGAGCACGGGCGCGTGCGCTGGGGTCGGGTAGGGTGCGTGAGGTGCACCAGAGGGGCAGTGGTGCTCGTACACGACGCGGTGGAGCTGATGGAACCAGAGGGGTGAGGTGGGGCAGTGCGGAGGCGTGCGGCGTTCTCAGTTGACCTCGGCGTCGCCACGACGCGCGGCGTGCTCTGGCGCGGACGGTGCGCACGCCAGAGGCCTCTGCGGCGGTCGAGTCGCGTCAGGCAGGGGCGGAGGGAGAAGGGTGGTGTGGCGGGCACGGCGCGGCGTCGCCTCAGCGTCGCGTCTGCTCTCTCCACGGAGACGACCCGTGCGGCAGAGCTCTGAGGACGGCAATGGCGTGGAGCTTCGGCTTGCCTCCTCTGGGGTCAACGAGCGCGTCTCTTCATCGTCCTTCGAGTGAGTGAGGTGAGGTGAGGGAGTGGAAACACTAATGGCACGGGATTGCACCGAATTAAGCTCGAATTTTGGATTGGATTTTCGGGTTAGGGAAGAACACAGTGGTGATCAGCAGGTGTTCGATCTAATTCCTGAACCAAGTCCAAAATTTAATTTTCTGAAATTCCTTTTTATGGTTGCTTCAAAATGATTTGCCAAGGTTTGTGGTACCACTGGGGTATTTATTCTTAAAGTGTATCTTGGTGTTTTTGATGATTTCCAATGTTAAAGAAACATTTTGAATTTTGAAAATAGAATTTAGAATACAATTTAAATTAGGGAGAGAGAGAGAAAAGTTTTAAGGATGAAAAGAGAGGGGTCACATTCTCTCCACTGAATTTTTGTTTGGAAGCAATTTCTCCCTTTGAAATATTTTTGCGTCACAAACTTAATAACCCCTAAAGGTTAAAGAAGGGATTTTGGAATTTGATAAATTGAAATATCTTTGTAATTTGGGAAAATAGATATTTTGAGGAGAGAGTAATATGATAATGAGATGGTTATTATTGCATCTCATTCCTGGACTTTAGGAGATAAAATAATTGTTATAGCAAAATAGAGATATAGATAGGGAGGGAGATTAAATAAGACCCTTTTCTTTTAGTTGGTGTTTTTATTGGGAGTGTGTGAATAATCAAGTCACCTTCCAATTGTTGACAGGGGTGTTTAAAGTTTCCAGCACAGTTGAATAATTAACCACACAAGCAATCAATTTGGCAGGAAATAACAACCAACACTAGACAACCATTTATAAATTCCTAACCAAGTTTTTTAATCACTCGGACAAGTGGTGGGGTGGTGATCAAGTATCATCCTGACAAGGATAAGGTTGGAAAAGCTCAACTCCATTATTTGATACTTTTCCAAAAAGGGTTGCTAAAATATATGGGCCATAAACTTCCCACCTTTATTGTTTTCAAAGAAATGAAAGTATGAGTTTAAAATAAGGGCTACCAATACAAGGGAAATATCAAGATATAGATCTCCATATTTTTGGAAACACATAATTTTGGAAATACTTTTATTTTCAAAGAATAAGTATTTTGGTTGTTGCTACACAAAGCATCCTTTGAAAATAAGTTGGTCCAAAGAAGAGTAGAGAAGATGTAGGAATAGTTTGTTCTGGTCATGACATGATCACCAAGTTTAATATATATTTATATTGGTTGGGTCTTAGATTTACTAGTCAAACAACTCAAACAACAAGTCACACTAGTTCAAACATAGCAATGGGAAGGAAAACACAATCATCAGCAAAACATTTCAAAAAGTTTTTGTTGGTTCTGAATTTTGGGGTCTGGTAAAGCTAAGTTTTTCTGGGTTTCAAAATTTGGGATGTTACAGCAATCATAAGTGCAATACCAGCTTTTCTTGCAGCACCAATTATTCAAGGCCTCCAAGAACCCATAACTTAGCCAGTTTGATGTTAATAACATGACCAAGATTTCCATGCATTATTTTCTGAGCATCAAGCAAACTCCGACAACTTCCATCAGAAGCAACAGCAACTCAGTATTTGTCCATAGCAGCAATGCTCCCAATCATCTATATGAACTGGTTGTTGTCACTCTCATTTATGAAACCAATGGCGAACTTAGTAGAAGAACCAGATAACCTCCCAATGACTAAGATATTAAATAATGAAAAGACTGAACATACTGGGGAAAAAAAATCAAAACTATGATTTTTTTATAGTAGCATAAAATTTGCACAAGTACAAACCGTTTCGTCTGTTAAGAACTTCGGTCGCTTGATTTGTTATGTACCCTTCATTTGCATCCAAGATAAATGAACAATTAGAATGGACAAGATGTATAGCCTTCACAACTTTTATATCCGAGTTCAAGCTTTTCCCTACTTTGAGGTTCAGAGTTCGAAACCCTTGTTCTCGATACTTCGCAACCAATTGACCGGCTTTATTTGGGCAATAGGAACATAAATAGTGTTCTAACAAAAATATTTAGTGTTCTAAAAAAATAGGAACATAAATTCAGAAATAGACAAAATTAGCAATTCTAGTAAAGCAACCATAACTCCATAAGCAGGCTTGACTCAATGAAGAGAATAGTTTGATGCTCCCCCAAATAATCTCCAAAAAGGCATGCGGATATTGTTGGAAACTGCGTCAGTAACTACCATCTCCACTCATGTGCTGGCCTTTGTTAGAGAAGAGTACAAGTAAATACACATCAGAGGACGATACTTGTGTCCAAACACTTGTGGCATGAAGTGTAGATCTGAGTTTCCCTCCTGACAAGATGTCTACTGCCTCACCAACTTGAACAACGAACCTCTCTTTATGAAAGGTCTAGAGTCCTTCACAGTTCACAGTCGATCTGAGCCAAAACGGATGGAACCATATCTAGCTGCTCGTATTGTATAGTATTTTTATTGGAAGTTCAATTTGGATACAACACACTAGTTGAATTGTTCGGCTGCCGCCTTCCGATTATGAAACTACCACCTAGGTATATCGGTGTCTGCAATAATGTGGAAAAGAACCATTCTCAGTTTAGAACTTATGCAGTGTGACCACTATCATAACGGAGGACGAGCACATAGTTCACGTCACAGAGATTTAGTATCAGAAACATGTCACTCTCTACTCTGAGTTTCAGTCATCAACAAGTCATATTATCAACAGGAAAAATGCAAAATCACCGTCCCATAAGCGATATACGATGATAAATCCTCTGCATCCACAACGGGAGGCTGTCTAACTAGATGCTCGTGAAATCATTGCATAACCGATACCGACAACTGTTTGGTTTGGGTGGCGACTGGTCTATAGCATGAAGAGAACTATGGTCAAAAGGGCTTGACTCCTGTCCAGTTACTACTGCTGTGGAGGCTCCTCAGGCTTTCCCAATTTGGAATCGATGGCCACGATCTTCACCTTGCCGATGTTCTGTGAAACGTCCTGTTCGCTGAACGTCACGTCTCTCAGAATGAAACTCCAGACGTGGTCGACGTACCTGTAGGTGCGCAGATGGCCCTGCCAAGACAAGAGGAAGACCGTCATGTAAACACAATCGTTGGATGGGTGGATGGGAAGATGATTATGTTCTGCAAAATATGCAAGCGTAGTGTGGTAAACAGAGGACAACTAGCTGAAACATTGTGCAACTGGGAGATGAGGATTGAGATGCTAGTCCCGGTAGAGGGTGGTAATTTTGACTGAATACTAGGGTGATATTGGGTGAAGCTATTGCCGTGTAGAAATATTATTTTCAGTAATAAAAACATAATCTAGATTAAGGCCATGCCAGGCCATGCAAACATAAGAGTTGTTTCCTGGTTTGTATACATGAAATGAGCTATTCAACTTCAATCATCAAGGAATATGTCATTCCACATTATTTCTATTTCAATACAGCAGAACCCATAGGTATGTTGTTCTCCAAAATTTAGCAAAACTGTCAAATCGTACATGGAAATGATTACGTGAAACTATCATAAAAAAATATCATTAGTAGGTCCAAATTATATGTGAAGAACGGGACAGGAAATCTACATGCTTCCATGTTACAGACAGACAGTTTACCTTGATACTAAGCAATAAAATGGTGTTAACTTATTCTCGCGCTAGTATTTCGTCATGTATTCTCCAATAAGGTTTATCCAACTACTGAATCTCGCACTATTTACCATAAATGGACTTAATTTGCATAGATCTGCTCGAAATGTAATATGCCAAGTAATGTAGTACTTGTACATGAAACAAGTCAACTGAAAAAATGCATCCCAGGCTCCCACCTCCCAGCATTCCCTTCGAACGGACCTCTACAGTTTGTTTAATCATTAGATGCAGCAGCATATGGCAGATGCATATACTGTTGTCAAATGCTAAGAGAGATGGCCTTTGTATCGGCATATATTGTTGTAAAATGTCAAATGCTAAGAGAGAAGGCTTTTGTATCTCACCTTGAAGGAGGCAGTGCTCGTCACCCGTTGCTTCAGCGCGGCGCTCATGGACTAAAAAAACAGCAAGACCATGCACGCAAGGTCAAAACACCCAGCAACTCATCACAATTCAGAACCTGCTTCAGTTAGCGTTCACGGTCAAACCTCGTCGAACTGAAGCTGGACCCGGACGGCGAGCTCGGGGATGAGCCTGCCGCTGGAGACCATCTCGTCCAGCGTCGCCGAGAGGTTCTCCCCGATGGTGGTGCGCCGGTAGATCTCCAAGGCGACCATCCCTCAATCCCTGATCCCTTCCCTGGCACGGCAGCGCCCATGGACAGTGTCAGAATTCAGAACACCACAAACAGTTTGGAGCTGGAATCATGTATTGTGGGACAACAAACTCACGGATTATCCAACATTTGCCAATCGCGCCACAAATTAGATACCAGAAATTTGTGGCCAAGCAAAGCAACTCAAATCCCACATCATCCCCAGTAGTTCCAGGATTCAGAAAACCATATACAGTTTCAGTAAGACGCCCTCACACTGGTACCGAAACCATCGTTCAAACAAACGGAACCCGACAGGATTTTTCAAATCGCGCCACAAATTAGATAACCAGAAATTTATGGTCAAGCAACTCAACTTCCACATCATCCCCTGCCATGGCAGCGCCCCAGTAGTATCAGGATTCAGAAAACCAGAGACAGTTTCAGTAAGACGCCCTCACGCTCGTACCGAAACCATCGATCAATAAATCAGAGAACACGCGCGCCGGAATCCGACAGTATTTCTCAAGTCGCGCAATAAATCAGAGAACACCAAAGGCTTTTCGCCAAGCAAATTAAACCTCCATTCCACCCCGTTGATCGACCAACCCGTCGCCTCACCTCGCCGCCGTCCGTACGACCCCAATTCCCCGAACCAGGCAAACCCTAGATGGATCGCGTATATCGCTACCGACGCGGCAGACAAATTAGGCCCGGGTTCCCCCGCCTCCTTCCCGCAGCAACTCAAAACCCCCGAGAAAAGGCACACACGAATCGAACCGCGGGGAGGGAGGCTCTTACCGCACGCGCGCCGGCGGTCGGTACGGCTCCCTTCGCGGCGGACCGGTCGGTGCACTGGTCGCAGGGCGGAGCGCTTCGGATCTGGGACGGCAAGCGGGTGAGGCCTCGAAGGTTCTGGAAGGGGGAGGGAGAAAGAGCAAAGCAGAGCAGGGGGAGGATTTCGAAATGGCGGTTGTTATTTACAGACGCGGTGGAGAAGGTTTATATAGGCGGAGGCGGAGTGCCGCCTTTGGTCCAACCGGACTCCTTCGGCCTTTTTCGGTCCTTTTTTCTTTTTTCCTGCTATAAAGCCGCTGGTTTATTGCTGTAGATGCCTTTGCTACTCGATATATTCTGCATTTTGATACCCGATAAACCTAGTAATTTAATTAGTCTTGACCTGAGATGTTTTCTATGCATATATGTACCACAATACTACAATAGGGTATGACAATTTTGTTTCCACGACACGTACCATTTTTCGCAACGTACAGAAAACGTGCGGTTATGTAACAGCCCACTTTTGGTGATGCAAATTATGGACCAAATTTTCACTTTTTCATTCCATACATGCATCATTGCATACTTTTGAAATTGTTAAACAAACAACTCTTGGTTTGGCATCATTGCAAAGTAACATGCCAAACTTGCTACAACAAATTTCACAACCAGGAAGACACTCAACTTGCAAAACAAAATACTTTGACTCCTCTTATTTGTCAAGGAAGTTCCAAGAGCTCAAAATAATATTTTGCCCTTGATTCAAAGTTTCCAAAGGAACAACTTTTGGAATTTGAGAAAAATGCTCTATTTTAAGACTATGAGCAAATGTTGTCAAAAACATTTTATTTTGAGGCACCAATTTTTTGTGGAGCTTCCACAGGGTATAAAAGGGCTACCCAAATTATTTCATATTTTTATAAAATTGTTTAGTGCCTTAATAAAATCCTTGAAGTTACTGCTGGTTTTAAAAACTGGACAGGGATCAATCTGTGATGGCAGAAAAGGTTCCAGGGGGCTCTTTGCAAAATTTCTTGCCTTCTTCTTCCTCGTCGCTGTAGCGACCGAGGGCGCCGCTCCCGCCGAACCAGCACCGCGCCGTGCCCTCACCTGCTCCCCCTGGACCGCGTGAAGAGAGAGGAACACGACCCCGAGACCACGTGCGGCTCCCCCTTCCCCACATCTTCTTCCTCTCCCTCTGTTCCCACGCCATGGCCGACGAGCACCTCGAGCTGGCCGCGCTCGTCGCCGTCGTGTGAGTAGCTCCCGCGTAAATCGAGCCCAACCATCCGCGCCGCCGTGCTTCCCTCCCCCTCCTCGTGGCAGGAATCGAGCCCTGAGGCCGTGCGTCGCCGCCGCCGTTCGATTTTCCCCCGACCACCGCCGCCGTCGTCGCGGTCGATTCCCGCCATCTCCGTTCACCTCCGGCCACGCCGTCGCCGTGCACGTGTTCGTGGTGAGCATCCCGTGCGGAAGCACCTCTCCCCATTGGTGCCTGGTTGACGGGAGAGTATTTGAGGATGCTGATGATGGTGATGATGAGTACTTCCCCGGCAACGGCGCCAGAAAACAGCTTGATGGCTACGTGTTGGTGAACCCCAAGAGGAAGGTTATGATGTAGACAGCAGAAGTTTTCCCTTGAATAATCTACCCAAGGTTATCAATCCAGTAGGACTTGACGATCTATCGGAAGGTTGTTGATGTTGACTCCCCCTGGCGCTAGGGAGTTTGCACCAACGTGGAATCTGCACAGACACAAACCAGAACTTTGCCCAACACGAAACAGAGAGGTTGTCAATCTCTCCTGTCTTGCAGAAACAAAGAGTTAAACGTATGGTGTGGAAAACAGCAGGAAAAACAGCAAGTAACAGGAAACAGATGATTGCAGCAGGTTGTGTAAACAGTATGAGGAAATTGGATCAGGGTCCACAGTTCACTAGTGGTGTCTCTCTCAGAACAGATAACTAGCATATTGGGTAAACAAATTACAGCTGGGCAATTGACAAATAGAGAGGGCATAACAATGCAATACATGCCAAGATGTCTACTATGAAATCTAGTTGGGCATTACAACAAAGTACATAGACCGTTATTCCAACAGCATCTATGCCTAAATAATCCACCTTCAAGGCAGCATCCGCATCCTATTCAGTATTAAGTTGCTAACAACAGATTATTGCATGAAGTAAAGTGTGTAATGTAATCAATACAAGTGCCCTTGGACACTGCACCAATGTTTTATCCCTAGTAGCAACAGCACATCTACCATCTTAGACACTTCTGTCACTGATCCAGATATCTAGAGACTGAACCCACTATCGAGCATAAATACCCCCTCTTGGAGTCACAAGCATCTACTTGGCCAAAGCATCTACTAGCAACGGAGAGCATGCAAGATCAAGAGCACATAGATAAACAACTTGAATAAACATGGTATCAATATTCATCGGATCCCAGCAAACACAACATCTAGCATTACAATAAGATGATCTTGATCATGTTAGGCAGCTCACAAGATCTAAACATGGAAGCACAAGGTAGAGAGACAACCATCTAGCTACTGCTATGGACCCGTAGTCCAGGGGTGGACTACTCACGCATCACTCCGGAGGCAGGCATGGTGATGTAGAGCCCTCCGGTGATGATCTCCCCTCCGGCAGGGTGCCGGGAAGAGCTTCAGAACTCCTCCGATCTGAGATTGACGATGACGGCCGCGACGGAACTTTTCGTGGAATATGATCGACCGTCATAGGGTTTTCGCGTCGCGGAGAATATATAGGCGAAGAGGCGGCGTCGGTGGCCGAGGGGGGCCACCACGCCATAGGGGGGCGCGGGCCCACCCTGGGCCGAACCCCGATGATCCTCCCTATCCCTCTCTCTCTCTCGAATTCGAATGGTTACTTGCTATCGAGGTTACAAATAACTTAATTAAAATAATAAGTTTAAAAGAGGAAATTAATAAAATGAGTAACTTTTTATCGGGACCTCCGAAAAATGTGTTCTTCATATCAAAATGCTCAGAAAAATGTGCATTAATCCGTAGCATCATCTTCATGCATGTTTAAATGATCTATAGCACAGGAAAGCATAAAAACAAAGAAGGAGCTTGATTTTCTCTCTTGTTGAGTAATTATCTCGCACCCCTTTAAAATTGGTAGAACTTGTTATAATAATTCCAGTGCATTAAAAATGTCATGCCATCATGTGTTTGCGCATTGCATTTATTGGAACATGTGTGGTGATTGATTGTTCTTCCGTGTGTTATGCTTCAATAGATCAAGCAGCCGGGGTTACTCCACAATACCCCGAAGAGCCGTACTACCAGCACCTTGACCAAGGCAAGCGTAATCCCCCTCTGAGCATATCTGATCCTATGTTTCCGCAAATATTTTCTCCACTATAATATTGCATGCGGTTCTAAATGTCAATTTTCTTGGATTAGAGTATCCTATAGTTGCATTAAGATTCCGATGCCAATACCTGTTTCCCTCCTATTATCCATAGGATTGTATTGTTGGCCGAGATACTTACTATGCTATGTTGATGCTTAGCCATGCTTAGTTAATTGCATAGCTATACGATGGATGGTTCATGTTGGAAACAGGTGATGAGATGAGAATGATGGTGGAGAAATTGTGGTGACGAATAATAAAATGCTTAAAGGTGGGGATGAGAGGCCACTGTGGTTGTGGTGCTTTGTCTCGTTCTCGCCGCCTAGGTGCGAGTTCTATACCTCTTGAACCAAGACCGAGCGTGCAACCATGCGTGAGGCCTATGCAATTGCAGGAACCCTCATAAACTAAATAACTCGGGCGGGACTAGCCAGGGTCCTCTAGTTCGGGCTTCCATTTGCGCGTGCGTGATGATGGTGGGATGAACTGAGATGAGGATGGTGGTGTTTAGGAAAATGAGTGGCCACGGGGCAGTGTGTTGGATCGCTGCTCCGTCCTCACTGATGATCCTGGGTTAGTCCTTAACGAGGAGAAGTCGACACCGCTCCCACCCAGCCGGCTTTCCAAGGAAGAGAGCTAATGATCAGGTAATGGGCCGGACGGTACGCGTGGTAAACATTGTACACCCCTGCAGGGTTAAATCTTTTCGAAAAGCCGTGTCCGCGGTTATGGACGAACTTGGGAAGTGAAGGTAAGATCATAGAATAACTTTAACGGAATGATTAAAAACTGGGTACTAGAGGTACCACTCACAAATGCAAGGTGAGCTTCCTCGAGGGTGATTCGGGGAGGTGCCTTTGATGAACAGGTACTGTGGTTGATGGTGGTTGATGATGAGAAAGGTGATTGAAGAAAAGAGTTACTTCTTACCTCTTTTTAAAATACTCTGAATAGTCGATGCCATTGAGCTATGTTTTCATAAATAAAATCAGCTTTATGCAAAACAACCATAAAACCTTGAAAGCCTCATCGAGCTAATGCTCTATCTATAATCTTGCGAGTTCGTCGAACTCAACGTCGTTTGTTTTGTTTCAGAGGAGGATGATACGTCTCCAACGTATCCATAATTTCTGCTGTTCCATGCTTATATTATACCATTTGCTACATGTTTTGTATACACTTCGTATCACTTTTATGCATTTTCTGGGACTAACCTATTAACAAGATGCCACAGTGCTAGTTCCCTGTTTTCTGCTGTTTTTGGTTTCAGAAAGTTACTTCTGGAAATATTCTCGGAATTGCACGAAACAAAAGGCCAGGTCCCTATTTTTCCAGCACCATCACGGAGTCCGAAGGAGAGACGAAGGAGGGCGCCGAGGTGGCCAAACCACACCCAGGCGCGGGTGGGCCCCCTGCCGCGCCACCTGGTGGTTTGGGCCCCTCGGGGGTCCGCCGACATCGCCCCTTCGCCTATTTATTTCCCCGAGACGCGAAAACCCTAAAACACCGAGCCTTTCATCCAGAACATATTCGCTGCCGCCGCCGTCGTCAACCCTAACTCGGGGGGTTTCTGAAGCTCTTCCCGGCACCCTGCCGGAGAGGGGAATCATCACCGGAGGGCTCTACATCGCCATGCCCGCCTCCGGAGTGATGCGTGAGTAGTTCATCCTTGGACTATGGGTCCATAGCAGTAGCTAGATGGTTGTCTTCTCCACTTGTGCCATCATGTTTAGATCTTGTGAGCTGCCTATCATGATCAAGATCATCTTATTGTAATGCTACATGTTGTGTTTGCTGGGATCTGACTTATATTGATACCTATGTGGAGCTGAATATTATATTATCATGTCTATGTCATTTGTGATCTTGCATGCTCTCCGTTACTTGTTGAAGCCTTGGCCACGTGAATACTTGTGACTCCGAGAGGGGGTATTTATGCATGATAGTTGGGTTCAACCTCTATTTAACCTGGGATAGTGACAGCAAGTTCTAAGGTTGTAGATGTGTTGTTGCCACTAGGGGTAAAACAGCAATGCTTTTTTCAAGGATGAATGTATTGTTTACATTACGCACATTACTTAATGCAATTGTCTGTTGCTTGCAACTTAATACTGGAAGGGGTACGGATGTTAACCGGAAAGTGGACTATTTAGGCATAGATGCATGCTGGATAGCGGTCTATGTACTTTGTCGTAATGCCCAAATGAATCTCATAGTAGACACCACAGCTCACACATGCATGTTATATGCACTTATCAATTGTCAATTGCCCAGCTGTAATTTGTTTACCCAGCATGTTAGTTATTTTATTGGAGAGACACCACTAGTGAACTGTGGACCCCGGTCCATTCTTTTACATCTGAAATACAATCTACTGCAATCATTGTTCTCTACTGTTTTATGCAAACAAACATCATTTTCCATTCGATACGTTTAACCCTTTGTTTTCAGCAAGCCGGTGAGATTGACAACCTCACTGTTAAGTTGGGGCAAAGTAATTTGGTTGTGTTGTGCAGGTTCCACGTTGGCACCGGAATCCCTGGTGTTGCGCCGCACTACACTCCTTCACCAACACCTTCGAAGCAAACCTCGTTTTCCTACTGGTTCGATTAAACCTTGGTTTCATACTGAGGGAAAACTTACTGCTGCACTCATCATACCTTCCTCTTGGGGTTCCCAACTGACGTGTGACGTACAAGCATTGTTTCTGGCACTATTGCCGGGGAGATATTCCCTCGTCAACTAGAGCCACCAACACGTTTTCTGGCGCCGTTGCCGGGGAAAACAGAATTGCTTCTGCAAGGGGAGTCTCTCACACCCAATCTCTTTACTTTGTTATTTGTCTTGCTTAGTTTATTTTTATTTTATTTTGTTTGCTCTTTTATCAAAAACACAAAAAAATTAGTTACTTGTTTAATTCAGTTTAATTTTGTTTTTCAAAATGAGTACTCCTGAGAACACTAAGTTGTGTGACTTCACTAGCACAAACAACAATGATTTCATATGCACTCCTATTGCTCCACCTGCTTCTACAGCAGAATTTTATGAAATTAAACCTGCTCTATTAAATCTTGTTATGAAAGAGCAATTTTCTGGTGTTAGTACTGATGATGCTGCTGCCCATCTTAATAACTTTGTTGAACTTTGTGAAATGCAAAAGTATAAGGATATGGATGGGGATATTATAAAACTGAAACTTTTTCCTTTCTCCTTGAGAGGAAGAGCTAAAGAATGGTTGCTTTCTTTGCCTAGAAATAGTATTAATTCTTGGACAAAATGCAAAGATGCTTTCATAGGGAAATATTATCCTCCTGCTAAGATTATATCCTTGAGAAGTAGCATTATGAATTTTAAACAACTTGATAATGAACATGTTGCTCAAGCTTGGGAAAGAATGAAATCTTTGGTGAAGAATTGTCCCACTCATGGACTGACTACTTGGATGATCATCCAAACCTTTTATGCAGGATTAAATTTTTCCTCAAGGAACTTATTGGATTCAGCCTCTGGAGGAACCTTTATGTCCATCACTTTAGGTGCAGCAACAAAGCTACTTGATGATATGATGATCAACTATTCCGAATGGCACACCGAAAGAGCTCCTCAAGGTAAGAAGGTAAATTCTGTTGAAGAAACCTCCTCTTTGAGTGATAAGATTGATGCTATTATGTCTATGCTTGTGAATGGTAGATCTCATGTTGATCCTAATAATGTTCCTTTAGCTTCATTGGTTGCTCAAGAAGAGCATGTTGATGTAAACTTCATTAAAAACAACAACTTCAACAACAATGCTTATAGGAATAATTTTGGTAGCAACAACTCTAGGCTTTTCCTTCAAGTGGTAATGGTTATTTTAATGCTAGATCTTTTATGCCTAGTGAGGAAAGGATGATAGAAATTGAGAGATCAACTAAAAGCTTTATGCAATCACAATTTGAGCAAAATCAATTGTTTACAAAAGCTATGAATGAACAAACTGCCATGTTGAAGAATATAGGACAGCAACTCGAAAATATAAATAGTGAGATTTCAGGTTTGCAAACTAAGATTTCCATTGCTGAAAACCGTATTTCATCTATGTCTGAAGCTCAGTCCTCTTTGATTAATAACATGGCAGCGAAACCTGAAGGTCTTGATGAGTCATTTGCTACAGCAAATGCCATCCAAGTTCGAATTGATAATAATATTAGGATGTTGGCTGAATTGCATGCTAGGTGGGAAAAAGAGGAAGAACTTGAAAAAGAGAATAGTATAGTTAGAGTTTGTACTATCACCACCACTAGTAATGCTAATGTTTCACATGCTAGTAAGCCTCCTACTATTGATGGTAATGTTATTGGTGTTGGTAATGTCTCTACTACTTCTGCAAAGCGTTTGAAATTGCCTAAAACTGCTGAAACTTTTTCTGATAAAAGTGCTGAAATTTTTCAAACTATTGGAGACAATGGTTCCACCACCATTGACAATAATGATTTTGATTTTGATGATTGTAACATCTCTGAAGTTATTATGTTCTTGCAAAAATTAGCTAGAAGTCCCAATGCTAGCACTATTAATTTGGCTTTTACAAAGCATATTACAAATGCTCTTTTGCAAGCTAGGGAGGAGAAGTTGAAACTTAAAGCTTCTATTCCTAGGAAATTAGAAGATGGTTGGGAACCCATCATTAAGGTAAAGGTGAATGATTTTTATTGCAATGCCTTGTGTGATCTTGGTGCAAGTGTTTCGTTTTGCCCAAGAAGCTTTATGATATTCTTGATTTGCCACCTTTGGAACATTGTTATTTGGATGTTTTTCTCGCTGATAATGCTATGAAGAAACCTTTGGGGCGAGTTAATGATGTTTTTATTACAGTAAAAATAACCTTGTCCCTTGATTTTATTGTTATGGATATTGAATGCAATGCATCTTGTCCTATTGTTTTGGGAAGACCTTTTCTTCGAACTGTTGGTGCCATCATTGATATGAAAGAAGGTAATATAAGGTACCAATTTCCTCTCAAGAAAGGTATGGAACACTTCCCTAGGAAGAGAATGAAGTTACCTTTTGACTCTATTGTTAGAGCAAGTTATGATGTTGATGCTTCTTCTCTTGATAACACTTGATTTTCACTTTCTGCGCCTAGCTGAAAGGCGTTAAAGAAAAGCGCTTATGGGAGACAACCCATCGTTTTTATTTGCTGTTATTTTTGTTTTCTTTGAGTCAAGGAGTTTTGTTACTTCTGTAGCAACTCCTTTGTATCTTTATTTTATCGCAATGTTGTGCCAAGTAAAGTTCTATATTGAAAGTTGATGCAAGATTTGGATTTCTGCGCAGTGACAGATTTTTAGCTGTCACGGATTTGAGCTTATCTCCCTGTAGAAAATTCAAAAAACTGAGAAAAATCACGCATATTCCTGAGATATGTACGCAACTTTCATTATTTTAGGCCAGATCCATCTGAGCAACTTAAGTGCCTCGAAAAAATTCGTCATTCCAGACTGTTCTGTTTTTGACAGATTCTGCCTTTTGTTTTGCATTCGCTCTTTTACTGTGTTTGTGTGGATTTCTTTGCTCCACAAAGCATTGGTGGCTGTAGCTAATGTCCAGAAGCTTTGGGATTGATTGTATCATTACAGAATATGAGAATTTTTGATTATGCACTAACCCTCTAATGAGAACTGTCTTGAGTTTGGTGTGAAGGAAGTTTTCAAGGATCAAGCGAGAAGGGTGATATTATGTGATCAAGAAGAGTGAAAAGCCTAAGCTTGGGGATGCCCCCGTGGTTCATCCCAACCATATTCAGAGAGACTCAAGCGTCTAAGCTTGGGGATGCCCAAGGCATCCCCTTCTTCATCAACAAACTTATCAGGTCATCTCTAGTGAAACTATATTTTAATTCTTTCACATCTTATGCGCTTTACTTGGAGCGTCTGTGTGTTTTTTATTTTTGTTTTTGTTTGAATAAATTCGGATCCTAGCAATCCTTGTGTGGGAGAGAGACACGCTCCGCTTTTTCATGTGAATACTCATGTTCTTCACTTATATTTGTTGAGTATTCTTAACTAGCTACTGCAGTGCTTTTAGCTCCTGTTTTTCATGCATCTCTTCGAGCTGTTAGCACTTGTTTATAAATACTCTCTTGCTGCATTATATTATCATTTGGAGAGTTTATGTTTAAATAAATTGATTGGTGTTTGTTTGGAAGAAAGAAAATGCTACATGTAGTAGTTGGTATTGGAAAAGACATATGCATTCTTGTAGATCATTGTCTTGTTTTGATTTGATGCTTTGCAATTGTTTTGAGCTCTCAAGTAGATCATGTTTAAGCTCTTGCATCATGTAGTTAAAGCCTAGTAGTGGAGAACTACCGTAGAGCTTGTTGAGACTTGGGATGCATATTTGTTCTCTCTAAGGTCTAGATATTTTCTGGTAAAATGTTTGAGCAACAAGGAAGACAGTGTAGAGTCTTATAATACTTGCAATATGTTTTTATGTGATTCTTGCTGTACCGGTTTATACTTGTGTTTGCTTCAAACAACCTTGCTAGCCTAAACTCTGTACTGAGAGGGAATGCTTCTCGTGCATCCAAAACTTGAGCCAAAACCCATGCCATTTGTGTCCACCATACCTACCTACTATGTGGTATTTCCTGCCATTCCAAGTAAATATTTCATGTGCTACCTTTAAACTATTCAAAACTTTATTACTCCTTATTTGTGTCAATGTTTTATAGCTCATGAGGAAGTATGTGGTGTTTTATCTTTCAATCTTGTCATTTACTTCTGACAGACTTTCACCAATGGACTAGTGGCATATACATCCGCTTATCCAATAATTTGCAAAAAGAGCTGGCAACGGGGTGCCCAGCCCCAATTAATTACAACTTTCATTAATAATTCTCTTCACATGTTTTGCCCTGATTTATCAGTAAGCAACTTAATTTGCAAATAGACACTCCTCCATGGTATGTGAATGTTGGAAGGCACCCGAGGATTCGGTTAGCCATGGCTTGTGTAAGCAAAAGGTTGGGAGGAGTGTCATCTATAAAGAAACTAAAATACATGTGTAAACAAAAGAGAAGAGGGATGATCTACCTTGCTGGTAGAGATAACGTCCTTCATGGGAGCCGCTCTTGAAAGTCTGGTTGACAAGGGGGTTAGAGTGCCCACTACCATTCGTTGACAACAACAAACACCTCTCAAATACTTATTTTGTGCTCTCTATATGCTTTCGAAAACTTAAAAAGCTCTAGCACATGATTTAATCCCTGCTTCCCTCTGCGAAGGGCCTATCTTTTACTTTATGTTGAGTCAGTTTACCTACTCCTTTCTATCTTAGAAGCAAACACTTGTGTCAACTTTGTGTGCATTGATTCTTACATTTACTTATTGCACTTGTTATATTGCTTTATGTTGACAACTATCCATGAGATATACATGTTACAAGTTGAAAGCAATGCTGAAACTTAATCATCCTTTGTGTTGCTTCAATGCCTTTTACTTTGAATCTATTGCTTTATGAGTTACCTCTTATGCAAAACTTTTTGATGCTTGTCTTGAAAGTACTATTCATGAAAAGTTTTTGCTTATATGATTCATTGTTTACTCTTTATCTATTTGTTAGCAAACTATAGACATTGCTTTGAGTCACTTCATTCATGACATGAGCCTTGCAATATATTGATCAAGATTGTGTGAAAGCATGTCTCCTCAGAAATTATTTGTTGTTATCGTTTTACCTACTCGAGGACGAGTAGAACTAAGCTTGGGGATGCTTGATACGTCTCCAACGTATCCATAATTTCTGCTGTTCCATGCTTATATTATACCATTTGCTACATGTTTTATACACTTCGTATCACTTTTATGCATTTTCTGGGACTAACCTATTAACAAGATGCCACAGTGCCAGTTCCCTGTTTTCTGCTGTTTTTGGTTTCAGAAAGTTACTTCTGGAAATATTCTCGGAATTGCACGAAACAAAAGGCCAGTCCCTATTTTTCCAGCACGTACACGGAGTCCGAAGGAGAGACGAAGAGCCACGAGGTGGCCAAACCACCCGGCAGGTGGGCCCACCGCCGCGCCTGGTGGTTTGGGCCCCTCGGGGGTCCGCCGACATCGCCCCTTCGCCTATTTATTCCCCGAGACGCGAAAACCCTAAAACACCGAGCCTTTCATCCAGAACATATTCGCTGCCGCCGCCGTCGTCAACCCTAACTCGGGGGGTTCTGAAGCTCTTCCCGGCACCCTGCCGGAGAGGGGAATCATCACCGGAGGGCTCTACATCGCCATGCCCGCCTCCGGAGTGATGCGTGAGTAGTTCATCCTTGGACTATGGGTCCATAGCAGTAGCTAGATGGTTGTCTTCTCCACTTGTGCCATCATGTTTAGATCTTGTGAGCTGCCTATCATGATCAAGATCATCTTATTGTAATGCTACATGTTGTGTTTGCTGGGATCTGACTTATATTGATACCTATGTGGAGCTGAATATTATATTATCATGTCTATGTCATTTGTGATCTTGCATGCTCTCCGTTACTTGTTGAAGCCTTGGCCAAGTGAATACTTGTACTCCAAGAGGGGGTATTTATGCATGATAGTTGGGTTCAACCTCTATTTAACCTGGGATAGTGACAGCAAGTTCTAAGGTTGTAGATGTGTTGTTGCCACTAGGGGTAAAACAGCAATGCTTTATTCAAGGATGAATGTATTGTTTACATTACGCACATTACTTAATGCAATTGTCTGTTGCTTGCAACTTAATACTGGAAGGGGTACGGATGTTAACCGGAAAGTGGACTATTTAGGCATAGATGCATGCTGGATAGCGGTCTATGTACTTTGTCGTAATGCCCAAATGAATCTCATAGTAGAC